>OX453078.1:4710156-4848916 GCA_949699795.1 Spicauda simplicius | reverse complement strand
CTCTACTATATTATGCATATATTATACATAAACTTTCCTTCTTGAATCACTCTATCTGTGAAAAAGAACTGCATTAAAATCCATAGCGTTGTTTTAAAGATCTAAGCATACATAGAGACAGACAGCGAGAAACGACTTTGTTTTATACTTTGTAGTGATAATGAAATGTGTTTTAATATTATAAATGTAAAAAGTTTGTGACCATGTTTGTATGTTTGATACTTTATCACGCAAACGCTACTGATAGGATTCCGCTAAAATTCGTCACACACATAGTTTATAACCGAGATTAATTTATATAGAATATCTTAAACTATATATGTATGACCGACTAAGCGGTAGCGACTTAATTGTTCAGTAGCCTTAAGGATTATTGCTCAAGCGGCAGTGGTCAATGTGCGGCAAGCCTTAAGTAAGTCGTAATAGTTATCTTAACTGTAAATGCATTGTAAACTGAGAAGACGTAGAAACTCACTTAGGTCTTATCGCGGCTTACACACTTCCTAAGCTTAAATATAATCTATACTAATATTATAAAGCTGAAGAGTTTGTTTGTTTGTTTGTTTGTTGGACCTACTGGTTAGAATTGAAAAATTATTTTTATGTTGAATAAATCATTTATCGCGGAAGGCTTTAGGCTATATACCATCACGCTGCAACTATTAGGAGCGAAGAAATCATGGAAAATGTGAAAAAAAAAAACAAGGAAAATTATTCATCCTTGAGGGCTTTCGTTGCGTGCGCTGCGAAAACGGTTCAAGATACCAAAAATATATGTATTCATACATATATTTTTGGTATCTTGAAATATTCCTGTTGCATAACTATGTATATGTCATGTATTTTTTAAGCGCGGGCGAAGCTGCGGGTTTCAGCTAGTTACTCAATAAGACTCGTGACGTTGCGGCAAACATACCATTTATTTACCTATTTATTTACAAGGCTACAAACGGGACCCTATTACTTAAGACTCCGCTGTCCGCCTGTCCGTCTGTCCGATTGTCTGTCACTAGGCTGTATCTCATGAACCGTGGAAATTTCCACAGATTTCTCTTGCCGCTATTATAAAAATACTTAAAACAGAATGAAATAAATATTTAAGACGGGGCTCCTAACACAACCAATGTTTTTACAGATAGTTGTACGGAACCCGTCGTGGGCGAATCCGGCTTAGACTTGGCCGTTTTTTTACTATAATAACAATATGGGTATCCGATGTTATTCCATCAAGCCGTATGGGCTGTAGTGCGTCCTAAGGCAATGGTCATATATTCAGATATACATACATTGACTGGAAATATATCACCCTTCTCTGATGCACTCGGCTAGTGACTATCCTCTTAGAAACAGTATAAAAATGCAATGTTAAAATAAATTAAATTACTTGTGAATCCTATTCATAATAGTAGTGAGTTGTAGAATGTTATTTAAATAGTTATTTATCTTCGCCAACTTCGACAGTTCAAATAATATGAACGGATCCACTGCAGCAACGAAGTTTCTAACTTCACAATAACAGGAAAAAAACGTAGTCGAAGAGTTCTTTTATACTCTATTAAACCAATTTCCGTTATTTTTCACGTCGAAGCTTCGAACAGTTTCCTTAGCTCGATTTAAAATTAGTTTATTATGAGTTAATAAAAATGAAGTTAATATTGTAAAGTCAAAGTCTAACAGATATTCCGTCAGTCCATGAACGGAAATTAGTAGTGCATTTCTTAAAGATACTTTCTCGGCTAAGGGCGATAATAATTCCCGGGTTTGCGGGCGGCTAGAGAGAGGGCACGAACCGTTAGTCAGGCGACCCCGGGAAGGACAGCGGTATGTGTGCTCGCCCCGTGCTCATAGCCCCACACTAGGGTTTTCTCCTGTGTTGTGGGTACATGGACACACACAAAACGAATACACAAATACCCAGACCCAGAACATGAATCTAAATTCATCGTTCAGATACCTGTCTGGCTGGGAATTGAACCCGGGACCTATTGCGTGTCAGACCAGTGTAGAAACCGCTCCGCCACGCGGGTCGACAAATACACTCAGGACTGTATTTTCTTTTGGTTTTAAAGAGGAAATCTCCAAAAGATACCCGATGCCGTGGGAGCAACTTAGGGTTATATGAGATTTTTATCGCACTAATCTCCCTCCCCCTGGCAGTCTCGGCGCTGCGAAGGGGACACTGGGCCATTCAAAGGAACGCAAACGGAGTTCTCTGAGCGCGTTGCACCATCGAGCTCTACGAAGGTGAGCGGCTACGCCCACTGTACAGTATTGCCTGTATGACAAAATGCGACCATGCTTCGCCATCCTTCCCGGGGTTTCCTGGTTGAACAGCTTAAGCTCCCACGCGTGCCACCCGAAATCCCGAAACCCCCTTTTAGTTACCTCTCATGCCACGGGTACGATACCGTAGTCCTATCCTGATTCCGAAACTACTGAGACGGACCTAATCCTACATAGTTTTTATATCTCTAAGCAGAAGTGGCTTATAATCAGGCAGAAGTCTCGTTTTGTACCTCTTTATAATAACAAAATATTACAAAAGCAAAATCATATTATTTTCGAGAAACAACCGTTTGCCCCAACGCATATTTTCCTTAAGGTTAAAGGGATGGGCGGTACACATTCATTACGCTTGTCGTATAGCATATTATGGTGCGAAGGAACAATTTTTAACCTTAGCGTTACAGGAAAAGGCGCTCGTGAAGTTTTTTGATAAGAAAATGTTCCAAGATGAATCCACCATTACTCTGACATATAGACATTATTTTATGTTATCTCGTCAGGTCTTTAATCGACTTAACCGACCTAATTTTATGAATTATATGGTCGGCTCAGAGCAGCCTAGTGTTTGCTCTCAGCCCAATCGGTAAGTCCTAGATTGAAATCCCAGGCACTTTGTTTTTTCTAAAATAGTATGGGCATTAGAAACTAATTATCTCTGCTTACGAAGGAAACCGTCGCCAAGAAACATACATGTCTGAAAGTTCGTAAGTAAAGTTTGATAAGGTTTGTGAAGTTTACTAAATCGCACTTGGTCAGTGCGGCGGAATATGGCGTAAAACTCACTCCCTTAGAGACGAGACCGTGCCCAGCAGTATGATAATAATAGGGACACTTTCATTTGAGGCGACCATCTTAGTCCTCGGGAACAGCAACGCATCTGTGATTGACTTTAGATGGAACCCTTGTTCTGCATGAAGATATTTACAGATGTCGCAGGGCGGTAACCACTTACCATCAGGTGGGCTGCATGCTCGTTTGCTACTTCAAATTTATAATAAAAGATGATCATTATTTATTCCAACTTAAAATGTAGACAAATTTGTAACTCCAAAATTGGTTGTTACTAAGGTCTATTCTTTTGTGTCAGAGTAACGTCTAAAGAAGCCAAGTAAACTATAAAATTCAGCACAATAACCACATTTTCTACGTAATAATTTGGCTCATGCTTCTCAGAAATAAATTGTGTACGAAATATACGCAATAGTAATATTATGGTTGATGACATATTTATTTCTAATTTTACGGTTAAGTGGGCTTCTTCGTTTGAATATGTTAGGAAATATCTTATAAGAAATGGTTTTGTGTTACCCGTTTTTTGTGTTTTTTTCCGAAGACCAAAATTTTTATGTCTATGTGACATATATTATTCCACTTAAACTTGGCTGTGAGATAAAGGAAAAATAACGTGTTATACTATCATGGACTCACATTATAATTTTCTTCTATGTTGTGGGTATCATGGACAAACACCAGGACAACAAACAAACACTCAGATCAAACAGAAATCTGAATTCATCATTCAAATGCCTCGGGGTTCAAACCCAGAACCTACCTACTGCACATCAGAACGGTAAGGTGACAACTCCACCACGCAAACCGTCAGGGGAGGTGGGTAGAAGAAGTAAAAGGCGCTCGAACTATTTTAAACTTAGGTGACCACTTTTTATCTGATTGAAGTAGCAAACGAGCATGCAGTCCATCTGATGGTAAGTGGTCTCTGCCGCCCATGGACATCTGTAAGTAACGTCATATAGAACACAGAGTCCATCGGAAGTCAATCACAGATGCATTGCTACTTCCTAGGATTGAGATGGTCGCCTCAAATAAAAGTATACCGACAACCATGCCCTTCCATCCAAATGCAAGATAGCCTTCACGCTAGGAATAGGTATGGCGATGGTACCTCCCCCGTCAAACTGGTTCTACCACCTGGTGAGATACCTTACTCTTATTTTTATACGTACTGACGGCTGTTGCACAAACATGTGCACTTCTATGCTTTGGAGAGCATATTAAGTTGTCCTGTTCGTGTTTTATTTAACCCCAAACAAGAGCAGAGACTTTCCTGAGGTTAGCCATAGATGTGTTGCTACCCATGAAAACTAAGAAGGCCATTGAACTGAACGGCGTGATTAAGGAAACGTGCATATGCATGGCTCCTTAACTGTGTTAAATCAAAAGTTATTACATATATAAAACGAGCCAAGTTAAATTATTTACACAATACACCATTCGATGTTATTACTCAATTAACGTTATTCACATTCTGAAGCCTCCCGAACAACGTTATTCGATGTATTATCGCGATTGTTGGAACAATCATTTTGCGGTTCAGACTGCGCATTGCGGTCCTATCTTGACTGTCTTGAAAAATCGTCTTTTTTTGGACATTTTTATAATATGCAAGTAGCAACCGATCATGCTGTCTCCATGATTGTAAGTGGCCACTGCCGCCCACAGATATTTGTAATCAACCCGAAATAAGATTAGAGACTTTTCTAAGCCATAGATGTGTTGCTAACTCTGCAGACTAACTTAGAATACCTCGGTTTGAACGGTGTGGTTAAGAAAACATGCATGACTCCTTAACTGATACAGTCTATGTCACTTCAACAACTAAGTCGATTCTAATGTTATGTTATATGTTGCAATCCGTCAAGCCATTTGGGTTATAGGACGTACCAACGAAATGGGAATACATACAAACAAACAAACTTCATACTTACAAGCAAACAGACCTACATACGGTCAAAAACATTACTCTCCTGACGCATTCGCGTAAAAAAGATGCCAAGCGTTCGTTGCCTTATAAATCAAAACGTTATTACATATATAAAACGAGTCAAGTTAAATTACTTACACAAAACACCATTCAATGTTATTACTCAATTAACGTTATTCACATTCTGAAGCCTCCCGAACAACGTTATTCGATGTGTTTTCGCGATTGTTGGAACAATGATTTTGCGGTACACACTGCGCATTGCGGTCCTGTCTTCACTGTCTTGAACATACAGGTTTTTTGAACATTTATTTGAATACTAGTCGAATCTCGCAGCTTCGCTCACGTTAACAGTAATCGATTGTATTAAATAAGATATTTTGCCACAGTAAAAAGTATCTTATATGTTAATCCAGAGTATCAGCTAACTCCCTACCAAATTTTATAAAAACCGCTTCAGCCGTATAGACGTGAAGAAGTAACAAACATACACACTCACAAACTTTCGCCTTTATAATATTAGTATTGCCTTATAAATCAAAACGTTATTACATATATAAAACAAGCCAAGTTAAATTATTTACACAAAACACCATTCGATGTTATTACTCAATTAACGTTATTCACATTCTGAAGCCTCCCGAACAACGTTATTCGATGTGTTATCGCGATTGTTGGAACAATGATTTTGCGGTACACACTGCGCATTGCGGTAATTTATACCTACTAAATTCAAGTTTGTACGAAACTTAAATTAAAAGTGTTTTCATAGTCATAAACGTGAAGTTAATAAGGCGCTTGTATTCTATGAATGTACCCACAGAAACTAAGACTCCATCTTACGTTTTTATTCGAATTAGTAAACGAAATGAAGATAATTTGGGTTTATCATATTATTCGCCAACTTATTTACACATAGACAAATTCATAACTATACTATTCATTATTTTTTTTAGCAAGGGGAAACCTTTAAAAGTTATTCAACGCTGTGGGAGCAACGCCGGTACCTATATGTGGGATTTTTACCTCACTAAAACCCCCCCGGTAGCCATCCCCAGCACTGCGAGGAGAACACCGGGATCTCCAATGAAACACAACGAAGTCTTTCGAGCGGGAAGCCTCTTTTGGGCTCTTCCCTGGTGAGCATTTGTGCCTGCCGTATCTTCTTGTATGTACTACGGCATGCGACCGCACATGCCGTCGTCCTTCCCGGGGTCGTTAGGCTGGATAGTTCGAGCTCCTACTCAAACCACCCGCAACTCCAGAAGCCCCTTTATTCGCCTCTTACAAAAGGCATGGGATATTGTAGCCCTATTGTGGTCCCGGAACTACAAGGACAATACTATTACGTCCTACACATCAGTAGCCAATTACTGCTGTTACGCTATTATTAGAGAAATGTTTGGCGATGATACCGGCGGAGTCTAACCATATTCAATCCGTATGGGTAGATAAGTACTATCTACCTATGTGTCCAGGTTATAGATGGTGATGGTAAGGACAGGTGTCCTTAGGGGAGGCCTATGTTCAGCAGTGGACATCAAAAGGCTGATGGATGGATGGACCTATGTGTCCACCAATTCGCACTTGGCCAGCGCGGTGGACTATAGTAACTCTCTCATTCCGAGAGAAGACCCGTGCCCAGCAGTGGGACAATAATGGGTTGACGTGAGTGTGACCCATGTCTCAAGGTCATACATGTATCACTCATATTATACTACAGAAAAATATGTTCTCGACATAACCAACAACGACAATAGCTCAACTGCACCCAGTCACTATAAGACGTTACAAAGCCTTCATTATTTTCAAGGTGGCAGAAGGAACAAAATTCTACTAAGTAAGTACCCACTAACGCTACACATACTTCTAGCGTGAAGCAGTTCTCGATTTCCGCAACACATCTGTGCTTGACTTTGAATGGAACCTTTGTGCAGTATGAAGTTGCTTAAACGTATCAAAGAGCAGTGATAGCCTAATGGTTGAAACTTACTCTCTCGATCGTAAGGTCCGAGTTTCAAACCGAGGCACGCACCACTGATTTTTCTAAAATTATGTGCGTATTACAAATTAATTATCACTGCTGCCAACTGTCCTCCTGACGACTTTCATCTTATAATTCATACCTACCCTTGTAACAGACAAACTAACTGCATTACTTCATTATGTTCCTGTGAAAAACTTAGTCGGGTTGATAGTGTTAAATATTTAGTTGTGATACTTGACTCCAACTTGAATTGGAAATGCCACATTGCTACATTATCAGCTAGAGTCAGGAAACTAATCTACATTTTTAAACAACTTAGGACGTTTTCAACACATCGGATATTGATCCAAACTTACAAGGCCCTATGTGAGTGTATCATTAGTTACTGTATTTGCATCTGGGGAAACGCTGCAAAAACACATTTGATACAGTTAGAAAGAGCACAAAGATCATTACTTAAAGTGATGCTATACTTACCATATAGACATCCCACGAGCGAAGTATACAAATTGTCAAATGTTCTTACTGTTAGAAAGACGTATATATATCAAGTCCTAAAACGATATCATGCAACTGTAGCTCCGTATTTGCCCAAGACGAATAAGCGCCTAGACAGATTTCCAGTTCCACCTGCCCGTTGTAAAATTACCAAGAGGCACTTTAAAGTGGCTGCCCCTCGTTTGTATAACAAAATCAACAAAATATTAAAAATTAAAAACATGACTAGAAACGGATTCAAAAAAGATATTCATACCTGGCTCAGCCAAATGGACTACGATGACGTCGAAAGTATGTTATTATGATGATATTTACGTAACAAGAAGACAATCACACACAAACACACACACACACACACACATACACACACACACGCACATTCAATTCAATCATTACTACAAAATTCAATACATCTGCACACATTATATTGTAATGAACATATTTTTTAATACCGACAAAAACTGGGAGAAGACGCTGATACCCGAGACACAGTTTCGAGCTAATTCGGGGATCAGAGGCTTCATATAATTTTGATGTAAAAATATGTCAATAAAGTCAATTTAAAGTTTAAAGTTTAAATGTAACGTATTTTTTTCAGTACGTATTGAAAAAATAATGATTAATTAAGTACTTGAGGTATATTACCTAATTACCTATGTAATTAATATGTTACGGTTACGATAAGTACTTAAACTTAAAACGAGAGTTAGATATTTGTGTTCGCGTAATAAAAAACAATAGCTATGTACAATGGTTTATTGGTTTAATTAACAGTAACAGAGTAACCAAAATAAAACATTACTATAAAAATAAATAAAACATTACTGCTTTTCGGTGATGGAAAACATCGCGAGGAAACCTACATACCCGAGATCTTTAAAAAAATGTTCTTGGAGGTGTGTAAAGTCCAACAATTCGCACTTGGCCAACGGTTGACTAAAGCTTAAACTCTCTCATTCTGAGAGAAGACCCGTGCCCAGCAGTGGGACAATAATGGTTTGACGAGAAACGTATTCATATGTGGCATCTACCACTTATCATCATCAAGTGGTCCTTTTTAAAGGAGGTAGAACGAGTGTATTTCGACCGGGGAGGTACCACCGCCACACCTATTTCTAACGTGAAGTATTCCTTGCGTTTCGATGGAAGGGTGTGGTTACCGGCACACTTTATACGAGGCGACTATCCTCGTCCTCGGGAGTAGCAACGCATGTGTGATTGACTTCAGATGGAACCCATGTTCTGTATGAAGTTAATTACAGATGTCCATGGGCGGCAGTGACTACTTACCATCAGGTGAACTGCATGCTCGTTTGCTACTTCAGTGAAATAAAAAAAAAAAACACTGTACTATGTCGTTAATCAACACCGTTAACCTGCAAACATTGGCATTAATGGGTTGACATTATTGTCCCACTGCTGGTGGGGCAATATGCGGCATCTACCACTTACCATCAAGTAGACTGCACGGTCGTTTGCTACTTGAAACTATAAAAAATCGTTCAAAGCGCCTAAAGTTATCACATCAATAACAGCAGCTTATAGAGAAACAAGTTACGTTTAACAAAAAGGAAATTCTTCGTGTTCTCACGTTCCCACCATTACGGCTACTACTTAGTTATCTTACTATTTCTTACTTTGCAAAGAACACTTGAGCAAAGAACACGATCCAGTGAAGAAAGTTTCAAGTTGTGCCTCGAATGTGACAGAGAATTCCGTTTTACGTTTATAAAACGTATTCAGATGACACACTTTGGAAATTTTGCTGAAGTTTTTTGTATTTTGTATTCCGGGTGGTTGTGCAACGGTCCCTGTTTCTGCAAGAGAATTCGAGACGAAAATTCCTGAGAAAAAAATTCTATGCCTGGAGAACTCGAGAAATTAATTTTATGTGCAATGTAACTAAAATTTTAACAGTTAAATATAATGAATTGAAATTTATAATTTATTCCAGATACTGATGTTCTTTGCGTAATAGTTAATAAACTAAAAATGCAATGATTTTTTAACTAAACTCATTTCAAAGTGTTTTGTTAAACACAGTAATGCAAGACAAATTTTGTCGATATAGATTTTTTTTTATTCAATTAAAACCATTTTACATTTGAGAACTGCTTCAAATAATTATTTTTAGAAGGTAAACTACTCTTTAACTTTTCTTTTTAAATAAATCCCGAGTTACGAGCCTACTCTTACCGTTTACGGTCAATTTACTTTCAAAATCTGATAAATAAAGATGTACTTACAAAGAACATGTCAACCCATTATAGTCCCACTGTTGGGCACGGGTCTTCTCTCAGAATGAGAGAGTTTTAGGCCATAGTCCACCGCGCTGGCCAAGTGCGAATTGGTGGACGAAGTAAGAACAAAGAACATAGTAATTTATAAAAAATATATCTACACATTTTTAACCATAGCGTTTTAGTTCTTATCAAGCAATAAATCTATCCGGAGTCAACTAAGGTCAACCGAGCGTCGTTCGATCGTGAATATTAAGTACATACCTACCATTTCTAAAACCATTAATGGCGAAAATATCCAGCTCATCTCACATTCAAGGAGCGCGCGGAAACTTCTAGCGAGTTGTGAAAGAAAATCCGGTAACGTACCATTATTACAAGACGCCAATCTGAAACAAGAAAATGTACATCTGTAGCTTTTTGTGAGGAAAATTGGCTGTAAATAAATTATGGGGCTGGGAATAAGTGTTCCGATCGTGTGTCACGTACGACGAATGTGGTGGTGAAATTTTTCTTCGACTCAACGAAAATCTGCATCATAATGTGTGACGCCTGTGCAAAGTCAAATATTGAGGTAGATACAGAACTTCGTTGACTCAAGATAATGTTCTGCTTCTTTTATCAACTTCAAGATCTGCAACTTGTCTGATTGGAGTTTCTTGTCAACAGTTTCTTTTTTGATACGAAAGTAGCACACATACATGTCCTTATGTTGAGAATATCTGTAATCCACCCCAGATAGGATCAGAACCTGAGGTTGGCTACACATATAGCAACGTATTTGTAGCATCAGTATCCACAGTACCTTTTAGGACTACTTAGAACGCCTCGCAATTGTAGATCTCCCTCCTTCTTTTCTTTATATCTGACTGAAGTAGCAAACGATCATGAAGTCCACCTGATGGCAAGTGGTCACTGCCGCCCATATCTGTAATCAACTTCATACAGAACATGGGTTCTATCTGAAGTGAATCACAGATGCGTTGCTACTTCCGAGGACTATGATGGTCGCCTCATATAAAAGTGTGCCGGCAACCACACCCTTCCAACGAACGCAAAAAATGCTTCACGCCAGAAATAGGTGTGGCGGTGGTACTTCCCCAGCCGAACCACACTGGATCTACCACCTTCATCTAGATCTAGATTGCTTTGACCACACTATTTAGGCTAGAACACAGCAGTGCTAAATACTGTTGATATACGATAGAAAAAATATAGTAGTTGTCCGAACCACAAATCGTCCAATTACCTTCAAAACCGCACCAACTTTACCACCCCTTAAAATCTTTAGCAGTAACCAGTAGAGCAGTCATAGCCTAATGGTTGAAACTTGCCCTCTCGATCGGGAGGTCCGAGATTCAAACCCAGGCACGCACCACAGATTTTTTCTAAATTATGTGCGTATTAGAAACAAAAATATCACTTCTTTTCAGTGAAGAGAAACATCGTGAGGAACACTCCCGAGAGTGCTTTAAAAAAAGTTCTTGGAGAAGTGTAAAGCCCATCAAGTCACATTTGGCCAGCATGGTGGACTTTGGCCTAAAACTCTCTCACTCTGAAACAAGACCCGTGCCCAGCAGTGGAGTAATAATGGGTTGGCACCCACCAGTTATCAGGTGTAGTGCTCATCTCTATTGCTTATGCTTATACTTTGCATTATTTTCAATTTTATTAAAAAATTCAACAAATCCCTCCCGACTCCAATAATATCAATGCATAACGTGTTCGAATTTACACATATCCACAACATCTCGGACACAAGAAAATACTAGAGGAATCTTATTTGTGTTGATATGCTATACAGCTCTATTCTTTATTATTCTGAGGAATATCTGCAAAACAAAGGCAAGTTACATCGAAATTTACGGTTAACTTCTATAAGCTTTTTTGGCGTTTTATTTTATCTTAGTTTACATTGTTCGTGTACTCAGCTTGTTCGTTTTCAAGTTAGAACCATTGTTCGACTATGGAAGTACCACCGTCACACCTATTTCATCAAACATTTCTTGCCTTCTGATGGAATGGTGTGGTTACCGGTAAATTTTTAGAGGCGACCTTCTTAGCCCGAAGGGGCAACGCATCTGTGATTGACTTCAAATAGAAAAAAGAAAGAAACATTTTATTCAGGTAAATTGCAGCAGTCACAAAATATAGTAGGCATTAAATAGAATAAAAATAAATAAAGTAAAAAAAATACAATAACAAAGCAAAAAAAACTTAAAAGGAAAAAAGGAAATAATAATTTAAAGAACAACATTGAATAGTACATTACGAGCACTATGTGCTGCAATAACCATGAAAAGGGAAAAACTCAGCAAAAATAGCCGTGGACAGAATAGAACCTATGTTCCATATGCAGTTGCTTACAAATGTCCACGGGCGGTAGTGACAACTTACCATCAGGTGGACTGCTCGTTTGCTACTTCATTCAGTTAAAAAACAGCTTTGTTTCCACTGAACCCGTTATGAGATCTACAGAATTCTAGTATAAGAGCCCTTACTTGTCACATATGTTTACACCCGCGTGAAACAATAAATGCAAGTAATAAGTATGTGAACACCGCCTCATGCAGTCACAAATCCGCATGACAAGAAGCTCAAAGGATATATACGTACAAACGAAACAATGTCTTTATTTTATACAGGCCTACGACACAAATTATAAACACGCTTTCTACACTCATAGCCTCACACTAGGGTTTTCTCCTGTGTCGTGGGTACCATGGACACACCCAGACCCAGAACACGAATCTAAACTCATCATTCAGATACCTGTCTGGCCAGGAATCGAACCCGGGACCCATTGCCCGTCTGACCGGTATGGTAACCGCTCCGCCACGAGGGTCGTCAAAATTTCAGCTACAATATATTTTTTAAATCTACCGAAAACGTTAATTTATTGTCTTTTATTTTTCTGCTTTCTTAAATATTTATTAGACAAGTATATTTCATTCAAGATCTTTTCAAGTCACATACTTTTTGTAATAAAATGAGCCGACATTATCTCTTGGTAAAATAATAATAAAACAGTTCATATAAAAAAATAGTTTTTATTTGTATTTTAGACTCGAAGTTTAGACTATATTAGCTCTCTACATATATATCAAACAGACATAATTTCCAAAAAAGGGTATAAAGTCACAAGTCCAAGAGAATTTACCGCCTTAGGTCCAAATTTGAAACAATACAAAGGGTTCAGCACAAAAGGAATCTAGCGCAAAATAAAAAACGAAATGTATTGAATTGGAACCGGAATTCCGTTTCGTTTCCGCATAATGCCGCAATGCGTGTATGCGTTGAGAAGATTACTGTACTGTTATCTTTCCCCGAGGCCTTATATATTTGCTAAATCCTAAGCCCATTGTAAATCTAGAAGTGAATTTGTTTATACAAGTTTGGAGTTTTAACGCGTATTTATTTCAACCTTTTGTAAGTGGTAGAACCAGTGTAGTTCGCTTGAGGAAGCACCACCGCCACACCTATTTCTAGCGTGAAGCATTTTTTTGCGTTTCGATGGAATGGTGTGGTTGCCGGCACATTTTATATGAGGCGACCATCTTAGTCCTCAGGAGTAGCAATGCATCTGTAATTGACTTTGGATAGAACTTCATGTTCTATATAAAGTTGCTTACAGGAGTCCATGGGCGGCAGTGACCACTTACCATCAGGTGGACTGCAAGCTCGTTTGCTATTTCAATCTTATTAAAAAAAACCTCTATGAAAGGTAGAATAGATGCGCTATTTGAAGCGTGAACCAGTTCTTGCGTTTCGGTGGTAAGGATGCTGGCTTACTTTCATAAAAATATGAGGTGACCATCTTAGTTTTCAGTGTCCATTGTATGGGTTTATTTCAATTTCATAATCACTACATTGTATAAAACAAAGTCGCTTCTCGCTGTCTGTCCCTATGTATGCTTAGATCTTTAAAACTACGCTACGAATTTTGATGCAGTTTTTTTCAGTCAGGAAGGTTTCTATGTATAATACATGTATAATTTAGTGGAGAAACACTGATAATTTTAGATTTTTGACTTTTGGGCGGAACTAAGTTCGCCGGTTCAGCTAGTTCGTAATGATTAGCAAATTATTATGAAGCAGCGATAGCCTTATCCGGCTAGGATGCTGTAGCCCTATTCTAATCCCCGAACTACAGGGACAAGCAGTGATAGCCTAATGATAATAATTCAGCCTCTCAATCAAGGGTTAGAAGTTAAAATGCCAGACATACTGGAAATTAATTATCACTACTTTATGATGAAGAAAAACATCATCAGAAAACTAAACACCCGATAGTTTTAAAAAAAAATTCAGAGGTGTGTGAAATCCAAGAATTCGCACTTGGCCAGCGCGGTGGACTATGACCTATAACTCTCTCATTCTGAGAGAAGACCCGTGCCCAGCAGTGGGAAAATAATAGGTTGACGACTAGGTTAATGGTATATCCGCGGGACGCCTCAGCTCATAACCAACATAGCTGTGTAATTAAATTTGAAGCATTTATATTAATATTATCTTCCCCGAGGCGTTGAGTAGTCCCTGAACGTATAACTATCAGCTCATTCCGTCTAACAAGATATTGCAATACTGTTCACCCATAGTGAAGTATAGCGTTTAAGAAAATAATTAAGTATACTTTATTAACGTGCAATTTCTTAAAGATTCTGTACCCAAAGGGTAAGAACGGATTCCAGTCAACGGAGTCTTAGTAGTAACTACTCCGCTGTTCGTCTGTCCGTCTGTCCGTCTTTATTTTCGTGGCTTTGAGCACGGCGACCAAGAAATTCCGTAACGAAAAAACCTAACACCCCCCCACTCCGCCTACCGCGTAGCGCGGTCGAGCGTTCGTTTAACGTGTATGTATATAGGTTAAACCTATTACCCTTATATTATACCATTATATGGTACGACAGTACGAAGCTTACACGGATCGAGACGAGCTGCTCGGAAATCGGGCGAATATGTAAGCAGCTGTTGGTGAGAATGTATATAGTATCAAAGGAAAAAATACTGGATAAATAAATAAATAATTATAATTGCGTAAGTTGATAAAAATGCTATGCAATAGCTTTACCGCGGCAGTCCCCAAGTGCCGCACTTTTTTTTATATGATTGAAGTAACAAACCAGCATTCAGTCCACCTTATGGTAAGTAGTCGCTACCGCTCATGGACATAAGCAACTTTATATAGAACATGGTTCTAGGTGAAGTCAATCACTGATACGTTGTATTCCCAAGGGCTAAGGTTGCCTTATATAAAAGTGTACCGGCAACCACACATTTCCATCGAAATGCAAGAACTGCAAAACTCTAGAAGTTATATGACGGTGGTACCTCCCTGGTAGAACTACACTGATTCTATCACATAGTAAAGTACTAGAACTTTGACTGACCCCAGGATCTCTTTACCGATCCCTATTGCTGGAACATTTTTTATGATTAGTATGTTCTCATGTGGTACCAAATTGATGGTTTGCATTGTTCTTTTTGATAAGATTTCTAAGAGCAGTGAGAGCCTAATGGTTGAAACTTGCCCTCTCGATCGGGAGGTCCGAGGTTCAAACTCCCAGGTAAGCACCAATGATTTATGTGCGTATTAGAAATTAATTATCACTGCTTTTCGGTGAAGGAAAACATCGTGAGGAAACCTACACACCCGAGAGTTCTTAAAAAAAAAAGTTCTCGGAGGTGTGTGAAGTCCACCAATTCGCACTTGGCCAGCGCGGTGGACTATGGCCTAAACTCTCTCATTATGGGAGAAGACCCGTGCCCAGCAGTGGGCCAATAATGGGTTGATGCGATTGATCTTTTTGATTATTCAATTTATTTCCTGAAAAAAATGGTATGCCAGCAGCTAGTCGATATCCATCAAAATTGTCAAACGCAGACGAAAAAACCAAAAAAATCACGGCGAACAATATTTAGGCTTTGCGCGTGACGAAGAACAACTCGAATGACTACAGCCCCAAGGCAGGAATTTGCGAGGAAAAAAGAAAAATAAATAAGTATAGATTTCGTCGGTATTCGTCGACATTTTTTTTATCTGATCGAAGTAGCAAACGAGCATGCAGTCCACCTGATAGTAAGTGTCACTGCAGCCCATGGACATTCGTAAGCGACTTCATACAGAACATGGGTTCCGTCTGAAGTCAATCACAGATGCGTTGCTACTCCCGAGGACTATGATGGTCGCATCATGTAAAAGTATGCCGGCAACCACACCCTTCCACCGAAACGCAAGAAATGCTTCACGCTGGAAATAAGTGAACTTCCTTCTTCGGTCGAACTACACTGGTTCTACTACCTGACGACAACCGCCTGCAAACCATTCTGTTTGGACGGTCGACAGGTGGTCGAATCCCTCAGTCAATGTGCTAGTATGATTTAGGTTAGGTTAGGTTACTTTGTTTTTATGGATGAATTAATCACATAAAATTTTGAACATACATAAGACAGACATTTCACTAAAAGGCGTTTTAACTAATCAGAGCAATGCTTATATAACAGATCTATGGTATTTACCTATCCTATGTGTTTTTTAAATCATCCATGGGCGGTAGTTGACTTTTATCATCGGATAGCTTGTTCGTATATCGATTTGCTTGCTACTCGGATATCAAACCCGGAACCAACCAAATCAAACGAAAAAGATAAACACAAATGAAATGCACGTTACTCGTAATTTATTTCTGTTATCTTTAAAATTAATCTTTCTGATACGTACAATAAAATTTGATTAATTAATCAATTTGACGCCATTCATTACGATACATGGTTTCAGGAATTATCAGGGAACATTTATTTCAACATTTAAATTGTGGTTTGTTTAATCGTCGGCATTATGTTATGTGGGATGCTCATGTGTATGTCAATTTAAATTCAATAGCATGAATTCAAACTGTACTCTTTGTACGAGTTTAATGAAAATCCTCAAAACAATCATTGCGTTCGAAAAAAATTACCATCTTTCTAACGCAGTCTGGTAACAAAGACTGCGTCAGAAAGAGGATAATGCTTTTCGAGTGCCGGAAACAAAGGAGAACAGGTGATTTCTCGGAAATCAGAAGCGGCCCAAAGTAATTAACTTTTATTATGATCAACTCAACTGATGACGAAGTTACAGCAATCCGAATTCAATGGCTATTGCTAAAAGACAATAGCGAGGGCAAGGAGGAGCCTGTTGAAACAGATAGCGGTCCGTGCCTTGCGATGCATCCAAATGTAATGCGCGCCTAACATAGTCCTCAGACCCCTTTTATAGGAGAGCAAATAATAGAAACAGGAAGATGGGACGATCGTTCGATATCGGCCGGTGCACGTGCGGCCATTGTGATGTCATCTGTTTTTAACATCTGTTCTGCCACTGATATGTGACGACCCGCGTGGCGCAGCGGTTACCGTACCGATCTGACACGCAGTGGGTCCCGGGTTCGATTCCCGGCCGGACAGGTGTCTCAATGATGAGTTTAGTGTTTTGTTCTGGGTCTGGGGTTTTGTGTATTTGTCTTTGTGTGTGTCCATGGCACCCACGACACAGGAGAAAATCCTACTGTGGGGCTATGAGTGTAGAAAGCGATATATTATTTTGTATTATAGATTTAAAAATAAATATACCTTGTCTCACAAAGCGTTTCGTTACAAATTGTAGAGAATTTACCGAAATTTGCTCAACGCTGGCACTTATAATATCGCACACATGTTACGTGCCCCAGTAATGGTCACATGTATAGTTCCTGACCGTACATCGCTTTACTTTGAAGTGGTACTAGTTCTTATTTAAAGGAGGCTGAAACTCTTAGTATTGTAGCTCTCATTAGCCCTTTATTGACCTACTGCTGGGCACGGGTCTTCTCTCAGATTGAGAGAGTTTAGGCCATAGGCCACCGCGCTAGCCAAGTGCGAAATGGTGGACTTGACACACCTCCGAACACTTTTTTTAAAAACTCTCGGGTGTGTAGGTTTCTTCACGGTGATTTCCTTCACCGAAAAGTATTGTAGAAGTAGCAGTAAAGTATTGTCCCTGTAGCTCCGAGATCAGAATAGGGCTACGGCATCCCCTGCCTGTCGTAAGAGGCGACTAAAAGGGGCTTCCGGGGTTGCGGGCCTCTAGAGTGGGAGCTCGAACCGTTCGGTCAGGCAATCCCGAGAAGAACGGCGGTATGTGTGGTCGCATACCGTTGTAAAGACTAGACGGAGCGGGTGGCCCAGCCGCCCATCTGGGAGCAGTCCGATAGGGTAACGCGCTCGGAGGATTCCCGGAGATCCCGGAGTCCTCCTTTTTAGCGCCGATGACGGCCACCGGGGGGTCGCCGTCGTGCATGCGTCGCTCCCACGGCGTCGGGTACCTTTTGAAGGTTTCCCCCTCGAGAACAAAAAAAACAGTAAAGTATTATAGCGACCTTCCGAAACTCATCAAGCTAAGGCGCCACTAGTATTTATGAATCACGCTATCGAAATGATATCAATAGCCTGCGTACATATAAGTTACAGACAGAGACTATCGGAGCACGGCCGCTCCCTAAGCATTATCACCTAGCCTGGCAAAGGAACCCGTTGCCAAAGTATCATTTTACGTTTCGCCCATCATTTCAATGTATTACAAATTAGTGCCGAAAACGGAAACCTAAACGTGCAATGTACAATTTTTTATATGATTGAAGTAGCAAACGAGCATACAATTCACCTGATGGTAAGTGGTCACTGCCGCCCATAGAGATCTGTAAGCAAATGGAACATAGGTTCTATCTGAAGTCAATCACTGATGCGCTGCTACTCCCGAGGACTATCATGGTCGACTCATGTGAAAGTGTGCCGGCAACCACTCCCTTCCATCGAAACTCAAGAAATGCTTCACGGTAGAAATAGGTGTAGCGGTGGTACTTCCCCGGTCGAACTACACTGGTTCTACCACCTGCAAGTTCTTGATTTAGCTCATACATTGTAATATATGAGCCAAAACAAGAACAATGCTTGTTTTGAGGAAATATAATAAACATAAACATATACTAGAGGTATTATGCTTACTGAATTGCGGATCGCTCGACACGATATATCGCTTAAACTTGTACTATGAACCATGTACGATTAAACCCTTTACTCTCATGTAGGGTTAACACTTTCTTGAACAAAAGATTAAGTTTCACATAATTGCAAAGGAAAATACGACTTTCAGGAAATAAAGTACTAATTTTCAACTGGCTGTACTACGCGGTTTTGCACGAGTTTAAAAAAGCAACATAATTTTAAAATTTACTTACTATTGATAGAGGTAATGGAATAAAGAGTTGATATTACCAAGCTTTGCCAAATTATCAAGATAAGGACCACATTTTTATAAGACTGAAGTAGCAAACGAGCATGCAGTTCACCTGATGGTAAGTGGCCACCCATAGAAATCAGTAAGGAACTTCGTATGAAAAAGATGCGCTACACCCGAGGACTAAGATGGTCGTCTCATATAAAAGTGTGCCGGCAACCACACCCAGAAGGGTGCGCTTTGATAGAATCAAAGCGCACAAACTGCTTCACGCTAGAAATAGGTGTGGCGGTGGTACTTCCCAGGCGAACTACACTTGTTCGTTCGGGCGTTCTACCACCTCACCTCAAAGATAGCACGGTCGTGGTGCACTCTGTTCAAAATGAACTGGGAAGTAGTACATCTCCGGTCGAATTATATTATGTACTCGAAGGTTAGCAAAGAAACATTGCATTACGCGATAAGGCCGTTCTAAAATGCCTCTTAAAAGTGGCATTAGAGATATCTTTCGTTTTATCGCCGGGAACATGACAATATCCCGTCAGTGGAAGACGTGGCGAGGCATATGTAGCGCTTAATGCGCTACACGCTAGTGCTAAGAGATAGAGGTTACAAACCTTCGTGAATTTATATGCTAGCTGACCCGGTAAACTTCATTCCGCCTAAAAGTCAAAATTATTAGCGTTCCTCCACTATATTATGCATGTATTATACATAAAAAAACCTTCCTCTTGAATCAATCTACCTAATAAAAAAATTGAAATCCGTAGCGTACTTTTAAAGATCTAAGCATACATAGGGACAGACAACAGGAAGCGGCTTTGTTTTATACTATGTAGTAACCGTCACCCGTCGCAAGCGTCGAAATTCCACCGTAATTAAAATTAAAAAACTATACTTCACATTGTCCAAATGGCGCGAATATTTCTTAAATACAAATAAAATGTAATAATATTCAAGTTATTTTAAACACACCGGTTAAACCTAAATTTGAAGTTTAATTAACTAAGCTGCATTTAAAAGCAATGGCGGGTATTTTGACAAAGATATCTGACATTTTGCCCTGTATCGTGGGTGCCATGGACACACACAAGACGAATACACAAACACCCAGACCCAAAACATGAATCTAAACTCATCACTCAGATACCTATCTGGCCGGGAATCGAACCCGGAACCCAATGCGCATCAGACCGGCATGGTAACCGCTGCGCCATGCGGGTCCAATAGATACCTGTCCAAGGACAAACCTGCGTTGCCTCGGAGAAGCTTCCTTCATAGCTACGGTATTTGGAAATACTAGATTATGGAGTTGTGTCGCTGCTTTTACAAAGTCTCTCTAACGTGTTACTTTGACCGAGTTACTGTTTTCCTATCAATTGCACTCAGACGAGTCTAAGAGTTACATCGATGGGTGACCATTAGTGGGTTAAAGAGCCTAGTAAACCGCTTCTATGGTGTGTAATGATCACTTAATGATATAAATGTATTCTGCAATAACGTTTTATATAAGCACATCTAGAGAGACGTGTATTTGTGTAGAGAGAGGTATAGTAAGAGTAGTATACCGTAACACAACAGCGCTTAACCCCCCCGTTACTAAGAAGAAATACAGTAAGTAGCTATAATGGTTGTACCCCCAAAGTCGAACAACCGAAGGGTTTTATGACGACCCGCGTGGCGGAGCGGTTACCATACCAGTCTGACGCGCAATGGGTTCCTGGTTCAATTCTGGGCCACACAGGTGACTGAATGATGAGTTTAGATTCATGTTCTGGGTGTGTGTGGTGTGTGTTCTTTGAGTATTCGTCTTGTGTGTGTCCATAGTACCCACGACACAGGAGAAAATCCTAGTGTGGGGTTATAAGTGTAAAAAGTGAAAAAGCAAGAAGTGAATTTTATAAATTTTAAAACTCGTTTACTAAGAATTTTGTTTGAATGATAACATCTTTGTTTTTTTAATTATGTTTTTCTTTTTTAAATGTTAGATTATAAATGTTAAATTCGTTGTTATCGTTGATCGAAAAAATTTACATAGTTAAAGGTCACAACAGAAACCTTTGATTATAAACTTAAAATAATAATATTAAGTTAATGTCTTGTATCGTTATTTTTTACTTTTATAAAAGTCTTTGTAACTAGTTTTTGTTGCAAAGAATAAATTTACCAGCCTGAGAATAGTAGGTATATTTTTTATACCGTTAGCATAAACATTATCCTTAAGAAAAACTCGCGCCTACACTAGAATTCGTCGCAATTCGCGGGATAGATGAGCAGTGAGTGACCCGCTGAGTTTCTTGCCAGATCTTCTCAATTAAGGTCGTATTCCGATCCGGTGGTAGTGTAAAAAAAAATGTAACTGACAATTTGTAAGTGCCCCCGTAGGCCTATACAAAATAAAATAAAAAATAAAGACATTTCATTTCATTTCAGTAATAGCCTAATGGTTGAAACTTACCCTCTCGATCGAGAAGTCCAAACACGTTTTTTACACTCATAGCCCCACACTAGGATTTTCTCCTTTGTCGTGGGTACCATGGACACACACAAGACGAATGCACAAACACCCAGACCCAGAACATGAATCTAAACTCATCATTCAGAAACCTGTCTGGCCGGGAATCGAAGCCGAGACTCATTGCGCGTCAGACCGATATGGCTCAGCCACGCGGGTCATCCCAGGCACTACTGCTTTTTCTAAAATTATGTGCGTATGATAAATTAATTATCACTGCTTTTCGGTGAAAGAAAACGTCGTGAAGAGCTACACATCCGAGAGTCCTTTAAAAAAGTTCTCGGAGGTGTGTGAAATCCACCAATTCGCACTTGTCCAGCGGGGTGGATTATAACCTATAACTCTCCATTCTGAGAGAAGATCCGTGCCCAGCAGTGGGACAATAATGGGTTGACGGGAATTCGCGGGATTCGCAAGTAGATATAGTACCGTTAAAATATCAGTTCAGTTTGTGACTAAACGCCCGACAATAACCATAGTCTTCAGAATTACCACCACTACCCGTAATTCCAATGTGAAGCGTTTCTTGCGTTCCGATAAAAGGGTATGGTTGCCGGCACACTTTCACATGAGGCGAACATCATAGTCCTCGATTGTATCAACTCATCTGTGACTGACTGCCGATAGAACCCATGCTCTAATCGAAGTTGCTTTCAGATGAAGCAGGGCGGCAGTGACCACTTTCCATCAGGTAGACTGCATGTTAGTTTCCTACTTCAATAAGATAAAAAAGTCCAGACGCCACACAGAAAAAGTAAAAGAAAAACAAAAACATGTCGTCTTTTTTGTTGGTCAGTACAGTCAGTACAGTTTTTGGGAAGAAAAATTAGATGATATATTTTTCGTTGTTAGACTATTCTTTAGAACTTTAAGAAAGCTAAAACTACGCTTATCCCCATAGCACTAAGAAGAGGACACATAACATCGATATCACTAGTTAGCTTCCCGGCACATATAAACAATGTCAAACGCTGAAGAATGAGATGATTGATGCTTTCTCAATCCATCTTATACAGATACGGTTATCTCGAAATACGAGAGTAAAGCTTGTTTTAACGAAGAGATTTTTTTTATTTATTAGTAGCAAACGAGTGGTTTAGCTTACTATTATTTGAGGCGAATATCTTAGCTCTCTGAAGTAGCAACGCACTTTAGATAGAACCTGTGTTCTATATGAAATAATTGACAGACATCCATGGGCGGCAGTGACCTTCTACTTCTTCTAGTGCCTCTCCAACTAGCGAAGGTTGGCTGTCAGCTCAGCGTTGTCATCTTTTTGTTAATCGCGAGTCGAAAAAGTTCGGCAGCGCTCATAATACCCGTCCATTCCCGAATGTTTCTTAACCACGACTTTTTTCTACGACCAGGTCTTCTCTTTTCAGGAATCTTTCCCATCATTAGTCCCCGTGACCTAGATAAGCAACTTTACGCTGTTTGATAGTTTGCAAACGCTTGCGTTCCTGGCCGACCCTTCATAGAACTTCCTCATTGGTGAATTTTTAAGTTTATGCACAGCATGCGCCTGTATGCTCACATTTCGAACGCTTTTATACGTTTCCTGAAATCATCTTTAATAGTCCAGGTCTCGCATCCATATATATAGAAGTATGGACCAGATGTAGCATTGGAGCAGACGTGCACGTGGGATTTTAAGGTTTCGATTACAAAACACTTTTCTCATGGCAGTGACCACTTACCATCAAATGGAGAGCATGCTCGTTTGCTCCTTCAATCTTATAAAAAAAAAAGGTATGAAAGCGAGATTTCTGGTCGTTATCAGGTCTAAAGTTGGAAACTAGCGTGCAATGGAACTGAAGTAAAGTGGTAACCGCTCATAAACATCTGTAAGCAATTCTAGCGTGAAGCAGTTTTTACATTTTGATGGAAGAGTGTGGTAGCCGTCACACTTTTATATGATGAGACCATCTTAGTCCTCGGGAGTAACAACGCATCTTTAATTGACTTTAGACAGAACCCTATGTTCTATATGAAGTTGCTTACAGATGTCCATGGGCGGCAATGACCACTTACCATAAGGTGGACTGCATGCTCGTTTGCTACTTCAATCTTATACAAAAAAACTTATTATGTGCTTCAAAACATATTGCAAATATATGCGATGCAAAGACACCCGAAACTTTCAGTGTTATACACTATGGATTTCCATTTCATGTCAGATTAGGTTTTGAATACCAGATTGATCTAAGTAGCTCAATCGCTGTGAAATGGATTAATGACCCTCATAACAAGGTTCTTTCCGAGATTGATTGCGATCTGTCCACCACATGCACTCAATCGGAATTGATTTATGTATTTAACCGTGGTATGCATGTAGCTATAGTATGGCAAGATAGGATTCTTATTGAAGAGTTGTATTGTTATATTATACACGATTTTATACTTACTAGTCACCCGTTAAAGGTAAAACGAGGTTTAATTAACTAAGATGCATAAAAACATTAGCGGATATTTCGACAAAGATATGTCATTTTGACGGTATGTGTTTTCATAGAGAAACATTAAATATTATTTTATCTCGTTTAGTATGTATGTGTTTGTTTCAAATGGAAGGTAGTGTGCGTAATAAGTTTTTAGTTGATTTTATGTCTCATTTGGAAAAAATATTATCATTCCGTAATTCTTATTCACATCAATTATAACCGTGCGTAATTTCATACATCCCCGTCTGCGGCAAGTATCTTAGATGATACGGAACCTTTTGTTCGTGAGTCCTATTCGCACTTGACCGGTTTTTTATATTCAATTGCATTGACTTCAAAAACAAGAATGCATATAAAATTCAGTTTAATTTATTGGTGTTGATTGGTTTAAAATTCTGTTAACAGAAGTAATAATACAAGTTAAATAAAATTATCATTGAAGTATTTTTGTTACCAAAATTATGGAAATTTTAAACCGGCAATTTCGGGCAAACAGTTAACTCTCCTATAAATAACGTACGCCAATTTGCATGGACGAAGGGTTAAAGCCGAAAGTTAGCATATTAGGTATGCATACACATCGCTCCACGGACGCATGCATATGCAAATAATGGTATGTGAATCCTCCTAACTAGGATCGCCACTAGGTACGGCTAGGACTAAATATTGCCATTGAAAATCCGCTTTTTTCCCAACTGTGTCGGATTTTTACCGCACTAAAACCCATCCGTGGTCGTCCTCGGCGCTACAAAGACGACTCCGGGATCTCCAAAGAAACGCACCCGGAATCCTCTAAGTGCGTTGCCCCATCGGGCTCCTCCCAGATGGGCAGCTGGGCCCACCGCTCCGTCTAGTCTTTACGACGATACATACTGCCGTCCTTTCCGGGATCGCCTGGCTGGACCCCGGAAGCCGCTTTTAGTCGCCTCTTACGACAGGCACAGGATGCCGTAGCCCTTTTCTGATCCCAGAAGTCTACAGGCTACTGGAGATATCGTCATTTTGCACTATTTATACATGGCGACTATTTTTGTGTCATTTATGTGCTGTAGTGAAGCACTTGTAATTTAGCTAGTCCATTGTAAAAGCGTATTAGAAGTTAATTATCACTGTTTTTTGGTGAAGGAAAACATCATGAGAATACCTACACAAGCGAGAGTTAAAAAAAAAAAATTAAACAAAAAATACAACCGACTTCCATGCCACATAAAAGTAAAAAATAATGTAAATACATATTGGTTTAGAGCAAACACAGTACTTAGTACATAGTTCCGCCTGTTCCGACTGCCTGTGAAATTAGCCGCATACAATTCCGCCAATTCATACTTGGCTAGCGCGGTGGACTGTGGCCTAAATTTATCTCATTCCGAGAGAAGCCCCGAGCCCAGCAGTGGGACAATGTGTTTATTTATAACATTTTAACGTCTCAACTATGGTTGAGTAGTAAAGTAAAGTTAAGTGGTATCATAATGAAATTATGCAGACACATAGTTATGTGTTCAAGAAAGGACAGACAGTGTTAAAGTATTATTTTAATAGAGAAACTTAGACAAGAGATTATTAGTCGTTAGTAAGAGCTAAGCATAATATATGCGGCCGACCTAGACACACTAATCTTAAATAGGGTTGATTATAAATGTGTGAGGGCAGGCATTACTTAGCATTAAGTATGGAGTTCATCTCGAACATTAAATAATAAATAACCTAAAAGTGGTTTTACTTCTATTATATGAAAAAAAAAAAATTTTTTTTAAGGTATTGCACAGCTTTTATGGCGGGCTTTGAGCGCGGCAACTGAATCAAGAAATTCCGTAACGAAAAAATCCTAACTCCCCACTCCGCCTAACATGTAGCGCGGCCGAGCGTTCGCTTAACGTGTATTTATATGTTACGACAGCATGAAGCTCGCACGGATCGAGACGAGCTGCTCGGAAATCGGACGAATATGTAAGCAGCTGTTTGTGAGAAAGTATGTAGTATCAAAGAAAAAAACTTGAATTAATATCAAAGAAAAAAATACTGCATAAATAAATAAACAATTATAATTGCATAAGTTGATAAAAAAAATGCTGAGCTTTACCGCGGCCGTCGTCAATTGCCGCAAGTTTTTTTTATTTGTTTCAGAAGATTGAAGCAAAAAACGAGCATGCAGTATACCTTGTGATAAGTGGCCACTGCCGCTAATGGACGTATGTAAGCTACTTTCATTTATAACAAGGGTTCACTATAGTCGAATCACAGGCGTCATAAAAAGTAGGCTGGCTCATCTTTCAACTGAACTGCTTCATGATAGAAATAGATAGTGCGATGATATAATATATTTCCATATGAATTATATAAACTCTGTACCACGTTGCAAAGGAACCATAAAAACTGATCAAGTAAATATATTTAAACTTCACACATTTTGACGAAAAATTACAACCACCATGGCGGGGCGATGTTCCGGGCGGGATCCAGGTTCGTCCCCCGACCAAACAGACTGCAGAAGGATGAGTTGAGATTCCTATTCTGGGTTTGGGTGTTTGTATATTCGTCTATGTATGTGTAATGGCACCGCTGATATATGAGATAATCACTTAGTTACTTATTTAACGCGCTATTTCCGTACCAATAATGAAATAGAAGCCTTTTTGAAAATGAAAGTCACATTAAAACTGATGAACATTTGCAAGCTTCATATTTTTTTGACTGAAGTAGCAAATGAGCATGCAGTCCACCTGATGGTAAGTGGCCACTGCCGCCTATGGACATCTGTTATCAACTACATACAGAACATGGGTTCCATCTGAAGTCAATCACAGATGCGTTTCTACTTCCGAGAACTATGATGGTTCTCATGTGAAAGTTTGCCGGCAACCACACCCTTATATCGAAACGCAACTTGTGGTACTGTGGTGGTGGTACTTCCCCGGTCGAACTACACTGGTTCTACCACCTTGAAAACATTTGGAAAATATTGCATAATTTAGTCATATAAGCTTACAATGTTTATCTTTATCATTATATTTGAGATGGTTAAATTCTTATAAGCGCAAATAAATCCAGGCACAGGTTTCTAAGCACTTTAGGAAAATCAGAGATTTCCCGAGGGATTCTAAATCTGAAGCGACATTAATTAAGACGAGACAACGGTGAATAGCTTTTTTCTTGACAAAAGTGCCTCTTCTCAGCACCACTTTGCATCAGGTGAGATTGAGGCTAAACGTTGACCTAAAAATTGAAAAATATCTTAACAATTTGCAAACAAAATATATAGATGTATATTTTTTATCTGACTGAAGTAGCAAACAAGCATGCAGTCCACCTGATGGTAAGTGGTTACTGCTGCCCTGCGACACCTGTAATCAAATTCCTACAGAACATGGGTTCCATCTGAAGTCAATCACAGATGCGTTGCTACTCACGAGGACTATGATGGTCGCCGCATTTGAAAGTATGCCGGTAACCTACTGCTATATAAAGGCGAACAAGGTCTTAGGATCAAGCCATTCACTTGTCATCGAACTTGTCGCATACGACCGTCCGTGCGTCCGTGCGTCGTAACGTGAATGTCCACCTTTACAATTCGTCAAGGCAATTGGGCTCCGGTGGGATAAAAAAATTTTTAAACAAAAAATACAACCGACTTCCATGCCACATAAAAGTAAAAAATAATTTAAATACATGTTGGTTTAGAGCAAACACAGTACTTAGTACATAGTCCCGAAGTCGGCGCTCACCATATTTTGCTGGATCATGACGAAACTACATGTATCTTATATGAGCGCCGACTTCGGGACTATGTACTAAGTACTGTGTTTGCTCTAAACCAACATGTATTTAAATTATTTTTTACTTTTATGTGGCATGGAAGTCGGTTGTATTTTTTGTTTAAAAATTTTTTTTTCACGCTTTTCAATCACGATAAACGAGTCACGATATGTGCTGACGTCATCATCTAAAAATAGACTTCTTTGACACAACCGGTCGGGGGCGCTACCGCGCCCCCTCCCTTAGATTCTGAATTGGAAAAATCTGTTCGAACCTAACCTAACCGAATAAAACAACTTTTTCTGAGTAAACATTTATTTAAAGAATAGACCCATAAGAATCAAATGGCCAATACCTATGGTTTAAGTTTGAAGTACCCCTGCATCATCAGAGTTGAGGAGTTGAAGGTCAAATTTGTTGTCGTACATCTATGCTTTGCTATCTTATTATTTACCCGTAAGCACCAAATAACCATCACCTACGGCTTGGGCTTATAGCACCCTGCATCATCAGGCTTGAGGAGTTGAAGGTCAATTTTTTTATCATACGTCTTCGCTTTGTAAATATATTACATACCCATAAGCATCAAATGGCCAACGCCTATAGTAAGCCTGAAGTACCCCTGCATCATCAGAGTTGAGGAGTTGAAGGTCAAATTTTTCATCTTTTATCTTTGCTTAGTAATCTTATCAGATATACGTAGCGATCATGTAGCTAACGCCTATAGTTTAAGCTTGAAGCACCCCAACATCATCAGGATTGAGGAGTTGAAGGTCCAATTTTCCACTGTATACAACCATTTTTCTAATGTTCTACCTTACACTTTTTAAATATCATTTTGAATGCGTAAGGATGAAATAGCTAAGTTTTATGGCTTAGGCATTCAATACCCCTGCATCATCAGGATTGAGGAGTTGAAGGTCCAATTTTTCGTTGTATACCTTTGCTTAGCAATGTTATTACAAATCCGTGAGCAACAAATGTCTAACGTTTATGGTTTAAGCCTGCAGTACCCCTGCATCATCAGGGTTGAGGAGTTGAAGGTCAAATTTGTCATCGTACATCTTTGCCTTACTATCTTATTATATATCCGTAAGCAACAAATGGCCATCACCTACGGCTTGGGCTTACAGCACCCTGCATCATCAGGGTTGAGGAGTTGAAGGTCAATTTTTTTATAATATGTCTTTGCTTAGTATTGTTATTACATACCCATAAGCACCAAATGGTCAACCCCTATGGTTTAGGCTTGAGGCACCCCTGCATCATCAGGATTGAGGAGTTGAAGGTCAAATTTTTCGTCACATGTCTCTGCTTAGTAGTTTTATTACATATATGTAAGCACCAAATAGCTAATGTTATAGTTTAGGATAGCTGTAACCCTGCATCATCAGGATCGAAGAGTTGAAGGTCAAATTTTTCGTCAACCTATATAAGCATAGATGTATAATACATATTCCAAGTTTCATAAGAATCGATTCGGCAGAAGCCGAGTTATCTCGAATTATCTAAAAAACTTGAGGAGTGGTGGTGGTTTCCCCCCCATAACTCAAAGAGTTAAGCATCACAGCATACCCATGTCCAAGAGAAAAAGTTGCGTGACAAAATTTCCTATCAAATGAAAGAAAGAAAATGGAAATCGGTTTAGAAACACCCAAGTTATTCAAGATTTTAAGAAACCGACATTTTCCAATTTTCCGGGAAAACCGCCGGAAGGTTTTCATTTTCCTCAATATGGGACTGCCTGTGAAACAAGCCGCATACAATGTCGTATGAATCGTGTCGGTAGGTCGACGATTTCTAGCCATTTCGCCCGAACATACATAAAAAAAAAAAAAAAAAAAAAAAAAAAAAAAAAAAAAATACGTGACGAATAGATAACCTCTTTCCTTTGGGAAGTCGGTTAAAAATAAATAAATGCTCAAAACACATCGCGCTCACTCTTACGTCTTCGGATAAAAAAAGCGTTATAACAACTCATAAGACATCAACCAGCCATAATTTTTACGACGGTATCCGAATTGAGCCGATCATAGGCGATTTTCAATTTGTAATTTTAGACGCAATAATGGCTTAGTATTGTATTTTAATTTAACGTGAAATAATTATATTCATCTAAAATAGACAGCGAAAAACAAACAACATTAAAGCAAAGTTCTCAAAATGTGATGAAAAAAAAAAAAAAAAAACGCTTTCTACACTCATAGCCCCACAGTAGGATTTTCTCCTGTGTCGTGGGTGCCATGGACACACACAAAGACGAATACACAAACACCCAGACCCAGAACAAGAATCTAAACTCATCATTCAGATACCTGACTGGCCGGGAATCGAACCCGGGACCCACTGCGTGTCAGATCGGTTCGCTAACCGCTGCGCCACGCGGGTCGTCATGAAAGCATCGGCTAAGTTTAAAACTGTATTATGCCGGGCTTTTAGTGGCCATTAATCATTGATTGAGTTACCGGAGGTGGAGTTAACAGTATGATGAAACTTTTTCTTCCTGCTTGTCTTTGAAGAATATATTAATATTGGAGCTTAGGCAAAAATACAGCTTAAAACTTTGCTAACTAACCTATAGTGTTATTGACCTCTGGGATTCTTTCACCTTTCATTACTTGAAATAAGTACAGACGACGACGTTACTGGTGACCCGAGAGCTGGCACGCATTTTGCTCAACGAATTGGTATTGCCATTCAAAGAGGAAATGCTGCCAGCATCTTGGGAACCTTGCCCAGGGACTGCGATGTTGATAATTTTTTATGGTAGTGTTTTTGTTTATATGTTTTTGTTTTTCTTTTTTGTATATATGTACATTTTGTAGATAGTTTTTTTTTTAAATTTTGTTAAATCTAATTAGATGAACCGTATTGTTAATTGTATTAAAAAATAAATATATAAAGATGGTGTGAACATAGTATAGACCGTATGAGAGATTGCCAAATAATGTAGAAGTAGCATATAGCAGAGCAGTGATAGCCTAATGGTTGAAACTTGCCCTCTCGATCGGGAGGTCCGAAGTGCAAACCCAGGCACGGACCACCGATTGTTCTAAAAATAAAAATATGTGCGTATTAGAAATTACTTATCACTGCTTTTCGGTAAAGGAAAACATCGTGAGGAAACCTACACACCCGAGATATCTAAAAGAAAGTTGAGGAAAAGTTGAGGTATGTGAAGTCCACCAACTCGCATTTGGCCAGTGCAGTGGACTATGGCCTAAAACTCTTTCATTCCGAGAGAAGAGCCGTGCCCAGCAGTAGGACAATAAAGGGTTGACGAAAGATCATATAAGCATTCAGTTTGCTTGATAGTAGAATACTACCGCCCTCAGACATTGGTAATGATTAACTTTAGATTTAAATAGTTTTAAGGGCTGATCCTTGAGTAGTAAGTTGGAATCACTCTTGTATGTATTCCTTTACACACATCAAAACACAACGCCTAACATTGTAATTAGATTGAAATAACAATGACCCGCGCGGCGCAGCGATTACCACACCGGTCTGACACGCAATGGGTCCCGGATTCGATCCTCGGCCAGACAGGTATCTGAATGATGAGTTTAGATTCTTGTTCTGGGTCTAGGTGTTTGTGTATTCGTCTTTGTGTGTGTCCATGGCACCCACGACACAGGAATAAATCCTACTGTGGGGCTATGAGTGTAGAAAGCGTTTAAAAAAAAATAAGTGATATTTTCAGAGTTTAACAAGTATGAAGAAAAAGTATTTGTTTAAACATAAACTCGCTGAGTTTAAGTTTTAACAAATATTTTTCTGAAGCTAAACTACATATAATTATAATATACATAAATTGATTGTTGATTAAAATTAGAAATTTAATGAAGATTACACTCTATACTAGGATTTCTTTAATTACTAGTTAATGCTAGTAGTAAATGGAATGGGATTTGAATCCCGGGTTAAGACGGTCGTTACATTGATATATCAGCTTAGAGAATAATTAGTCTTAACTGCAGCTATCTTTATCCCACTGCTGGGCTGCGTCACTATTACTATCTCATTATTACTTGAGTAGAATACATTAAACTCTCTAAACCGAATCACTACATAGTATAAAACAAAGTCGCTTTATGTCTGTCCCTTTGTATGTTTAGATCTTTAAAACTATGCTACGGATTTTCATGCATTTTTTTTATCGATAGAGTGATTCAAGAGGAAGGTTTTTATGTATAATATAGTAGAGAAACATTGATAATTTTAGATTTTTGACTTTTAGGCGGAACAAAGTTCGCCGGGTCAACTAGTTAATGTATAAATCGTAAGTTCTCTGGATAGTGGCATGCATGTATGGTGATTTTTAAGGACTGAATATAGATATATTACATATATATGTTTTTTTGTGGCAATCATAAGAGTAACGAACTCCAACGAAGGATTGAAACGCGCGTATATTACCACTACCGGTCACCCATTAAACTCTCGGCCGTGTTCGATGTCGCTTAATTTTGGAAATAGGTTTTTTTACTCAAGATTTCAACAAATTTCAATTTTAGCATTTAGGACATCATCCTTGAATTTATGCTTCTATTATTGTCTTACTGTTGAGTGTGGTTATTTTTCGAGAATTTTCTATAGTTCTATAGTTAACAAGTAAAACATATCTATCTTAAAGAGCCTGACGTCATTGCGGTTTTATCGATAGAAGAGAAAAAATGGAATTAAACTGCATTTTTAGCTCAGAACAATGATTTCTTGTGTTATGGCGGTTTTTTAGAGGATGAGGGATATAATCTATTGTACTCCTGTGTCTTATAATAATATACATATTATGTTTTAATGTAGTCCACTTTAGTTGTGCCGTTTGTGTTGTAACTTTCACGAATAAACCTATTTTTATTTTTATTTTTTTATTGTTAGTTGCAAGACACTAAGAAAATAATCTTTTGATAGTTTTGAAACTTGAGTGACGTCACAAGCCTGCATTTGAGGGAACAGAGTATCATAATTACAAGATCAGTTTTGATAAAGAGTCGACGACGGAGAGTTATTATAGAATCTGTTGTTCGTCGAACTCTGTCGTCATCACTATTGCACTATTGTGTAAGAGTACATCGTCTATCCATTAAAGTCCCACTGCTGGGCACGTGTATCTCAGAATAAGAGAGTTATAGGCCCTAGTCCACCGCGCTGGCCAAGTGCGAATTGGTGGACTTCACACACCTCCGAGAACTTTTTTTTCTAAGAACTCTCGGGTGTGTAGGTTTCCTCACGATGTTTTCCTTTACCGAAAAGCAGTGATTATTAATTTATAACACGCACATAAATCAGTAGTGCATGCCTGGGTTTGAACATCGGACCTCCCGATCGAGAGGGCAAGTTTCAACCATTAGGCTATCACTGCTCTGCAAGAGTACATGCATTAATGAAAGTAAATGCCTGTATTTCCGGGATCAAAATAGGGCTACGGTATCCCCGCCTGTAAGAGGCGACTGAACGGGACTTCCGGGGTCGTGGGTGGTTAGAGTAGCTCGAACTGTTCGGTCCGACGACCCCCGGAAGGACGGCGGTATGTGTGGTCACATATCGCTTTGAAATACACACATGCATACATAATTAGATATGCCTGTACCGCTTGCGCGCAAGCGAAGAAAATTGTCTCCACAGAATACCAGCGCTGCAGATGACCTCGATTATCTGCAGCAATAAGCTGAGTGGAGATCCTTTCGGTCAATGTAATGTAACTTACATCATTAAGTATTAGGTAATAATAATAATGTTATTATTACTTTATTGGGTACAGTACAAAAATTTATACAAAAAACAGATACATCTAATAGCAAACATACATATGTTTGCTTCGTTGTTCGTTCACCAACTTCGTCTGTCGCAGCCTACTGCGACAGACGAAGTTGGTGTTTTTTTTAGGTAGGTAGTAGTAGCAGTAGGATAATAATGGTGGCTTGATTGTTCATTATGGTATATATCGAAGTGAATACGTGACATGGTGACGTCAGGATAGCCAGGAGTCTTCATTACTGTCCGTTCTTCAAGATTTGAAGTAAAACACAGGAGTAAACTTCTTCGAATTATTCACAATTGCGGAACAAACAATTTTAGATCTTTAAACTAACTAAAATAATTATTATCGGCGACGTGTTTTTTATAAATACGCGGTGTCGCGCCGACATATATATCTTTACACAATTTGTTCATTATTGATTGATAACGGTGCTCATCTTTTGACTATTAGTTATATCAGTAATTATTTTAACTCGACAGCATAAGCAATTATCTGATGAGTGCAGTCTCTGCGGAGAATATGACGTTATGAGACCTATATGCGTCATTAGGACATGTTCACATTGCTGGCGATTTTTTTTAGTCTAACAAAACTCAATACAATTGATAACGCATGTGTACAGTCCGAAAACCGCACAAATAAAAAATGCAAATTTTTGTTAGTTAAATTTAATTTTGAGATATATAATTAATTTTGGGGAGTGTGTACGCTACGCGTCGACTATGCGAACTGCTCGGGCGGCGCGCTCGCGCTAGGACCACGCTTGTGCTGACGCAGCACGGTCCATTGTACGTATTGTACACCGTACAGCATGTATTGGGGATAGCATGGGGATACAATCGAAAATTTCGAAAAAAAAATTTCGCGTGAAGGGTGCGGTTGCCGGCTTACTTTTACACACACATGCTTTCTACACTCGCAGCACCACACTAGGCAAATTCACAAACACCCAGACCCAGAACATGTATCTAAACTCATCATTCAGATACCTGTCTGGCCGGGAATCAAACCCGGAACCCACTGCGCGTCAGACCGATATGTTAACCGCTCCGCCACGCGGGTCGTCATTATTTCGTTATTGTCGGTTAACTGCGTATTATAATTCAAATACCCTTAATAAAATTATCTTTACACCGAAATTTGTTTTGTTATGTAATAATGTTATGAAGCTTCGTATTTACTAACGAAGAAACTTTCGGCAAGACAAACACTACATGCTGTATTTGCAGCTGAAACTTTGTTCACTGCAGTGTTTGTTGGTCCAAGAGATGAATGAAGTTGTCAAATTCCTTATTGCTCTTTGCTATGTGAATAATCGTACGTTGATTCTAATAATAATTAATATTAATAATTAATATATTCTAATAATAATTAATATCTAATAATAATTAAATAAATAATTCTAATAATAATCGTACGTTGATTCTAATAAGTTCATACAGGACTTCAGAGGGATAAGAGTTCGCCTTATATAAAAGAAAGCAGACTACCATCAAGATATGTCTTTATCTTTATTTCTAGCGTGAAGCATTTCTTGCGTTTCGAGAGAAGGGTGTGGTTGCCGGCACACTTTTATATAAGGCGACTATCATAGTCCTCGGGAGTAGCAACGCATTTTTGATTGACTCCAGATGGAATCCACGTTCTATCGAAGTTGCTTACAGAAATCGTAGTGCGGCAGTGACCACTTAACATCAGGTGAACTGCATGCTCGTTTGCTATTTCGATCAGATAAAAAACAGGATTTCTTCTCTTCTGAGTCTATGTGTTTGTCATGCCACATCTTTAGAAATTTAATTCGAATTGTAGTTTGTCGACCAAAAAAAAGGTCGCCAAGGTACAGCAAGAAACTGAAGAAATAACAATATTCGCATTCGTGAATCTCGGTAAGAAATACTCGCATTCGTGAATGACAATTGATAACATTTTCAAGGTGTTAGAACCAGTGTAGTTCGACCGGGGAAGTACCGTCGCCACACCTATTTCTAGCGTGAAGTATTTCTTGCGTTTCGATTGAAAAGTGTGGTTGCCGGCACACTTTCACATTAGGCGATCATCTTAGTCCTCAGGAGTAGCAACGCATCTGTGATTGATTTCAGATGGAACCCATGTTCCGTATGAAGTTGTTTACAGATGTCCATGAGCGGCAGTGAGCACTTACCATCAGGTGGACTGCATGCTCGTTCGCTACTTCAGTCAGATAAAAAAAAGCTATGCGTATTGCAAATATTACACCGTTATTTTATGCTGCTGTTACAATTGATTTACATCTTTCTACCGCTAGAAATATGTATTACAAATGTAACAGCCAAGTTGCAAAGCGCAGATGTCGCTTCGTTAGTGCATTTGGCGCCGTGTGCTGAGAACGGCGGTTAGATAGTTCGGATAGTTTCGTACTCAAATATCTACATTAAGATATATCTTAATGATAAATTTAGATATCAGTCTTGAGTATAGGTATTTGTGAATGTTCCTGTAGCCCGGCATCCCCTGCCTGCCGTAAGAGGCGACTAAAAGGGGCTTCCAGGATAGCGGGCGACTAGAATGAGAGCTCAAACTGTTCGGTCAGCCGACCCCGAGCACGACGGCGGTATGTGTGGTTGCATACTGTCGTAAAGACTAGATGGACCGGTGGGCCCAGCCGCCCATCTGGGAGGAGCCCCATGTGGCAAAGCGCTCAGAGAATTCCGGTTGCGTTCCTTTGGAAATCCCGGAGTCCTCTTTGTAGCGCTGAGGACGGCCACCGGGGGGGTTTTAGTTCGGTAAACCCCACATAACCCTGCATCGCTCCCACGGTGTTGGGTACTTTTTGAAGGTTTACGCCTCGAGAAAAAAAAAAAGATATTTGTGTCTATGTATCCATGGTCCTCACGACACCCTTTAAAAGCCTAGTGATGATCTAGGAATATTGCGTACAATGTTTTTTAAATACCAAAATGCCAAAACCTTGCTATGAAACAACTCTTTCGAAATATATAATTGTTTTGCTTAAATTTAATCGCTAATTAATTACTCAAAATCTATAAAATTATTGTAATATCCATTATATCTAATTGTAATGATATATTCAGGTGAAATTAACGCTAAAAAATTCTCTTTTATTTTAGTGGTGAAATAATATATGGTCGCCAAGTTATTTACGGTAATGTAATAGCCAAGTTACAAAGCGCAAATGTCGCCTCGTTCGTGTATTTCGCCGCGTGCTGAGAACATCGGTTAGATAGTTCGGATAGTTTGCTCAAATATGTATAATATAATGGCGGTCAATGTACGGGTGATGGATCTTTTGCTTTCTACCTCATGGAGTTCAAACTAATGTTACTTATTCAATACGATGTATCGGCAACCCGCAGCGGAGCGGTCACCACACCGGTCTTGTTTGGTTTTGGTTTTTTTTTGTTCTCGAGGGGGAAACCTTCAAAAGGTACCTGACGCTGTGAAAGCGACGCAGGGTTATGTGGGATTTTTACCGCACCAAAAGCCCCCCCGGTCTTCGGCGCTATAAAGAGGACTCCGGGATCTCCAAAGGAACGCAGCCGAAATCCAACGACAGGCTGGGGATGCCGTAGCCCTATTCTGATCCCGGAACTACAGGGACGCACCATACCGGTTTGACACGCAGTGGGTTATGTGTGTCAGACAGGTATCTGAATGATGAATTTACGTTTCTGTTCTAGGTCTGGGTATTTGTGTATTCGTCTTTGTATGACCGTGGTAATCACGTCACAGGAGAAAATCCTGCTTGGGGCTGTGAGTGTAGAAAGTGTGTGTGTTATTCGAGTCGTTCTAACTTTGTCTCAAAGAGTAGCAACCCATTCGTATCCAAACTCGGACGAGATCTAGATAAAATAAACAAATGAATATTAGTAGCATATATAGACAATACGTCTTTAACAAAACTCCAAGGAAATTCGACTATAAAAAAGACTAAAACTGTGTTAAAAGTAAGCACCTGATTTTGGATATATAACGGACACGTCCACATATACATTTACATACACACACACAGAGAGAAAGTAGAGAGTGAGAGCTAAGGTGGAGAGAGAGAGAGAGAAGGAGAGAGACACTCACACAAATTTGTATCCTCACAAACTTACACATTCATAATATTAATAAGATTTTTATTGTATTGTCTCAAACAATATAATAACTTTGTAATATAAGAATGTGTTCCCTGACAAATTCACTCCCCGTCGCCGATATTTTCCTGTTTTCTACAATTTCCTTGTTTTCGTACAATCAACACAGATATAACAGTGCTCTGCAAATAACAGCTTCGTGAAAATCCTGTCTCTGAAATGGAATTATATTTGACTAGGTTTTACCAATTTTATTTGGACTTTCTTGGGTTTTTGATACTGATTTCGTATTCCAAGGCTACTTCTAATAACACACTAGGAAGTTTTTCTGTATTGTGGGTACAGTCAGCGTCAAATAGGGACACTCAGGGTATTCAAATAAATAGACGCAACCAAAAAGTCAATAATATCGGTTCATTCTGCCAACGGTATCCAAGCATTGTATGCGATCAAATGTAACTGATTTCATCGTTTAAATATTTCCCTGGTCATTCCTTCCCAGGAAATTCAATTCAGGTCTCCTAGCCGGTACGATGATCGCTCCTCGTGGATCTTCGTAGTGTGAACTAAATAAAGCATTATGAGAATTCTTCAAATCTTTTAAAATTTCCATAATAATTGCGACTTGCAGGATAGGTAAATTGATCCACCACTACTGCTTGTCAACGTGCGGTGGCGAGATGGCATGCATCTCGCCAACGCAGTTTCATCATCTCGAGTCAAAATATCGACACCATTTCGAAGATATATCGGATACAGTAAGTATCCATATCTAGTGCCTTTTTTGTTATCGAAGGGGAAACCTTCAAAAGGTACCCAACGCCGTGGGGGCAACGCCGGGTTATGTGGGATTTTTACCTGACCAAAACTCACGGTGACCATCCTCAGTGCTGCGTGGAGGACATCGAGATCTCCAATGGAACACAACCGGAGTCCTCCGTGCGCGATACCTTTTTTGGGGTCTTCCCAGTGAACATTGTACTTACTGCGCCTCCTGGTGTTTACGACAGCATGTGGCCACATATGCCGTCGTCCTACACGAGGTCGCTTGGCTGGACGTTTCGCTGGGCCCACCGCCCCGTCTAGTCTTTACGACGGTATGCGACCACATATACCGCTGTTTTTGCCGGGATCGCCTGACCGAACGGTTCGAGCTCCCACTCTTACCGTTCAACCCCGGAAGCCCCTTTTAGTCGCCTCTTACGATAGCCCGTAGCCCTATTCTGATCCCGAAACTACAAAGACAGCCTCTTATGTTAAAATTTAGTATTTCCGCGACAATAATGTTAAAGTTTTAATGCGAAAATTTGTGAGGATATATGTGTGTTAGACATTCAAGCAAAAACTACCGGTCGATTTTTCGAACCGGTCGAATTTCGACGAAATTTTACACATAATATACTATAATAGATGAGTGGTTCTTAACCTTTTAGTGACGAAGGAGCATTTAACAAAATATCTGTCTAGTCATGAACCACAAGGGCCAGTGGATTCACATCATCGCATTGACATGTGACGACCTTTTACTTTTGGTCTTTTCTTATTTTACAATGTTTCAAATGGCTTCGCGGACAATTTCGAATGCTTCTAGAGACCACCAGTGGTCCACGGACCACTGGTTAAGAACCACTGACCTAAATTAACACTGGATACACATTACAGTGGTAGACGACCGAGGTCTACAAACCCGCGGAAACAGCCTAGTGTTCGTCTACAATATATTCATCTTACTTTCCTGTTATAAAGCAAAGACAAATGTTGCTGCTATGCTGTGATAGTCCCGTGAGCATGATCATATTTTCTTGTCATCCATTTCCTTGTTTGCTACCATACATAACAACGGAAAATCATTCCACCGAAACTTTCAAATTACGAAAACATCGGTTTTAGTTTGTAAACAATTTTATTGTGTTGTCTACGCAAACAAATTAAATAACATAGATTTTTAATGCTTTAAAGCTCGAAATTTAAAAAAGGTTTGCGAGATTTTCATACAAATTTATGTTGGTTGCCTACAGATTTTCATTTTGTTAAATAATATGCTAATATAAAATTGTTAAAACATTGTTTTTGTATTTCTTATGAAACGGAATGAAAAGTAATGTACATCATCTATCTTAATATTATAAAGTGATAAATAGAGATTTTTATTATAATTTGCACAGATACAAACGAATACATTACAATTTGCCCAGATTAAGAGTTTAGATCATACTTGACTACGTTGGCCAAATGTGCGTTAATAGACAGCATTGGGTAAAACCCTTTATTGTCCCACTGGTAGGCACGGGTTTTCTCTCAGAATGAGAGAGTTTTAAGCCATAGTCCACCGAGCATAGACGCCATGCATTTATGTTAGTCTTTTTTAAAACATTCTAGAGGGTTTCTTTATGATGTTATTTTAATTTCAAAATAAGCAATAATCTCTAATGCCAGAAATTAAGACAAGTTAAAGACAGGGAAGCGCCTGTGTCTTGAACTTAAGATCTACAGATTCAAAGGGCATTAGGTAGTTTTTAAACACGGGTGAACCCGCGGGAACTGCTACTTATTCATATTTTTACAGCACATTTAACTAACTTGGTATGAACCAAGAGTAAAATAATTTAATAATAATAATAATAATTTTTAATTGACGAAAACAAGGTCTACAGCAAATAACAATAAAACAAAACAAAAAATATATATTTAAAATACATAATAACTTAACTAATCAATAATTATCAATTAACCTACTTCGAATATTTCGAAATACTATTCTGTGAGGCCAAGATCGCTAATAGTACCGGAACTCCACAAAAGTCGCAGAAATTTTCAGACACTGATTTTCAGCCCGGCCCAGTAGTATGGTAGCACGGACGGCTGTCATTACATATATTTATTAGATATAAATGCAGACTTACTTTTTACTATCACTTTAGCACTATACGGTTAACAAACGATTAATTCTATTTTATATATTATTTAATAATCTCCACACGAATTCAAATAAATACATAAATTATAAAATATTTATTTAATCACTTATTAAAATAAATTTCGTAAATAACAGCCTATAATCTATTTGACGAAACTTTATCCAAGCAATTACGTACACGATGTGTTTTGAATCGACCGGAGCGTAAACAAATAAATTACAGAGAAGATGTTTTCCGCCAACATCTTGACGTAAATAGCATTCGCGTAACGAAGTGTATCGAATTTGGGCACGTTTTTTGGATAAACGAAAGATGTAGCTTAAAAGCTGGTTTCTGATCGTATATGTGTAATTAATTTCTGATAGGTACATTTACGGATTAATCTACATATTTCTATATATTAATATATGAAGCAAAACCATGTGATCCGTTTTTATTATACTTGCCGCAGACGGAGAAGTATGAAATCACGTACGGTTATAGTTGATGTAGAGAAGGATTGCGCAATGCTAATATTTTTTTCAAATTATGCATAAAACATACATAAAATCAACTAAAACACATTACACACACTACTTTGCATTTGACATAAACACATACCTATATTAAACGAAATAGAACATTCCATGTCTTACTATGAAAACACATAACGTCAAAAATGACAGATGTCTTTGTCAAAATACCCGCTATTGCTTTTAAATGCAGCTAAGTTAAACCTCTTTTTACCTATAACGGGTGCGTTCAAAATAACTGGAAAATTATTACAATTTATTTAAATTAGACAGATATTGGTGCTACTTTTGACAATATAAAGTTTAGTTTTTTAATTTAAATTACGGTCGAATTGCGTTGCGACGGGCGACTAGTATTTATATTTTTTTCAAAGGATACGATAGAAGAGATTAAAATCTTACATGAATTTTATTATAAAACATAAAAAATATATATTTCGGGTCGACGCCATTTATTCGCAAAATTCAGATTGCCGGGAATTTCGTAAAATTCTCATGGTGTCAAATAATCTATCTCTCTTCAACCTATTATAGTCACACTGCTGCGCACGGGTCTTTTCTCAGAATGAGAGAGTTTAAGCCATAGTCCACCGCGCTGGCCAAATGCGAATTGGTGGACAGTGTGAATTGGTAGACAAATAAGTGGTGCAAATAAAATTAAAAAAACAAGTAGTTTTATTATAATTGTTCAGACACTCATAATTTCTGTGTTACTACAATAGGTACATAGCGTGCTAGGAACTACTAGAATTTTTTGAAGCTTATTAACGTAATTGCTTCATTTTTTCCACAAAAACACCGTAATTGCAAACCAAATTATTGTATAACGGCTATAAATGTTGTTTCCAAATTAAGCATTTTTTCACACATCATCAAAAAGCCTGGTAAAGTTCTCAAAGGTGTGTGAAATATATCCACCACGCTGGGTGAGCATGTTTTTATAAGATTGTTGTAGTAGCAAACAACAAGCATTCTACCTGATGGTAAATGGTATTTGCCGCCCATGGTCATATTTAAGCAACTTCATACAGAACATGGGGTTCTGTCTAAAGTCAATCACAGATGTGTTTCTACTCCCGAGGACTATGATGGTCGCTTCATATAAAAGTGTGCCGGCAACCATACCCTTCAATCAAAACGCAAGAAATACTTCACGCTAGAATTAGGTGTGGCGGTGGTACTTCCCCGGTCGAACTACACAGGTTCTACCATCTTTAGCTAGAAATAGGTGTGGCGGTGGTACTAGGTTGATTGTACTGATTTGCTAATTCAATCTTATAAAAAAATGGCAGCAGGGCTGCTACAAGGTACAAATAAATGTAAGGGCCCCTCGGAATCGAATTACAAATAAAATAATTTATAAAAATTGCACAGAAGAAGAAAAATTACATTATCGTCTGAACAAGATATTTTTGAAAAAGAAATAGCCAAAGCTCATTCTGTCAAGTTTATATTGGTACACTTCACACAATAAATCTATTAAAAATTCTCTCAGGAGATCTTGAGTTTAAACCAATTTAAAGCAAATAACATATTATAGAATCTTTCCAGCGAGAAAATGCATTAGTATTTCACAAGGAGAAAATGCAACACAATAAACTTATTACCGCGTTATAAATGTGGTTTCCTGAAAGGTTGCTGTAGATTTTTCCTTAATGTTAGAAGCTTTGACTGTATTTTGTGTGTGTTTTGGTTCTTTGTCAACCCATTACTATCCCACTTCTGGGCACAGATCTTCTCTGGAAGGAGGAACAGACATTACTTTTTATATATAAGGCACAGCCATACGTGGTAATACGTAGTGTATGCGATGTTTGTCTTTCTTAATGAGAAAGACAGCCAGTTTCTTCTTTTATATAACACTGAAATAGTTTGCTACTTCAACTACAAGCAAGCAGTAAGTTGAGTAAGTGTCCACTACCTTTTTTACCGCACTAAAACCCCCTGGTGGCCGTCCTCAGCGCTACAAAGAGGACTCCGGGATCCCCAAAGGAACGCAAACGGAATCCTCTTAACATTGCCCCACTGGGCTCCTCCCAGATGGGCGACTGCATCCACCGCTCCGTCTCCGCGGTATGTGTGATACATACCGCCGTCCTTCTCGGGGTCGCCTGACCGAACGGTTCGAGCTCCCACTTTAGTCGCCCGCAACTGCGGAAGCCTCTTTTAGTCGCCTCTTACGACAAGCAGGGGATGCCGTAGCTCTATTCTAATCCCGGAGCTACAGGGACGAAGTGGCCACTACCTATGGATACTTGTCACTCCACATAGTAAAGAAGTTTTCTTTGAGGTCAATGACATATAGTCATATACACGGTGACTCCTAAAAACTTAGATGGTCGGCTCTTTCCAAGCAACGAAATGCATTAAATGCTTTACGCTAAAAACAGATGTGACTTTAAGACCACCTTCATCATACTGGTTTTACTATCTGTAAAAGTGAACTAATTTCTGATATACTAACTTCGCAAAATTTTCGTCTACAAATTTAAGTCTTACATCCTGCATGAGAGACGGAATTTATAATAATGATGAGACTGATTAAATTTTAATTTCATATATTAATGTAAGCTCTTTTTAAATGTTAGTTATAGGCTTCGTTTATTTAAAATGGATGGAAAAGTGGATGATAAATTTTAAATAAAGAGTCATTATTATAAATTAATATTTTCAATAATCAGTGCATTCTTTTGTTTATTGTTACCGTTTATTTCGGGTTCAAACCGCAATTAAAATACACAACGGATAGTGATTAATTAAAATATATAGGAAATTTTTAAATACACAACAAAAATAAAAGTTCCGTGACTGCCCATCACATTTCTATACATAAATATCGCGGTGTTTACCAACAAGGACATCACGGTGGACTATGACCCCCTGGACCTATAACTTTCTATCTAAGAGAACATTCATTCCCAGCCGTGGGGCTATGGATTGCCATGTTAGATAACCACACGCTTTCTACACTCGCTTTCTACATTCGTAAAATCCTAGTGCGGGGCACTAGGATTTTCTGCTGTGTCGTGGGTACTATGGACACACACAAGACGAATACACAAACACCCAGACCCAGAACATGAATCCAAACTCATCATTCAGATACCTGTCTGACCGGGAATCGAACCCGGGACCCATTCAGCGTAAGACCTTTATAGTAACTTTTCCGCCACACGGGTCTTTAAGATAAACGTGTACGCAAATGCAAAAATAATACATATATACATACCATTGATTTACTTCATACTGTCATATTAATGCGATCGCGAATTTTGTTTTGTATTCAGTTTTTGGTGTAGAGGGCCGGAGGATGTAGATTTGAGGGCCTTTTATTAGGTCGACAAACTGCAGTTCGACTTAAATAAGTCGCAGTTCGACTTATTTAAGTCAAACTGCAGTTTGACGACGACTTATTTTTATAGATTTGGCGATCTATTTTTCAAAGCAATGCAATCAAATATTCGCAAATCATTCGCACAATTCTTGCGAATGCGAATATCTAAAACATACAAATATTCGAGACATCACTATAACGAATACCTACCCTCATATGAATACCATACACGTACATGTTATTACAGTAGACTGCAGACTGATCTTTTACTATTTAAGAAAGACGAAAAGTGGAAAATAAAATATCAAACTTCATAACGTAGACAGTGTAATAATATTCCACACGTGCGCTTTTCGAATAAGCAGTAAGATGATAGCTACGTACCCCGTTATTTTAATCTGTGACACGTCGCCGAAATTAGATTTTAAAATGGGAATTCTCTTTGCACGAAAATTTGGATTAAAGTGCGTCAAGCTGTCAGATTTTTGAGGTAGATTTTAAAATGGATGCTTCGTGTAAATATAAAATTTTCGTTGAAATATATTCCTGAGAATTTTTAGTAAGTACTTTTTCTCATAAATAACGCTTTCTACATTACTGCATATATTTTGGGTGCCTTGGATGCATATATAAATACCCAGACCTAAGATATCTTTCTGCCTGGGCATCGAACCTGGAACTCATTGCGTGTCCAACCGGTGTGGTGAACGCTCGGTAGGTCATTTGCAACGGTTGAGCAAAGCTCGGTTGAGCTCGTTTTTGTTTTTTTTTGTTCTCCAGGGGAAATCCGTCAAAAAGTACCCGACGCCGTGGGAGCGACGCAGTATTATGTGGGATTTTTATCACACTACAAATAGGACTCCGGAATCCTCTGAACACTTTGCCCCATCGTGCTCCTTGTAAATGGGCGGCTGGGCCCACCGCTTCCTTTAGTCAGTACGACGTCCCTAATCTTACGACGATATGCGACCACAAATACCGCTGTCCTTTCCGGGATTGCCAGTCCGAACGGTTCGAGCTACCAATCTAGCCGCCCGCAACCCCGGAGGCCCCTTTTAGTCACCTCTTACGACAAGCAGGGCATAATATGATAGCCCTATTCAAATCCTGGAAGTACAGGGAAGCCCATCAAGTAGCCTGTCTGCTTTACATATATGGTCTGTAACACCGCCACACTTATTTCTAGCGTGAAGCAGTTATTGCGTTTCGGTGCATTCTCTTTTATATGACTCGACCGTCATAGTCTACGAGAGTAGTAATGCATCTATGATTGATTTCAGATAGAATCCTGGTTCTATATGTATGACTTCCTTTTTATAAGATTGAATTTTAAAGGATTGAAGTAACAAACGAGTATGCAGCGTTTAGTCCAATGGTAAGTGGTGGGCTGCAGTGTCCATTTACCATCAGGTACAATAAATTTACTATACAATCTTATGTAAAACACTTCATTTGCTTACGATACTATTATAATTTTTAGTCATGCCAAAAAACTCAGTTACCATACTTTCGCGTGACAGCAAACTATTTCAGTTGAAAAAGCGATAACAATAATAATACAACGACAATAAATCACGAGCACCATGAAATTTGGAGCCTAATAGCGGAATGGCTGTAATGGCATTGCCTGAAAATCTAGAACATAAACAAAATGTAAGGTTAGACATTATTATTGCAAAGGTATACTTTACGCTTTGTAAATATTTATAGCTTTGCAAATGGCTTTTTTGAACTATCATTAATGTGGTAGAAGCAATGTAGTTCGACTGGGGAGGTACCACCGCCACATCTATTTCTAGCGTGAAGCATTTCTTGTGTTTCGATGGAAGGGTGTGGTTGCCGGCATACTTTTATATCAGGCAACCATCTCAGTCCTCGGAAGTTGCAACGCATCTGTGATTGAATTAAGATAGAACTTATATTCTAATATGCAGTTGCATATATAATTATGTCTATGGGTGGCAGTGACCACTTTTTTTTTTGATATCGAGGGGGAAACCTTCGAAAGGTACCCGACGCCGTGGGAGCAACGCCGAGTTATGTGAGATTTTTACCTCACTAAAACTCCCCCGGTGGCCATCCTTGGCTCTGTGTGGAGTATACCGGGATCTTCAACGGACCGCTGCCGGTGTCCTCCGAGCGCGATGCCCTCTTCGGGCTCTTCCCATTGAGCATTGTACTCAGTTCGCCTCTCTGGTGTTTACGATAGCTTGTGGCCACACACGCCGTCGTCCTACACGGGAGTGACCACTTACCATCAGATGAACTGCATGCTGGTTTGCTACTTTAATCATAAAAAGTGGAAATATGGTACCACCAGTGAGGTACCACCACAGTACCCATGTCTAGTTTAAAGTAGTTTCTGCGCTGCGCTGTTTTACAATTTGTCAGTTACAATTTTTACAGTACAACCGGATCGGAACACGATTCGGTGGAAGTGTAGTCCAGTGCGTTGCTATTCCCGAAGACTATCTTAGTTTTCGGGAGCACCTCACTTATACTTGACTTCAGACCAGGCTCATGTTTTATATAGAAATAGGTGTGACGGTGGTACTTCAACGGGCGAGCTACAGTGGTTCTACCTATATTTGTCTCTAGTTAGACTTTATTTCATTGTAATCTATGTATACTGAGTGATTACTATTTAAAAATGGTGCCAACCCATTATTGTCCCACTGCTGGGCACGGGTCTTCTCTCAGAATGAGAGAGTTTTAGGCCATAGTCCGCCACACTGGGCATACTTTAGAAAAATCAGTGGTGCCTGGGTGTGAACCTCGGACCTCCCGATCGAGAGGGAAAGTTGCAACCATTAGGCTATCACTGTTCTATGTTACCTTCATCGTGGATGAAGACTGCGAGATACAGCGTGCCTATAACACAAAAAAAAACATGCGTGCGTACAAAGTACACATGTCAGAAGTGAAACTTCTTTGGCGAACTAATTTATAAATCTTGTTTATATTTATACAAATCTAAAATTTTAAATTTCCAAGATTAAGAGGAAGGGAAAAAGGCGTGATACGACGTTCGCTCTGTCTCACTTTTTCTCTCAATCTTTCTCACTCGCTTGCTCCCTACTCTCACTCCACGGCTAGTTGCTCATGCTACGTTCGCCCTGTCTTACTCTCTCTCAATCGGTCTCGATCACTCCCTCTCTCTTTTCCGACACTTCCGTTGCATACCGGCGTGACGTTTCATCTGTAAAAATTTTACCCTCATGCGCCTAAAGAAGTTTCACTTCAAAAACATAAAAAAACAGTATCTATTTCTGGATCGCAAAAAACTCACTTGATACGCCTAATCTCATTGGAATTCCACAGACACCGAATGTAATTATCCCCAATTGTCTCCCTGACGTACAGTCAACAAAATAAGCTTATTTACTTATCTTGAAACGTCAGAGCCGAATTACGTACAATGGAGCGAGTCGATAAGGCTTCTCATTTCCCTTTGATGTATTCGTTTTTTTTGAGCCGTTTTGTAATGGCTGGTTAAGGCGAAGCACATACAATATGTTATGTTAAGGAGAAATAATTCATACTGCGACAGCCTTTACCAATAATGGCTGTTAAGGCGATGCACATACAATATGTTAAGGAGAAGTAATTCATACTGCGGCAGGATTTATCTATATTGATATACAATTGATCCGCGTTGCGGGGCGGTTACCATACCGGTCTGACGCGCATTGGGTCACGGGTTCGATTCCCGGCCAGACAGGTATCTGAATGATGAGTTTAGATTCCTGTTCTGAGTCTGGGTGTTTGTATATTCGTCTTGTGTATGTCCACGGTACCCACTACATAGGAAAAATCCTACTATGGGACTGTGAGTGTAGAAAGGGAGTGCTTTAGATCAGCTGTTCAATTACACGTTATTAATGTTATAAATATAAAAGTTTGTCGGAATGTATGTGTGTTTGCTACTCTTTCAAGCAAAAATTTATTACACACATAGTTCACCACTCATAGGATACTCTTTACCAAAGTAGATGTGACTGAAGCGTGTAAAGCCGAGGGAATAACATAGTAGAAGAATTAGCAAAGTATAATTAATTAACTGAATGTCAGATCTTCCCAAACTTGTTTAGAAGACCTTGAGCAAGTTATATATTTTTATGTATAAACAAAATGGTAAAAAATTAAATTAGGAGGCGCAAATCCAGAAATCAACAAATACTTCATATTTGTTTAAATTTTTGCTTCCCCGGGAATCGAACCTGTAATCGTGTTTATATAACACGAAACTTTGTACAAAAAAAAGAGGTCAAAGGAGAATGAACGCTTATTTGTTGTTCACCTGATGAAGATTAAAAAAATCATTAAATGTACAAAATTTAAAAAAAAAGTATTTATAAGTCCAGTAAAAGTCAACACAAAGTCAATAAAAGTCCTATATAAGGCTTGAAAAAGTAAAATATAACCCCGCACATTTCCATACAGTACCCAACGAGTTAATACAGTGAGCGCGGCGCGTATCAACAGTTAATTATTTCTGGACGCGCGATCACAATGCAAATTGAGTCCATTGTTCTCTATGGTCAATAAAGTTTAAATAAATAAATAAATAAAAATCTTTTCACGATTGGAGCATGTTATTATACTTTTAAATGCTTGAATATCGCGTCAAGATAGTAATATAAATGTGTATTTATATTTCATAATATATATTTTAAGTGTTCTGTTTACAAGCTTTGGCTTCCATATTTTCATTATATTAAAAATATTATCTCTGCCCTTTTTCTCTGAACGCAGGCGCTATATTTAAAAATTGTACATCCTCTGTTACTCTGTAAATGTGACAATTCCACTGAATTTTCATATAACACTATCCCACAATTTATTTGGGCTCTAGCGCGTGTCAAAGAAATAGATATATATATACATGCGTAAATACATACGCTGAAAAAATATTACCCTCCTTCTAATGCAGTTAGGTAAAAGTAACATATCTCCTCGTACATTTCCATACAGTACCCAACGAGTTAATACAGTGAGCGCGGCGCGTATCAACAGTTAATTATTTCTGGACGCGCGATCACAATGCAAATTGAGTCGGCACGTGTTGCGTATGTTTGCTTAACTTTTAAAAGTTTTTTCACGATTGGAGCAAAACTTTAATTGATTGTTTTTAAGCCGTCGCGCTTTTATAATTATTTTCAGTTTAAAAATTGTTTAATTTAACGTTATTTTTTATTTTGCAACAAAATAGTGGCATACAAGTGTAATAATATATTCATGACATTTGATACTTATATCATAATGATAATAAAAATATCGTCCCTTTCCTACATTTTTCGCTTAAATCGAGCCCATATTTTAAAATAATAGGGTCTATGTCACTCTGTATACTATAACAATTCCAATGATATATCCTAAATCACATTCCGCAAAGTTGTTGGGGTGAAACGCGTGTCAAAGAAATAGACATATGCAGCCTTGCGCTGAAAAAACTCTACCTTCCTTCTCAGGCGAGTAAAAAGTGAAACATCTCCCCACACATTTCCACACAGTAGCAACACGAGTTAATACAGTGAGCGCGGCGCCTATCAACAGTTAATTATTTCTGGACGCGCGATCACAATGCAAATTGAGTCGGCACGTGTTGCGTATGATTGCTTAACTTTTAAGTTTTTTCACGATTTGAGCAAGTTATTATGTTATTAAATACTTGGATTTTACGTCAAAATATTAAGTAGAGGTCCATTTACAAGGTTTCATTTGACACCTATACTGTTATGGCAATAACAAATAATCACTTTCCTCCCTTTTTCTCATCTCGCCAACCCATCATTGGCCACGGGTCTCCTCGCAGGATGAAAGAGTTTAAGGCCATAGTCCACTGCGCTGGCCAAGTGCGAATTGGTAGACTTCACACACCTCCGAGAACTTTTATTGCCTTCAGCGAAAAGCAGCGATAATAATTAATTTCTAATACGCACATAATTTTAGAAAAATCAGTGGTGCGTGCCTGGGTTTGGACCTTGGATCTAGAGGGCAAGTTTCAACCATTAGGCTATAATTTTCTTCACAAGCGCCATATTTATAAAAAGTATGTAGTAAATGTATGTAGCATGTATCTAAATAAATATATAAAAATCCGTCTAACTACTACCACTACTACTAGTACTTAAGTTGTAGTACTTGTCAAAGAAATGACCAAAGATACAAATATACATACAATCATAAGCTCGAAAAACATTACTTCCTTCTAACGCTTACAAGTAATAATATACAGTCACAGCGGCGCGTGTCAACAGTTAATTATTTTTGGACGTGCGATTACAATGCAAATTGAGTCTGTCGGCACATGTTGCGTTTGTTTGCCTAACTTTGTGGGTGAACCGTTTGTGGTTGGAACCGTCTGCCTTATATAAGCAGTGTTAGTTTGCTACGTTTTGGTTTAAAAAGTGTAGTACGGCAAACACATGAGATATACGTAGACTTACGTATGTACGTACTTAATCCTAACAACGCATCTGTGTTATTTGAAAAGTGTCCTAAGGTAATTAAACTTAGTGCTTAGTGCATGAAGATTAAACTTAGTGCCTTTTCATAAAGCGTTTATAGTTTCATCCATCCAACCATCAGCCTTTTGATGTCCACCGCTGAACATAGGCCTCCCCTAAATGGCGCCACTCCAATCGGTCCTGTGGCCTCTGAATCCAACGGTTTCCCGCTGTCTTTTTCAGGTCATCGGTCCATCGGGTAGGGGGCGACCTGTACTCCTTTTGCATAAACAAGGTTGCCACTCGGGGACCTTTCTTTTCCATCGATTATCGGCCCTACGATCGTTGTGGCCGGCCCATTGCCACTTCAGCCTGCTAATTTTTAGAGCTATGTCGGCAAGCTTCGTTCGTCTCCGTATTTTATCGTTTCGAATCATGTCTCGTAGCGAAATTCCGAGCGTAACCCCATACCACGCTGAGCGACCCTGAGCCTTCGAATGAGGCTTACAGTGAAAGACCACGTTTCGACGCCATAGGTCATCACTGAAAATAGTTTGCATCTTATTTCAACTTGATTATTATAAATATGGTGTGTTGATGTTAGTCTTAAATATAATGCCTAGTTTTCTTTCCTTGGATCCGTGGATGTCGCAGAAGGCCATTAAGAGACAAAATCCAGAAGATGGGCACCAGCGTCTTTCGATCTAACAGAAACACCCACTACGGTCATCAACACGATGCCAGGCGCAATAACTATTTGTATACCTCTCCGTAGTATATCTATCAGTGAAATGAAACTAAATGTTTTAATTTCTATAAACCTATGGAGGTACTAACACATTGTCAGTTACAATATTTCTTCTTTTACTTACTCTGGATTGGAATACTACCTCGATTGAGAAGATCTGACAAGAGACTCAGCGGGCTTTTTTTTCTTTTTGAACTTTAAAATAATGATTGATATATATTTCCAGTGAAAGTAGTAATCAAACAGTACACGTATAATTGAAAAATACTGACTTATCCTAATTAATAGCAATGAATTAAGTATTGAAATTATAAATATTTATTAAATTAATAATACTATTTCTTAGATGACATTCCTTGTATTATTATTATTTTCATTGATTTTATATTAATAATTGTATAATTGTAGACATATTTAAACTTTCTGTTAATTTAAAACATATATTTTTTAATATAATGCATGACGTGATTACCTATAAGTGTAAGAACAATTAGAATGTATCCAATTAATTTCTATCTCATATGTGATTGTAAACATTGTTACTCATGTTGGTGGTCCAAATAATAAATAAATAAATAATGATAAGTAGTCTTTGCTACCAATAGAATGTAGGCAACAAGACCAAATTTGATTTCTACTTTCAAGGACTAAGTTTAAATTCCTTAAGTTTCTGCCGGCATTCAAATTCTAGTAACAGCGGTCAGCACCGAAACTATAAATTGAAACATTTAATATTCACGGAAGGTAAAGGAATTGTTATATCCTCAGTCAAATTGTAGCTATTATTTGTTAACATTATTGTCACTGGGCACGAGTCTCCTCTGCGGTTGAGTGTTTTGAGGCCACAGTCCACTACGCCAAGTGCGAATTGGCAGAGTTCAAACACCCCTGGGAACTTTTTCTTTAAAAAACGGTTAGTTGTTTAGGTTTCCTCACGATGTTTTCATTCACCGAAAAGAAGTGTTAATTAATTTCTAATACGCACATAAATCAATGGTGCGCGCCTGGGATTGAACCTCGGACCTCTCGATCGAGAGAGCAAGTTTCAACCATTAGGCTACTGCTCTATCAGTATACTATATATCAGTTTAGAGTATAGATAACTAAAAGGACAAAATCCACATTACAATTTCACCTATTTCTAGCTTGAAGCATTTTTTCCCTTTTGATGGAAGGGCCTAGTTGCTGGCACACTTTTGTATGAGATCATAGTCCTCGGAAGTAGCAATGCATCTATGATTGACTTCAGAATCCATGCTCCATTTAAAGTTGCTTACAGATGGGCAGCAGTGACCACTTACCATCAGGTGGACTGCATACTAGTTTACTACTTCAAATAAAAAAATACTTTTTTTATTCAGTCAGTTGTCCGTTTTATTAAAGCTTTTAGTACAAAAATGTAGCATCTGTCTACACACAATGTTCGCAATAAAACAAAGTAAAATTCGCTACATACTCAATTAGCATCAGGCGCAACAGATGTTTACGACCTAATTAAGTCGGCGCAAAGTTTCCAGGAATTTCATATAAAATATAACATTCATCTTCACTCGTTAACCTCTTCTATAAGTTCATATTAATTCAGTATTATATTTATTTATTTTAAACCAAAGAAAAGGTTTTTAATTGATTCCTTCTAGCAACATAGTAGTTATATTTTATTGAAAGGTTCACTATCTTTCAAACAAGAAATCGTGAAAAGGTTCTATAGGAAGCACCACGTCGCGCCGTGGGAGCGACGCAGGATGATGTGGGATTTTTACCGCACTAAAACCCCCCGGAGGCCGTCCTCAGCGCTACAAAGAGGACTCCGGGATCTCCAAAGGAACGGAACCGGACCCCTCTAAGCGCATTGCCCCATCGGGCTCCTCCCAGGTGAGCAGCTGGGCCCACCGCTCCGTCTGGGCTTCACGACGGTATGTGGCCATCCATACCGCTGTTCTTCCCGGGATCGATAATTGCACGGTTCGAGCTTTCAATCTAGCCGCTCGCAACCCCGGAAGCCCCTTTTTGTCGCCTCTTACGACAGGCAGGGGATACCGTAGCCCTATTCTGATCCCGGAACTACAGGGACGAAAGTTACACTTAAAATAATAATATCAGTGTTAAGCGTAGCTTTATTCTATATTGATGGGTGTAAAGGAGAATACTTATAAAAAAACCTTTCAGCGGAATTTTGGCCTATGTCTTGTAAAGTTCTAATCTTATCGGGAGTTAATTACTAATGTCATGATTAGTATGCTCATTTTAGCGTTCCTATTATTATCTATTTTTTTTAAGTAGATTCATTTACTTCCAGTAAGTGCATTATTTTGAGGCATCATTAATGTTACATAACTCATAACATGGAAAGTTATAAAATGAGAGTTAGTATTGTTAAGTCATTAAGTTTTAAATTGTATTATTCGATGACTCAAGGTACACCTTATATATAAGTTTATCGGCATCCACACCATTCCACCGAAATGCAAGATTTGCATCACGCTAAAAATAGGCTCAGGTGCCTTCTCTGGTCAAATTATACAGTACCTTCGTATATTAGGCCAGTTTAAACGTAGCCTTATTTGTCCTTGGCTTATATTCATTAATTCAGATGACACAAATGACATTAATAACATAATAAATACAATGATTCATATGATAATCCGCAAACGGTGATTATATACATAAGTAGGAATCATCATGCAAATATAATTTCATTAAGCCCATAAATATTTATTGCAGTTATTACAATAATCCGAAAATAACGGACAGAGTAGCGTTTTGGTATAATTTTCATATTTCAACTGTTCGTATACGTGGAGGTGAATGTAGGTGGAGGTGAATAATAAAAAGATTATTTAAATGGTACTAATTTGGGGGCTATTCAAATTATGACGTTTAGTGAAGTTAATGAATGAATGTATGAATAATTATTCGCTAAAAATGTGGTAAAATCTTACTGCTATATTACAATGCTTATAATTTACCATAGTGATGGTGTGCAATTTTTTAAATTAGGTACATATATAATGTTTTCTATTATTAAAATGACATTATTATTGTAATTATTTTACAAATACTATCTATTTATATGTCAACTATTCACTTAAATCATAATGTGATAGTTCTCACTCGTCAACCCATTATTGTCCCACTGCTGGACACGGGTCTTCCCTTAGAATGAGAAAGTTTAGGCCTAGGTGGTTCATTTATTTGGAAGTTATATGTAAATGTAGAGTTAGCACGGTTCCACCTGAACTTTGTTATTAAGTGTTGTACTTTACACTTTATAATAAAAATAAAGTACGTGAAAATATTTTACTGTTGATGATCTGAATTTAAAAATGAAACTTTTAGCTTATATATGTTTTTATAGCCACCTTTTTGGGAGAAGTAGAATAATGAGGTTTCAAGGCCTTATTTGGCTATCAAATTGCAGAGACAAAGGCGTCGAAGATTATCTAGTATTTTCCATTTTTGCCAAATAACATGCAGCGATCCCAAAAAATTCCTTGGGCTAAGGAAAAATATAAATTGTACTTTAATTTGAACCTACGTACATTTAACTCCCTATGTCCATATTTTCTAGACTTTTCGGTACATAAAATCAGTATCCATTCCGTCTGCGAGTCTAAGAACTGAATAAATTAAAATTTAAATGGGATTAGCATCCGCGTCGCAGTGGCTGACAACAGAATAACTGCAACATTTCTATTTGTTGGAAACAATGGCTTTCAATCCGACAATGCTGGTAGTCGCTGGAATTATGCTGATTAAAGTGGGTTTTTGAGCTGGATTCAGATCGGGGTCTGTTCGCGATTGGTTGTTTTTGTAAGACAATTTCGCTGTTTCACCCGATTGTGTCTGAAAGAAGGTGATATCTTTCGAGTTTATGTACTTATGTACGTACAGACTTAGGTAAGCTAAAATTGTTAAATATAATAGAATAGAAGCAATGATATACTATCCTATGGGCGAGGATAGAAACAGGACTGTTCACGTATCATGGACTTAATCCTATAAAAATCTCTGACCATATTCATTGGACTTAATGGTACAAAAGCGCTGCCCATTTAGCCTGAAATTAACGATACAAAAAAATCCTGTCGATATTTCCTGGACTTTACGGTACAAATAAATCTCTATCCATATTCTGTCTGCGAGTTTAAGAATTGAATTAATTAAAAAGTAAATGGGATTAGCATCCGCGTCGCAGTGGCTGACAACAGAATAACTGCAACATTCCTATTTGTCGGAAACAATGGCTTTCAATCCGACAATGTTGATAGTCGCTGGAATTATGCTGATTAAAGTGGGTTTTTGAGCTGGATTCAGATCGGGGTCTGTTTGCGATTGGTTGTTTTTGTAAGACAATTTCATTGTTTCACCCGATTGTGTCTGAAAGAGGGTGATATCTTTCGAGTTTATGTAATTATGTACGTACAGACTTAGGTAAGCTAAAATTATTAAAAATAATAGAATAGAAGCTATGATATACTATAGTCGAGGATAGAAACAAGCCTGTTACGTATCTTGGACTTAATGGTACAGAAATAAAGCCCATTTAGCCTGAACTTAACGGTACAAAATATCCCTGTCGATATTTCCTGGACTTTACGGTACAAATAAGTCTCTATCCATATTCTGTCTGCGAGTTTAAGAATTGAATTAATTAAAAAGTAAATGGGATTATCATCCGCGTCGCAGTGGTTGACAACAGAATAACTGCAACATTCCTATTTGTCGGAAACAATGGCTTTCAATCCGACAATGCTGGTAGTCGCTGGAATTATGCTGATCAAAGTGGGTTTTTGAGCTGGATTCAAATCGGGGTCTATTTGCGATTGGTTGTTTTTTAAGACAATTTCGCTGTTTCACCCCATTGCGTCCAAAAGAAGATATTGATTTTCGGGCGTATGTCCGTTTGTTTGTGTGCATGCACGCATGTATGTATGATTGTAGCATAAAACAGAATATAGGCATCGTCTTAATGTACAGAGTGAAATAGGTTATATTATTAGTATGAATTTAGTATGTAAAGTGCCTTTACACTATAAAAAGCATTCAGGCCATTTGTTTTTGTAATAAAATATTCATTCTGACGATTTTGCATATACGCAAAGTTGTAACATGCGTTAAAATGAGAATATTAATACAATTACAAAAACCCGAATACTTATTCATATGTACCTAATACGCCTATGTAGCTTATACCTCCTATTTTAATATACATATTTCATGGTTTAGCAGTTATCATTCTCTTTTATTTCTTATATTCTCTTTCTCTCTTCTCTTTCTTTAAACCAGTGATAGCCTAATATGTAGTTGAAACTTGCTGTCTTGATCTGGAGGTCCGAGGTTCAAGCCCAGGCACGTACCACGGATTTATGTGGGTATTAGAAATCAATTATCACTGCTTTTCGGTGTAAGAAAACATCGTGAGGAAACCTACACTCACCAGTTCTTTAAAAAAAAAGTTCTCGCAGGTGTGTGAAGTCCACCAATTCGCATTTGGCCAGCGCGGTGGACTATGGCCTGATACTATCTCATTCCGGAAGAAGACCCGTGCCCAGCAGTGGGAAAATAATGGGTTGACAATTCTCTTTTCAATGTAAGGAGTCAGGATTCTTCTCGTTATATTACATTTATGCGGATATATCTAAATGATGGATTTTCTGTTGTGTTGTGTTCTCCATCTGGGTGGATATGTATTCAACTTTACTTGCATGCCTGAAACTAATTTGGAACTTTTGAGATGAAATCTCCTTTATATCACCAACTTACCCGTTAAACTAGAACACAACCTTTAACTATGTTGTTATAAATCAAAATTGATTTTTTATAAGATTGGAGTATAAAACGATTCAGCCCACGTGATGGTAAGTGGTCACTGTAATCAACTTCATACAGAACATGGGTTACATCTGAAGTCAATCACAGATGCGTTTCTACTCCCGAGGACGATGATGGTCGCCTCATATGAAAGTGTGCCGGCAACCACACCTTTCTATCGAAACGCAACAAATGCTTCACGCTAGGAATAGATGTGGCGGTGGTGCCTCCCGGTCGAATTACATGCGTTCTATCACTTTGCATACGGTGCAAAGATAGCAGTAGTGAGGAGTCGAACAACAAGCGAGTTCCTACAGTATATAGCAACACAAAACAGTACCATTTTCACCCCTCGATTTGTAACAAGTCGCTCTCATGAATAATTCCGCAGTTTGAACGACGCTCCACATATTCAATACAGATTGGACAAAAATCTAATGATATTTCAGCGTCATATTTTTACAAAAGTGACAATTTACGTAACTTGTATGGGTTTATGGGTTGGGTTATATGTTTATGGGGAATTTAGGTCAAGTACTCGCGTCTTGCAGTCCCAAAAAACCTTTTTTTATTTCAGGTATTATTTTATATATATTTTTTAACGATAAGGCAGACGGGCTCCTAGACTATGCACATTTGCAATACCAGAGGAGTCGCCAATGCATCGCCGTCTTAGATGGAGAGTTATTTTGCACCTTTCTTGATGAGCCCCTTGTCATAGCGCCCCAAGTGGACACATGGAAGCTTGAAGATTGAAGATTCACATCTTGCGCGTTAGTTTCAGGTAGCTTGATAGTATAACATCTATATTTATCTATATAAAAAGGGATGTAGCGGTGATACTCTGGTAATGAGTCTCCCTTACCACACCACTTCTGTTATAATGCAAAAAGGTATGTAACCAAATCATTTGATATGTGATTGTGATTGACTAAGTAAATTACTTACTAACAGATCTATCGCCATTAGAACATTATGTTTTAAAAAGTAATTTAAACTATCATATGCCCACTGCTGATCACAGGATTTTCCATAACTTGAAAGAGCTAGTATACTCATCCGTTCAGTTCCAATGCAAATTACAACACAATAAAATTAAAAAAAAAAAATTAATAATGCTTTTAATACTTATAACACCAGTCTAGATTTTTTTCTTGTGTCGTGAGTGCCATAGACTTCGAACCAAGCATCATTGCATATGAAATTGGTATGGTAACCGCTAAGCCATGCGTCAAACAAAGTCATCAAAAATACTTTATATTTCATAATAAACATATTTGCATATAACATATTTGAAGTTCAGGATTAAATTTCCATTACATCTCCGGGAATATCGATATAGGGGATCAAATATAATAAGCCTGGAAGACTCTTTAAGCCTCTTGTTCCCGCTAAGCTCTAAGTACCCTGTCATATCACTTATTCGCCTTTAGAAGTGCCTACTTCAGCTACATTAGGCCGAATTTACTTGTTTGTACGTAATGCTGTACCCTCGTTTGTTATACTAAGTGTTTTTATATTAAGTAGGAAACGGGCATGATGTTCACCTGATCGTAATGGTATCTGCTTTTCGAATTGTAAACAAGAAATGAAATAAAAATGAAATGAAATGAATGAAATGAGATGAGATGAGATGGGATGAGATGAGAAGAGATGAGATGATATGAGATGAGATGAAATAAGATGAAATGAAATGAAATGTCTTTATTTTGCATAAGCCTAAGCGGGCACTTACAAATTATCAATTACATATTTTTTTACACTACCGCCAGATCGGAACACGACCTCAACTGAGAAGATCCGGCAAGAAACTCATTGGGTTTGTCTTTTTTCTTTGTATATATTTTCTTTGCCATCTTGTTTTTACATGGGTAATAGAAGTTCAAGTTGTAAGCAAGTTCAGATAGAATAGGGTTTATATCCGATCCGATGGTAGTGTAAGAAAAAAAAATGTAACTGACAATTTGAAAGTGCCCTCGTAGGCCTATACAAAATAAAGACACTTCATTTCATTTATATCTGATCAATTACAAGTACTTTACTCTCGATGTCTAACTTCATCGCTTCATATATACAGGATATAATCGTTAAGTGTGCACAGGCGATTATTCCGTAACTATTACAGATTTAAAAAAACTTTAAACGAATATCGAAAGTACTTTACCTAGTGAGTAAACGATAATAATAACTTTTTAAAAATAAACGAGAAATATCCAAAAACTTTACAATAAACACAAAATGACAATAATAACTTGTTAAAAATAAACGAGAAACTTTACATTAAACACTCCCATGCATTTAGTATGAGATAGTAGTAAGTAGAGTAATATAAGTAGTACATTGTAAAATAAAATAATGTGTTTATTTTTTATTTGCGTTAATAATCATGATTGTTTCATTATTGATTGAAAAATGGCTTATTCTAATACAGAAAAGCGGGATATGTTAACAATGTACTGCTTCTACTACTTTTCTTTCTACTATTCTTTCTGGCAGGACGGTTCGAGCTTCCAACCTTGCCACCGCAACCTAGGAAGAGCCAGGTGATACCGTAGCTCTATATGATTTTAAACTAATATTAAATAAATAAAAAATAAATAATAATAAAAAATTTGGTCCTATTAAGCCTAGATATGTACACTTACTTACCCCGCCATCAACACCACAGTCACCCTTGGTCGCCACGACCAGTGTATTGGCGATGGTGAGGGCGGGAAAATTAGTGGAGCTAAGAAAAAGATACTTGTTAACTATACATAAGAACCTACAAAAGGCACGGACGAACAGTCCGTGGAGTTGTAATTTTACAAATAAAAAAAAACTAATATTAGCACATAACTTATATATTTACTATGTAACGGGTACTCACGACTTGCGATTTTTTATTTTCTTTCTGCCATAGTAGTTCTAGTCTGAATACAGGGACAGCAGCCAAAAGTTTTTAGAGGTCGAATATCAAATAAACGTTGTCATTAGTGTACATATAATTCTATGATACATACATACGCGTATTTAGCACACAACTGCAATTAACCGAGATCCACTTGCCCTACTTTACAAGGATGTGTTGTTGACGCGAAATAGCCCCTATGTGGTTTACATATTAACGGCGCAAACTTTGGTAATGAGTAATATCCTGAATCCCTGTTATCATAATAAAGGAGGTAGTAATTTTAATGAAACAGACTAAAACGTAGTATTACTTCATAACTTATTATTGTTTTGTATTTCTGTAAAAATAAGAGAATTTTCGGTCATCTACCCCACTGGCCAAGTTTGAATTGGTAAATTTCACACACCTTTGAGAACATTTTTGACGTGTCAACGTCTTATAATTCGGCTGCACGCACCAAAAACACGACTCATGTGGCGTTACCTCGCTCTGAGGCGTTCCATTTAAGACTTGAAATGCAAGCAACAAAGAGGCACAATCACTGTCTGTCTCCTACTTGAGTGAGCGATGCGTCCGCGTGGACAGCGTACAAATAAATGTAACTTGATCAATTCCATTGTGATTTCCATTTACCTCCTTCCCTATAGCCATATAAAATATCTATCAAACAAATAAAGTTCAAATTTTCTTTTGAAAAATGCAACTAATCCATAAGTATTTTTATGACATTGTCACGTTCAAGTATCGTCAGTAAACCGACTTTACAGACAACCGATTTTTTTTAGACAACTCTCAGAGATGTAGAATTCTTCAACAAACAATATAAGCAAATTCGTAAATCAATGATGATTAATTTTAACACGCTTATCCTTTTAGAAAAGCTGGTGCTGTGTGCCTAAGATTTGAACCTAGAACCTCGTCTGAAAGCCTGAGTTTCAACCACTAGACTATCATATTATCAACCGTAAGACCGTCCCTTAGCCGATATAGTTCGACCGGGAAAGTACCGCAGCTGCGTATTTGTAGCGTGAAGAATTTCTTGCGTTTCGGTTAAAGGGTGTGGTTGCAGGCACAATATTATATGAGGCGACTTAGTCCTGAGTCATTTTGATCAAATATTCTATCTGAATCAATTACAAATACGTTGCCACTCTCGAGGATTAAGATAGGTCACCTTTTATGACGACAAATCGGCAAGCATCCACTAAAACGCAAGAATTATTTCATGCTAGATATATTGCAGTTATACCTACTTCCCTTGTCAAATCATAATCATACACAACCTGTAATACCTCGTAATAAATATTCGTATCGTATAAATATTCGGTTTGCACACTTGTTTTTGTCACGGACGTGCAAGATGTGGAATGAGCTTCCTGAGGTATTCCCGGGGCGTTATGACATGGGGCTCTTCAAAACTGTGCGTAAAGAGCTCTCCTTCAAAGCCGGCGATGCATTGGCGACTTCTCTGGTGTTGCAAATGTCCATAGGCGACGGTGACTACTTTCCATTAGGTAGCCCGTTTGCCCTATCGCCAGGTTCAAGTTAAAAAAAATAAAGATTTTTTAATTAAAATCGGCAAAGTGCGAGTTGGACTCGCGCAATAAAGGTTGCCTCCCAGTATATATATAAATAGCAATAAAATCATGTGTATTGTATATAAATTAAATTAAGTAAATTGGTAATTATAATTTTTCAAGAACTTGGTAAATGTTTGTTGTATAAGAGCCCCGTAAATATTTGTTTTATTCTATTTGTAGTTTAGTCTGTCGTTGTAGCGGCAACAGAAATCATCAACTGTAAAAAAATTAACCGACTAGCTGTCACAGTTCATTTAATACAGCCTGGTGACAGACAGACGAACATCGAGGTGATCGTAATTGGGTTCCGTTTATACACTTTGGGTAAGGAACCTTTGGGTAAGGAAAAGTTTGTAAAAAAAACACCAAATATACTTATGGTGGGCATTCAAGTTACGACGGTCGCACGGATTGTCGCACGAACTACGGTCGTATGCGACAAGTTCGATCTTGAATGCCTTGCTCCTAAGGCGGACTGTACGACCAAGGTCATGTCGCAGATCTGTTAAAGTATTTAACTTGATCTGTCGTTGCGACCGTCCATTCGACAATCCGTACGACCGTTGTAACGTGAATGCCCACCTTTAAATATAAAATAGTGAATATGAAAATGATTTAATGCTATGTAAAACCACATAATATAGCAAAACCAAGTAATGTGTCTGTCTGAATAGTATTTTACGATGTCTGTATTAAATATTCTGCTAACCTTCATACCTTTATGTAAAATTACATAATAACTACGAAGTCTAGCTACAAACATAAAACTGTATGAGATTTCGTTAGATTATGAAAAGTTCAGTATATTTTTGTAAGTAAAGCGAAAATACGAGTAAAAGTAATTTTACTAAATCCGTTTGAATATATTACTTCGAATAAATTGTGATAGCTTTCTGGTTTGTATTTCAATTACAGTCTGAAGTTCAAATCCTATGCATTATTTTTTTTTAATATTGCGTACTTTGGAAATGAAATACACACGCTTTCTACACACATAGCCCCACAGAAGGATTGTCTCCTGTGTCGTGGGTACCATGTACACACACAAGAGGAATACACAAACACCCAGACCCAGAACAGGAATCTAAACTCATCATTCAGATACCTGTCTGGCCGGGAATCGAACCCGGGACCCATTGCGCGTCAGACCGGTATGATAACCTCTCCGCCATGCGGGTCGTCAAAAGACTATAAAATTATAAGTCGTCGAAGAGGAATAAGATGTCATATTGATGAACCAATGAGTGGTGTCGGTCTTGAATAGCACCACTCCCTCTCTTCCCGTGGATGTCGTACGAGACGACTAAATTCCAACATTCACTGCGGTGACTACGGGCAATACCCCCCAAATACAGGTGCAAGTCGCCCCCCTACCAGGTGGACCGATGACCTGAAGAAGACAGCGGGAAACCATTGGATTCAGAGTTCGGGAAACCATAGTATCAATCTGTGATTGACTTCGAATAGAACCCGAAATCTATACGAAGTTGTTTACAAATGTATGTATGTATTTTGGCGACAATGACCACTTACCATCAGGTGAATTGCATCCTCGTTTGCTACATCTATCTAAAAACAGAACCGGCAAGGCTAGAGCTAAGTCCTAAACCTTTTACTTCAAGGCGTTAAATCCCAATCCAGACTGATAGAGGCAAAAATATATTATTATCTGCATGTATTTTCTCTGACGAAAAGAGTACTTTTATTAAATTTATTATATTGTGTTCGAAAAGAAAATTCTTACAAATGGAGTTTCACTTGAATACATAATAAGTAATACGAAAATAAAATTCAGTAATGTATAAGTAATACTTGTGATCGTAATAAAACGAATAAAAATACGTAAATAAAACATAAAAGTTATTCAAAATTACATATGAGAACCTTGGCTTAGATCCAATCAGAATATAAATCTACGTCAAATAAACTAAATATACATGTACTAAAATCACAGACCAAAAATTTCAGACTTCGACTACTGTAATACTAAATTATTCATTCCACAGAACGAAAACAACGTAAGAAAAAGTACACACCTGATATATTTTTAGGCTAATATTATCACGGAATTCATACATTTTAAAATATAAGGGTTCTCATGAAGACTTTGAAGTCTTCAAGGTTGTAATCGAGATATTAAAAAGAAAAATTTACATTTTATGAATATTTCGTCTATATCACGCAAAATGGAAGATAAATAGACAGTGATAGGCTAGTGGTTTTAAAGTACCGTTTCCACAATGGGTTTTACGGTTCGACTCCAGGTTCAATTGTGTAGGTATAAAAAAATAATTAATAATTTCTTTAACTTTAACTTTATTTTAATGTAAAATTAAATACACTACTACTATTTTAAATGCGAAAATTCTTATGAATCAATGTTGATCAGTCAATCACACCAGAATCGCTTTACGCATCTGAATAATATTTGGCATAGGGATAGACTAGAGTCTAAAACAGTACATACTTCGCTCCAAAAAAATACCTGTCCCAAAAAATATTAAAGCGGATGAATCCGCGAGCACAACTTTTGTTCAATACTTTCTTTGGACTGGCTTGTCTATCTTTTTTGATCTGAGGCAACGGCTTAGAAAATAAATTTAATGCACTGTAACGCTACGTCAGCCTTGAAGATTAGGTGGCACAATCTTGTAGAACCGCTACGAAAAAATTCTCTCGAAAACATCAAGGTCACCCCGTCCTAAGAACATGCCACACTGGATAAACGTAGCGAAAACATATTTGTAAAGGTATTACGAAGATATTTCTGTACATTTTCTAACTGAAACAATATTTTCTTGACGGCGCTTAAGAAACTGTTTTCTTGTCACGCGGGCTTACGGCCGCACTCATACCACACATGCACTCGTGTCAAGTGCATCCTATTGTTTTATAGATATTTTCATGTCATAATAAGCATGCAGTGACCTAACTTACGTGCAGGAGACGTGTGCAGACATTGACATGCGTTACAGGAAAGACGCGTTAGGCAATCGCTACGCTGAGACGACCATCTAAGTCCTCGGGAGTAGCAACGCAACTGTGATTGACTCCAGATAGAACCCTTGTTCTATTTAAAGTTGCTCACCGATGTCCGTGGGCAGCAGTGACCATTTACCATCAGGTGGACTGCATGCTCGTTTGCTACTTCAATAAGATAAAAAACTAATCTAATTGCAGCATTTATAAGCATTATTATTTTTAACAAATACATAATAATACGTCAATTTTTATTTTTATAGATTGGTAAACATTTCGGGATAGCCATGAGCTAATACGTGTTTTGGCTAAAATATTAGTTTAGCCATTCGAAGTAGTAACGTTGCCAGCATACTCGGGACTCCCAAGAGGCAGCGATTTAGACTGTTTGCATTATCTTCAATTTGCACATCTCTTTTGGGTTTAAGAGTATTTGTTATGTGTAATTTTAATAATTTCTTTAAGTCATACTGTATTGTATAAACTTTTTTAAACCGATTGAAGTGGCAAACAAGCAAGCAGGCCATGTGACGGTAAATGCTTACGCTCATGGATATCTGTAAACAACTTCATATAGAGCATTGCTTCTATCTGCAGTCGAATAGAGATGAGTTACTAATTCTAAGGACTAAGATGCTCGCCTCATTACGAAATGAGCTGACAACCACACCCCTCCATCAAAATACGAAAACTGCTTGGTACCTACGGGGTAAAATATGGGTACGTAATATAAATCAACAGGTGGTGGAACCAATATAGTTCGACCGGGGAAGTACCACCGCCACTATTTCCAACGTGAAGCATTTCTTACGTTTCGATGGAAGGGTGTGGTTGCCGGCACACTTTTATTTGAGGTGACCATCTTAGTCCTCGGAAGTAGCAATGCATCTCTGATTGACTTCAGATATAACTCATGTTCTGTTCTATCTGAACGGCGGCAGGAGCCGCTTACCATCAGATGGACTGCATGGTCAGATAAAAAAAATGCGATTAATACATTCAATTTTTGTCTTATATAAAACCTGTGGATATTACAAGCTTACAGGATTTTTTAATACTTATTATAAGCAATTTCCTGATATTGTACAGGATAAGAATAAATCGCGTTATAATCTAAATTGAAACAGAATTTATGGTGACCCGGAAAGGGTGCTTTGCGTGGAATGGGATGTTGTAAATAATTGCCTCAAAAATTAATCAAGCGTTGATAACATCTAAGCCATTACAGCATTACTTCTTTATGTTCTTTCATTAGTAAGAAATTAAATATCTTCGTAGGAATCCTTTGTTTTGTTATTCTGCATCAATTATATCTGTTAAAGAAAATTTTATAAATGCTACATAGTGTAAAAGAAAGTCGCTTCTCGCTGTCTGTCCCTATGTACGCTTAGATCTTTAAAACTATGCTACGGATTTTAATGCAGTTTTTTTTAATAGTTAGAGTGATTCAAAAGGAATGTTTATGTATAATACATGTATAATATAGTAGAGAAACAGTAATAATTTTAGATTTTTGTCCTTTTAGGTGGAACAAAGTTCGTCGGGTCAACTAGTGTTCTTATAAAATAAAGTTTTATTTCAATACACTGAAAAAATGAAATAAACTTTGTAGTATTCCAATAAATTATTACGATAAGGGAAAGAGGGAACAAAATGTTCCATTTGCATCTCGTGAATCTATCGGGTCGATCTAACGTGAACTGGTGCTAATGATTTCAATTAACCATCCGACCATCTATCCGAAATAAACAGAGAACCAATATTGGTAGCTGTGCCCCATTTTCTTTATGTAATTGAAGCAAATGAGCATTTTTTTTATCTGACTGAAGTAGCAAACGAGCATGCAGTCCTGATGGTAAGTGGTCACTGCCGCCCATGGACATCTGTAATCAACTTCATACAGAACATTGGTTCCATCCAGAAAATTGGTTGGTTAATCAAAGTTGCGTTGCTACTCCCGATGACTACGATGGTCGCCTCATGAGAAAGTGTGTCTCACCCTTCTATCGAAACGCAAGAAATGTTTCACGCTAGAAATAGATGTGGCGGTGGTATTCCCCCAGACGAACTAAACTGGTTCTACCACCTTCAAATGCATGCAGTTCACCTGATGGTAAGTGTTCACGGCCGCCCATAGACATCTGTAACCTTTATATAGAACATGGGTTCTGTCTGAAGTTGCTCACAGATGCGTTGTTACTCCCAAGGATTAAGATGGTCGTCATATAAAAGTGTTTAAGCAATTTTAGGTTTCCGTAGCTGAGTGTAAAAACGAGATCCGATTACCCAGACTACGTTCGTCTGTGCGCCTGTCCGTCTGTATGTCGCCAGCATGTATCTCGTAAACTGTTATAGCTAGATAGTTAAAACTTCACATATGTATTATTGTTGCTCTTATAAAAATAAATACTAAAACAGAATAAAATAAATATTTAAGGGATGTTTTCATATGGCAAACTTGTTTTTGCTCCATATTAATGACGGCTAATGGTTGAAATATTCTCAAAATATTTAGTTGCATACTCACATTAAAAATAAATATTTAAAATAAAATAAAATAAATATTTAAGGGGGGTCCTATACGACAATCGTAATTTTGTCACGTCAAAATACCCGCTATTGATTTTAAATGCAGCTTAGTTAATTAAACCTCTTTTTAACATTAACGGATGTGTTCAAAATAACTTGAAAATTATTACAATTTATTTGAATTTGACAAATATTCGTGCTATTTTTGGATAATATGAAGTTTAGTTTTTTAATTTACACTAAGGTCGAACTACGTGACTACTATATTATTAAACTCGGAACCCACTGCATATCAAAAAGCATGATCACCGGTCCACCACGCGGATTCTCAAATAAAGATAACCAAAATCAAATAACTCAAGGAACCCGAAATCAAGCAACAAAGTCTTAAATCATAAGCTCAGAATAAGACGATGCGACATTGTTGTCAACATATTTTGCGCTAGCAGTACTCCGTGGTTTCCCCTACGTTTAAAAATGGTAACATAAAATTCAATTATAATAACTTTTCATACCATAGCTGGATTTAAAGAAAAAATATATTATATTGCACGAATTAAACAAATTAAAATTTAATGTTATGTAACTTAACGATCATTATATTCACGAATTGAAATGTGTGTAAAGTCATTTCACGAATATGTATGTAACGTCAGGTGGAAATACGAGTATATTCAATTTTTGAAATCACAAAAAACTCAGCAGTATTGATTTGATACGATTTCAATCACGCAGTAAAACATATGAACAAAAAAAAACAGCATTGAAAAAACTGTTCCCATAAACTCATTCCCCTAAACTTAAAAAATAGAAATCTCTGATCAGTAATTCTAGCTTGTCTAAACTTTCTTCATTGCAAACATATGTTGTCTATAGATACACCGAACCTGCGTTTTATAATATATGCAGATAATGAGATGAAAATTTTACGGTGAAATATGAGCAACAGCTCCACAGGATCAAAACACACAGAGAGCAATGTACCGTAATATATTCATCAGGACTGCGACTTTTGTCGCTGCGATTTTTTCACGTCACTAAACGTTACAATCGTTTGTTAACCGACTTCCAAAAAGGAGGAGGTTATCAATTCCTCTGTTTTTTTTTTTATATTTGTTACCTCATTTCTCCGGACTGGGTGAACCGATTTGGATGATTTTTTTTTATTTGAAAGGTAGTGCGTGTCATGGGGTCCCATTTATTTTTAGTTCACTTTTGACAATGGCATCTATAAGAAAAACGCATAAGTCTTAAATTTGCATTTTCAATGTGCGCGATAAATGTACGAATAACTCAATGTCACGCCAACCGATTTTGATGATTCTTTTTTATTAGAAAGGATGTACTTCAGGGGTAGTCTGATAAGAGATAAGGTTTTGATCATAGGATCTATAACAATTTAATGGAAATCTATTAGTTTTTGGAGCAAATTAATGAAATTAGCGATAGTCGGCAGAAACTAAGCTGCAAAAGTCCAATTGGATAAAATATAGAATGCGATTACTAAGCAGATATTTACTATAAAAAATTTGACCTTCTACTTTTCGATCCTGATGATGTAGGGGTACTGCTAGCTTGAACTATAAAATTTAGTCATTTGATGTTTACGGATATATAATGAGATTGTTAAGCAAATTAATGGGACAAAAAATTGACCTTCAGCTCCTCAACCCTGATGATGCAGGGGTACTTCAAGCCTAAACCATAGGAGGTGGCCATTTGATGCTTACGGGTTTGTAATAAAATTACTAAGCAAAGACACAAGATGAAAGTTTTGACCTTCAACTCCTCAGCCCTGATGATGAAGGGTACTACATGCCTAAGCCATACAAGTTGGCCACCTGGTGCTTACGTGTATTTTATAAGATTACTGAGCAAAAATAATAGATGGAAAATTTGACCCTCAAATTCTCAAGTCTGATGATGCAAGGGCACTGCAAACCCAAGCCGCAGAAATTATCCATCTGGTGCTTACGTATATGTAATTGCTATTATATTATACTATTAGATTACTATTATATTACGTGGGTTAGGTTAGGTTGGAACATAAAAAAAAACATAAAAACTAAGCGAGCAGGGCGCGGCAGCGCCCTGCGAGCGGGTTGCGTTCAGTTCGTATGAATTGATAGTGTTGTATGTTGTGTCTAAGCTTATGTTTAATTTGTGATTTAAGTTGATGTTTATTTAATGTTTGCATATGTGTATGCACAAAGCAAACTTAGCGATTTTATTTTAATACAAATAGATGAATATCGTCACTAAAAAGCATGAAATAAAAAAAATTGACAAAAAACTGACTCCACTGACTTCCATGCCACAAAAAAGTAAAAAATAATTTAAATATATTTTAGTTTAAAACATACTCAGTACTTAGGACATAGTTCTGAAGTCGGTGCTCATATAGGACATAGTTACCGTCGTCCAGCGAAATATGTCGAGCACCGACTTCAGGACTATGTCCTAAGTACTAAGTATGTTTTACTTTTTTGTGGCATGGAAGTCGGTGGATATGTTTTTGTCAAAAATTTTTTATTTTATCTCAACCTTCTTGCATATCAGGTCATTTGACAGGTGGTAGAACCAATGTAGTTCGACCGAGGAGGTACCACCACCTGTTTCTAGCGTGAAGCATAATTATTTGCGTTTTGATAGCAGAGTGTGGTTGCTGGCACACTTTTTATGAGACAACCATCTTAGTCCTCGGGTGTAGTAACGCATCTGAGATTAACTTCAGATAGAAACTTATGTTCTATATGAAGTTGCTTACAAATGTTCATGGACGGCAGTGACCAGTTACAATTCGGTGGACTACATGCTCGCTTGCTGCTTAAATCAGATAAAAGAACCCGTTCTAACTCCTAACAAAGGTCAATGAACCGTACTATATTCATCAAGACGACGACTTTTGTCGCTGCGATTTTTCCACGTCGCTGAACGTTGGAATCGTTTGTTTTATCTCAACCTTCTTGCATATCATTTGAATGAATGAGCGGGTCGTTTTGTTCATACACTGTTATTGTAAGACTAAAGCGTATTTCTGTCTGTTTTGTTATGTTAAAATGCGAAAAAGATACGAATTGTGTCAATGAATCGAAATATATCGAAATAGTTTTATACAATTAAATCTATACTAATATATAAAATGAGATAGTATTTTTTTATCTGACTGAAGTAGCAAACGAGCATGCAGTCCACCTGATGGTAAGTGGTCACTGCCGCTCATAGATATCTGTAATCAACCTCATACAGAACATGTGAAAGTGTGCCGGCAACCACACCCTTCCATTGAAACGCAAGAAATGCTTCACGCTAGAAATAGGTGTGGCGGTGGTACTTCCCCGGTCAAACTACACTGGTTCTACCACCTTCACGTGTCTGTGTGTGTTTGTTGAGTCAATCATGCAAGAACCACCGGTTAAATTTACATTAAATTTTGCATGAATATAGCTTATTTAACTGGTCAACTTATAGGCTACTTTTGATTTCAATATTTTGCACTAAGTCGATTTCTCCGAGATTTATAGGTCGGTTTAAATTATTATTTTTAATTATAAAGCAACAGGAATTCATAATTTTGTGGTACAGAATAGAATAGAATAGAATACTCTTTATTGCACACTATAAACACATACAAATATAACACATACAAAGTAGATCAGTAGTATGCAATACAGACTACCTAATCGTCCATAGATTTAGTTATTTTTTAAGTTAATATGTTAGCAAGTAAGCTTATACGACAAAATTAAGAATACATATTGTTAAAGACAGCACTTCGCAGTGATTTTAAAAAATGTGAGAAATTTTAAGTTACTTTACAGAATATGACTTTTTAGTTATACACTATCTTAAGAACATATTAAACAATAGCTATTGTTTTATTATATACATTGTTTAAAACTTGGCTTTTGCTTGCACGAGCATATTTCATGTCGGGATTGCCAAGTATGTTGACCCTTCCGGTTTGTTCTGTACGAGAGATGTTTTAAATTTATAATTTATAGTTGAAACGCAATGTAGGAACTGAGTAATTTATTTCTGCTGTTAATGAGTTAAATCATAGAAATGTGAAGTTTTTGGCAAATTTAAAACTTAGTGGAGGTGTATAACCTCTTTTGCTTTTCTGAACTAGTACTACTACTAATTCTTGCTTTACCTATACCATAGTCTCCGAGATTTATGGTGTCAAAATAGAAATGTGTATTTAAATATCTACTGTACAATTGTTTGTTTTTTAATTCTCTTTTAATTTGATCACGAAATTTAAATTGAATAAATTGAGAGTACGAATCGTTTGAAAAATTGATCATACCAATTTTCAAAGATGAAATCAATTAAAAAGTATGTTTTTGAAATCTGAAAACGTTTTATTTATTTCCATTCTCTTTAGAACGGCAACAAGAACAGCAACTATTGTTTTATACATTGTTTTAAATAGTAATGTGTCCGCACTAAAGTCCTAAACTTGGCCTTTGCTTGCACAAGCATGTTTCTAAATATTGCCAAGTTTATCGACCCTTCTGGTTTGATCCATACGATAGTTGTTTTAAATCCATAATTTAGAGTTAAAATACAAACGTAGAAAATGTGTTATTTATTTCTGTTATGTTCTTACCTAATCAATTATTGTTATAGCAACATGTAGTTTAATTGTGACTTTTAAAAACTAAACCGACTCAAAAATAAGTGGAATACACTTGCTTTATAGTGCCTAAATTGTTTTTTCCAAGTGTCATTGTGTGGTTTAGAATATATTTTGATGATAATTTTTCTAGTAACTAAAAATAGACATTAGTATTTTAAAATACCTAATGGTACTTACGATGTTATGATTATTTTTTCACTATCTTCTAAGTTAATAAAAAATGTTTACAAAAAAAGTCCACATTGTTCGAGAAAGCGGAATTCAGTAATTTTAGAAGATTTAACAAAAAATAAAGTTAATTTTAGGTTATTTTAATTTCAGTTATTTTCAGTCTTTAGAACATACTAAACAATAGCGACTTTTGTTCTATACATTGTTTCAAATAGCATTATGTCCGCACTACATGCCAAACTTGGCCTTTGTTTGTACGAGCATGTTTCGTGTTATTGCCAAGTTTGTTAACCCTTCCGATTTGTTCTGTACGAGATTTGTTTCAAATGTATTATTTAGAGTTGAAACGCAACGTAGAAAATAAGTGATTTATTTTTGCTGTTAAATGGTTAAATAATAAAATTGTGTGTGATTGAAAGTTGTTGAAATAGAATTAAATATATAAGAAAACTAGTAGTGCGATTCCATTGTTTTTAACTCTTTTATAATTTAATCAGTAAATTTTAACCAAGTAAATTAAGAGTAGAAATAGTTTAAAAAGATGTTTTCAGCAATTTTCAAAGATGTAAGATTTTTAAATTTACTTTTTAAAACATGATTTTTTTAGTAATTTGTATTATCTTTGGAATACACTAAACAATAGCGTCTATTGTTCTATACGATGTTTTAAACTGCGTTATGTCCGCACTAACATATCAAACTTGGCCTTTGCTTCTACGAGCATGTTTCGTGTTATTGCCAAGTTTGTTAACCCTTCCGATTTTTTCTGTAAGAGAGTTGTTTTAAATGTTGCGTTTCAATTTAGAGTTGTAACGCAATGCAGAAAATAAGTGATTTATTTCTGCTGTTTATGGTAAAATAGAAGTAGTAAAAATGTGTAAAATTGAAAGTTGTTGAAATATAATTAAATATTTAAGAACCCTACTAGTGCAATGTTTCCATTGTTTTTAATTCTCTCATAGTTTAATCAGTAAATTTAACCAAGTTATTTAAGAGTAGAAATAGTTTGAAAAGATGTTTCAAAGATGTAAGATTATTAAATTTACTTCTTAAAACATAAAACTTTTTAGTCATTTATATCCTCTTGAAAATACACCAAACAATAGCGTCTATTGTTCTATACGATGTTTCAAACAGCATTGTGCCACACTACGTGCCAAACTTGATCTTTGCTTGTACAAGCATATTTCATGTTATTGCCAAGTTTGTTATCCCTTCCGATTTGTTCTGCGCGAGAGTTCTTTTGAATCCATGATTTAGGGTTGAATACAAACGTAGGAAATGTATTATTATATCTGTTTCCTATCTATAAATGTTATAGAAATATGTAGTTTATTTGTGACTTTAAAAACTAAAACTACCCAAAAATAGTGAAAATTGATTTCTCCAGGTTTCATGGTGTGGTTGAGAACATATTTCAATGAGGATTTTTCTAGTAACTAAGAATACAGAACAGTACAGAACGAATCGGAAGGGTTTGTTCTGTACGGGAGTTGTTTTAAATGTGTAATTCAGAGTTGAAACGATATGTAGAAAATGAGTGATTCATTTCTGCTGTTAAGTCGTTAAATAGAAGTAGTAAACTTATGTAAAATTGTTCTGTAATGAAATTCTTTTTAAATTAATACCATAAAGTTTCACTTCTATTTCGTAGCAAAAGCAGAATGTGTGCACTAACAGAATTAGTGTGTTTAAACATAAAAAAAATAAATCATAAAACAATTAAGACAATAAATTTAATACGAGGCGACCATCATAGTCCTCGGGAGTGGCCACGCATTTGTGTTTGACTTCAGATAGAACACATGTTCTATTTGAAGTTGCTTATACGTGTCTATGGGCGGCAGTGACCACTTACCATCAGGTGGACTGCATGCTCGTTTGCTACTTCGATCAGATAAAAAAATAATAAACGTCCGTATTATATCACCCTTATAATTATTAGGTATAATTTAAAGTTACGTTACTATACTTTTTGTACGCTAGTGAAATAGGACTTATTTGCATAATTTTTCATAAGTATTATGTAGTAATAAAGTGGTAAAAATAAGATTAAATGTTTTATTTTCGATTACTTACTATTACTAATATGTAACAATAATATGGTCGAAACTCGAAATATAGCAAAAATATTTCAAAAACCACGTATCGTGAGTTCCCATTACATATTAAAATACTTACCCTTTTAATTACTACTTTTTAATCTCTCGTGAGCTTATAAGCATACTAAGTTAAAGTCAACTTAATAAAGAGCGAACTTTATCGCAATCTTCTTAAACATCATTAGGAAAACAGTTTTGTGTAATTTCTTAAGCTAAAGAAATTTAAAGTTACTGGTAGAAATCTGAATATATATATATAAAAAAAACAATTGTTCACAATTTATGATTTATTGGTAATTTACGTTCTCTTCATTAAAGAGCATTAACCAAGGAACGGGCGTACATTATTGTATGTGATTTCCATAAGTTTCTCATTGAGGTAGATTGCAGTTTAGGTCAGTATAAATTGATTTAATCTAGTCAATAAGGGTTCTATATTGGCAGACATGTGTGCATATTGTAGCATACCATTTTTATACATTTTAAATAAATAGATACCGTAGATGCAACATGATGGCATACTTTCCTTCCGTGGTACATCTCATTGTTCTAATCAAATTCTCATCTCATTTATAATATTTTAAATTATATAACTTAAAATTATTACTACAACAGTCAGAGCCCTGTGAGTCTACCTCTCCGATTTTCTATGTTTACAGGATCGCTGTGATCGTCAGCCCCAGAGGCAGACATGTACGCATAATATAGAAAAACCTTTTTGAAAATGTACAAAACGCTGTCAATTGACAACACAGCGCCACTGTGGTGGCAGATGAGGTACTTAATATTTCTTATGATATAATTATAGCTCTTAATAATGTCTGTACGTATGCTGATGATATATAAATTCTGCTCCACAGCTCCCTAGCTAGAAGTCCGATCAATATATTAGCGTGAAATAGAAATAAACACACATACATGTCAACAAACTTTCACATTTATAACATTAATACTATTTTTGGTCCAGCTAAAGCTAAATTTTCGAGCTGCAAATAAGCCATTAAGTTTAATTTCAAGTTTAAATTGAATCCACTCAGAACTTTGTATTGACAGACTTGGTTAATTGAACTACAAGTAGTTTATCTAAGCACGGTTAAACTTTGCCTTCTGTTGAGTTACGTTGAATAAGCTGTAGCATGCTAAGCAGCTGTGGTACCGCCGTCACACTAATTTGTCTTTTTAATTGAAACAGCGAACAGTTTATCTTTTACTGATGACCCGCGTGGCGCAGCGGTTACCATACCGGTTTGACGCGCAATGGGTCCCTGGTTCGATTCCCGGCCAGACAGGTATCTGAATGATGAGTTTAGATTCCTGTTCTGGGTCTGGATGTTTGTGTATTCGTCTTGTGTGTGTCCATGGTACCCACGACACAGGAGAAAATCCTACAGTGGGGCTATGAGTGTAGAAAGCGTGTTTTTTTTTAATAGTTAGACCTAACGATAAGGCTGACGGGCCAACTGATGGAAAGCAGTAACCGTCGCCTATGGACATTTGCAACACCAGAGGAGTCGCCAATGCATCGCCGCCTTTGGAGAAGAGCTCTTTTTACACCTTTCTTGAAGAACCCCATGTCGTGTCGTTATCTAGTATCTGATGCTAGATAACCTTTTTCTGTTGATAGGTGGTCAATGAAAAAAATACGTTTTTATATAATAATTAGTAAACGGACATGCTATACCTGATGGCAAGTGACCACTACCTTCATTATAAGATCACAGCCATAACTGCGGTTAGCTTAATACGTTGCTATCCCTGAGTACTTCTATCTCTAGAGTGAAGTATTTCTTGCGTTCCGATGGCAGGGTGTAGTTGCCGGCACATTTTTATATGAGGTGACCATATCAGTCGTCGGAAATAGCAACTCATCTGTGATTGACTTCAGATAAAACCTTTTTTTTTTGTTTTCGAGGGGGAAACCTTCAAAAGGTACCCGACGCCGTGGGAGCGACGCAGGGTTATGTGGGATTTTTACCGCACTAAAACCCCCCCGGTGGCCGTCCTCGGCGCTGAAAAGAATGACTCCGGGATCTCGAAACGACTTCAACCGGAATCCTCCGAGCGCGCTATCCCATCGGGCTCCTCCCAGATGGGCGGCTGGGCCCACCGCTCCATCTAGTCTTTACGACGGTATGCGACCACACATACCGCCGTCCTTCCCGGGATTGCCTGACCGATCGGTTCGAGCTCCCACTCTAGCCGTCTGCAACCCCGGAAGTCGCCTCTTACGACAGGCAGGGGATACCGTAGCCCTATTCCGACCCCGAGGCTACAAAAACCTAAGTTCTATATGAAGTTGACGTTCAATCAGATAAGAAAAAAACAGTGCCTTTACTGACGGAAGCTAAGTGGGTAAATATGTAGGTTCCTAGGAAGCTATGATCAAAATAACTCTTTACAGGTCATTTGCAGAGAATCAACCATGAATCACTCCTACATTATGTTGAAACATCGTGATCAAAAAATTACATATTTGGATCGGAAATTATTTTCGTCGAAAATATATTTTTCGTCCAATAAACAAAGATCGCGTGTAACCTTGCCGCTTGGTTGAACTAAGGCTCTATGGCGTAATGACAGACGATTAACTTAATACGACGTAAAACTAACACACAATGACTTAAACTATCTTATAATAAACTAAACACCCATAAAAGTTCAAGATAGAGAAAGTATTGTATTTTAAAGGTGGTAGAAACAGCGTAGTTCGACCGGAGAAGTACCACCGCCACACTTAGATAAAAAAATGTACTTATTAAAAATATTTCAATTGCGGTTTGACCGGTGAAGTACCACACTTATTTTTAGCGTTAAGCAGTTCTTGCGTTTCATGGAATGTGTGGTTACCCTCAATTTCATATGGAGCAACCACCTTAATGCTAGAGAGTCGCAACAATTTTGTGATTACCTTCATATATAACCACTGTTCTATATGAAATTATTTACTAATGTCCACCGACGGGAATGACCGCTTTCCATCAGGTATGCTGTATGCTCATATGCTGTATGCTATTTCAATGTTATAAAAAATATAAAAGGTTTTTAACTTTGAAATAACGTACAGCAACTAACTTAATAGCAAAAGATTTACTATTGTGAAATTACATTTAAAAGTTCAAAAGTGTTATCATTCAAAAATAACATATTTATAAAACTTCAAAAGTTTTACTACATAAAAAAATTACACTGATTGACAGACAAAGTATATACCTGGGTGTCTAGACTCTAGAAGCATGAAATTTTACACAGGAGTTCACTTTAAGTACGTGAGCACTTAGCAAGGTATTTTGAATAATTATTCCCTAGGGGGCTAAAAGAGATGCTTTATTATAATGAAATTTTTAATGGTATTTTACTTCATGGAATAATATCGCAGGTAGGTTATTATAAAATGTATTGAAATGAACCTCAAGTTTAACAGTCATGATGATTTGTAACTGACTGACCCGCGTGGTGGAGCAGTCACGATAAGGGTCTCAAGTAAAGTAGGTTTCAAGTGCGATCCGTGGGCAGTCAGATGTCTGAATGATGACTAGATTTCTGTTGTAAGTCTGGTTGTCCGTAGATGTCCATGAATGATTGAGTTCAAAGGTGAAACGCATTATCGGTTGCTACTTCTATCTTTAAAATAACAAATAACCTTTGAGAGCAACGTCCAGATCTTTATGTTAACTTCTACTATAGGAAACCCGCCCTGTTTCTAATAAATGCGTATGCTTATTAATTGTTCTTTGGTGTTTAAGTTTGTTAGAATTTCTCGCATCCTATCCTAACATAAAGTACAAGCTATACACACTCCATTCAGTGGATAGTCCACTGATCTATTCGTAAAAACTTTTCCATTAACACTGAGACCCTTATAAATACAGAAGGGGTTGACATTTAGACTTAACAATTTTCTTCCAACGCACCCTTATAATATGTCACCAACTCGCTGTATTCACGGGGACATTTAAAATAATCCTAAAACAAAACAAAGTGGAATAAACATCAAAGGTCTTTGGGAAAGTGTTCTACTGCAGGCGCAGAACAGTAGCGAACAAATCTGAAAAGTAATTGTCAATCATAATCCCTAATTGCACGATAAATTGAGAGAATTGGGCCTTGTCCACTGGCTGTGTCACGCGGTTTTAGCCGCGTTTAATATATTAATTTTCAATTGTGATAAGTCCTAATACAATAGGCGGTATGAAAAACAGATATGGTTTATATACATATACTCGAATATTTACAATCCGTTAAGTTAAATAATGTACGTTTGGGTTGATGCTATGTTATATAGACAAGAAAATAGGCAAGGATTCTAAAAGTGATAAAAAAATCTATTTGTACTCATTATTTGTAGTTTTTCGTACTATTTATTTATTACTACACATATTATTTTATGTGTAAAAAATGGTATTTCTATATTTTTCATACCATTCACCCATTATGTGGACGTATGATATGTTTTCCCTAATCGAATACATCTACCTATTATTGTAACTACATATGCAAAAAAGATAAATTTTGTAACCATTCGTTTTACTCTCTACATATTAATTGATAGATATATATATACCTATACTTTAAGATAAAACACAAATTCAATTTAATAAGTATTTTATCGCTTATCGCATAATCGCAAGTGGTTATATAACTATAAAGTTAGTACAGCGAAACCCTTTTAAAGCTTGAGACAACTACAGATACTATATAGACCGTACGCACATCAAAGTGTTTATTCTAAGGCTCCATTTAAGTAATATAAACGTTTTTATTACATTATTAAATGAGATATGTTATTCACATATTTATACTACGCTAACAGCATTTATGCAAAGTCTTGGCATATGTTTTCACCAGAGTTCGTCTCTGATCAGAATGGAGCTAGAGTTATTTCATCGCGCCATCTTGACATCTATTACATGGTTTATGACACTACCATGTATCATGTCTGTATTATAGGATAGAAAATGGGCATGGGTGATAATTAAGTACTTCTTTAAACGTGTTTCTAAAATCGACCCCTAAGGGGATAAAACGTATAAAAATCTTTCTTACTAGTCTATGTATGCGAAATCAAGTTCCACAGAATAATAGATGACCATGGCATATTTTTATCAAAAAATACTTTCTTGGTAATTCTTAAGATCACAAATCTTTAAGCTTAACTTCTTCGCGATCTAAAATATCGTCGGAACAGTCGAAGACAAATCTTAGAACTTGAAAATGATTCTTTCAAACTTCCAAGTAATTTCCTTCAAAGTCAAAGAGAAAGTTGTAAAGCAAACAAGCAAAGTATGGATCGGAGCGTATCCTGACTAGTAAAATGAAAGTTCTTTAAAGTTATAACGTATTCTTCTATATAGTAAAATGCAAGTACCGTGTTTACATTACACACATCCATCCATCCATCCATCCATCAGCCTTTGAAAGTCCACTGCTGGACATAGGCCTCCCCTAATCTGCGCCACCTCGACCGGTCCTGAGCCATCTGAATCCAGCGGTTACCCGCCGTCTTCTTCAGGTCATCAGTCCACCTGGTCGGGGGGCGGCCTGTACTCCTTTTGCCCAGACGTGGTCTCCATTCGAGGACTCTTCTACCCCATCGGTTGTCCGTCCTACGAACGATGTGGCCTGCTCATTGCCACTTCAGCTTACTAATAAATACACACATATTATACCAATATTATCATACTAATATTATAAAGACGAAACGTTGTGAGTGTGTATGTTTGTTACTTCTTCACGTCTAAACGCCACGCGGGTCATTAAACTACTATACGCAATACTATCGTATCAAATTGCGGCTTATGATGCTAAATCAATTTGATATTGACCATAACATCTCGCTGAAAAACGAAAACCGAAATGTAAATAAACTGTAATCAAATTAATATATATATCCTTTCTGTCCTATGTTGGTAATAAAATTAGATTTAATTAAAATTGTACGTCGTTCGGTACGTTTGACCGTAATTAACCCTGTTTTATGGTATTTTGATCCCTAGACACTTCCAGGTTTAATGAGGTCAAGGCGAAGCAAGGTGAGATTAAGGAACAGTAAAGTTAAGATTTGAAAAGGCCACGTTTGTTTGGACAGTGGCCAGTGATGTTTGGACAAAGTTTAAGATAAATCGTCTGTCCTAACATCATTATCTAGAATTTATTATTATTATTTATTATTATCTAGAAACTACGTTATCCGGGACATTAATTTGGATTTGGCGTCTGTAAAATGGATCGGTTAAAGAGGCTTATAAAGTAAAAACTTTAGTATTTTCAGCAAAAGGTGACCTCATATTTGATAACTTTGCCGCCCTTAAAGCTGGCGCCCGCAAATGCAAAGTGATACTAAAAAGACTGTAGGAATAGCTTTTATGTAAAATTTTGCCGCCACGAATATGGTGCCTGCCCGCGACAGATCAATAGTAAAATAAAACGATTTTAAATATGAGGTATTTCATTTGCCTAAAATCCTAGTTTTATTTATTTATTTATTTATTAATAAAATATGTTATATGTAAAATTACGCAATTGACCACCAATTTACACTTGGCCAGCGCGGTGGGCTATAGCCTAAAACTCTCATTCTGAGAGAAGAACCGTGCCCAGCAGTGGAACAATAATGGGTTGACGGGATGTAAAATTATGCCGCCCCAAAATAGTGCCTCCCGAAGTGACGCACCCTGCCTATCCCCAGCGTGCTATGTCTATCCGTAATTATGTGTTACAAAAGGAATATGTCAAAACGACAACAATACAGCAAATAGTGGGATATAAAAGCTTTTTGCCTTTAAATTAATTGAAAAAGTCGTTTCATTTTGTGACTATTGAATTTCATTACACTTTGTACAACGTTTTCAAATGCTAAGCTTGTCGAATTTCACACCAATTAAAATAATTGTTTTGTGCACAGAAGTATTAAGAGAATAGATAGTATCAAGAGAAATTGCAATTCTCTACATGCTACAATTTAATATCCGTCTATGATTTTAAAATTACTTCAGTTTGAATTGCTCATTTGTTATTTGTAGAAAGAAATTATAAACGTAGTTGTTTTGTTTTTATTATCTACGATAAATTACTTTCTCCATGCTTGTTCCTATTCTATCTGTATCTAGTCTAATGCTATATTAGAAGACATTCGCAAAATGATTGTGTCCTGTTAAGACTTATACAGAACGTCTTGGATCAATTTCTCCCTTTCATTTTTTTATATTGCAAACTAGTACCGTTAGTATGAGTATATTATGTTTCCTAATGTAAGCATTATTATTTTTTCGCTCGTCAATTCAAAGTAGATCGCAAGTAATGGCGGAACGAAAATGTAAGTGTACATTATATTGCAATATAAGAGAAACAACAAAATCACATAGCCTAGGGTCGATGTTTTTTTAACAGAAATAAAATATCCATCCATCCATCCATCAGCCCTTTGAGGTCCACTGCTGGACATAGGCCTCCCCTAAATGACGCCACTCTAACCGGTCCTGTGCCTTCTGAATCCAACGGTTTTCCGCTGTCTTCTTCAGGTCACCTGGTGAGGGTGCGACGTGTGCTCCTTTTACCTAAACGTGGTCGCCACTCGAGGGCATTCATTCCCCATCGGTTATCGGTATAGTAACAAAATGTAGTAGGATGTAATCCATTGTAAAAGGTAGAGAATGCGACAAAAATTAAGGGAAAAAACTTAACACTGCTTTTATGAGTCAGAAATAGAAGCGGCGATGGCGGAAGAACGATTCTACAATTACGAGTACATAGTTTTTTTTATATGTAAGCCTGTCATTGATCTCAGATAAAATCCTTGTTCTGCATGACATTTCTCACAGATAATGGGCGGCCACTTACCATCAGATGGACTGCAAGCTTGTTTGCAACTTCAATCTTTATAAAAATATGCATTCCCAGTGTACAATTTTATTTACAGAAAATATATGTGATATTGTATTTCCGTTCCATGTCACTGCAGGTGTCCACTGCATGTGTTGATAAGATATTCAATATTAAATCTGTAATAACAAATGGCGCTGTATGTTTATTGTAACCGATTTCATATATGTGCATGTGTAAATTCGGTGAATATTTAGCAATGTCTCCATCGATTAACACTTAATTAATATTAATCTTTAAAAAAACGACTGGGTGCGAGTCGGGTCGCGGATGAAGGGTTCCTTATTATCCCTTATTATTCCTTTATCTATGAAATATGACAAATAATCTTGTTTTATTGTATGAGAGCCCTCTTAAATGTATATTTTTTTCTGCTTTTAGTATTACTTGTCATAGCGGCAACCGAAATACAGCATCTGTGAGAATTCCAACTGTCTAGCTAACACGGTTCATCAGATTCTGGTGACAGACAAACAGACAGACAAATGGACAAAAAAATAGTAATAAGGTTCCGTTCTTAACCTTTCGGTACGGAACCTTAAAAATCAAAATTAATATCAACATAACCAAAACCACATATTTCTATAACAATAAAATAAGCGCTTCGTTTGTTTTTTATGCCTTGGCTCAGAAATCGTAAGACCTTTTCAAAGGCAGTTTGGCACAAAATCAGCACATGTCAGATGAATTTACAATGCTCGAATGGAGGTCGGAGTGTGCATGATTCTGCCCGAAATTGATTGGATGTGTTTGGCTCTACCCACGGAAATTTCAACCACTGGCCTTATTACGCTAAAAAAGACAGATTGTGCTACATTAGGTTAATCCTGAAGCTATCTGCTTCGGTCACGGCTTTTTTTTGTTTTCGAGGGGAAAACCTTCAAAAGGTACCCGACGGCGTGGGAGCGACGCCTAGTTATGTGGGATTTTTACCGCACTAAATCCACCGGTGGCCGTCCTCGGTGCTACTAAGAGGACTCCGGGATCTTCAAAGGAACGCAAACGAAGTCCTCTGAGCGCGTTACCTCATCTGGCTCCACCCAGGTGAGTGGCTGAGCCCACTGCACCGTCTGGTCTTTAAGACGATATGCGATCACATACCGCCGCCCTTCCCGGGGTCGCCTGGCTGGATACTCTAAATCAATTCTTGGAAATAGCAACTGGTCTATGGTCGACCTCTAAAGTTCAAATGTTCACGAGCGGTAGTTGTTACATAGATAAACTACACGCTTAATTGCTAGTTTCATTACAAAAAAGTCAAGTGTCTGTCACTATTGAACTTATAAAAATCCAGGACAATGAAAAGATATTCTCAAAGTGCTGTATCTTCAAGATTTTCATATCGATAAGTTACCCAATCCTTATAACATTTCATATCCAAAAGACTCTATGAATTACTTTTAGAATAAATCTTCATTCTATCTCAAATCGAATAACACACTTAAAAATATTCTTAGCGTGTCTATTGAAAATTCTCTGAATGAGAATATCTGGTCCAGTGACGTTACATATTTCATGATTCGATAACTACACTCGAATCTGTTTCAATATTAGAACACCTTCACACAAGCCCGGTCCAGAAAGTGCAATTTGGTAAGAAATATTCCATTAAAAGATATTTTTGGCTTGAAAAATAATGTCGTGTAACTTAAATTTGCTTTGAGGTTGCCGGGAAGAAATCGCTGTTGAGCGATAAGTCCGCCTTTTGTATTTTATTATTGTAATTTACTGTATTATTTTTCTCTTTTCTGGATACAACAAAGTATATTATTTATTATTATTATTAAATTGTTCGTATGTTTTTTTATACGCGTAGTAATTGAAATACGTACATATTAATTATACAATAACTATAATGACTATATGTATATGTGAATTTCAATTATGACTAATCCAAAGATAAACGTATGCGTCAAGGTCTCTCAAACATTTTCGAACTTTTTCAAAGTAATGTAAATAAATTTCAAAATCTAAATTTGTAAATTGAATGAATGTAAATATGTAAAATTAAGAAAACTACCTAAATGAAAGACAAAGCTAACCAAGTCCAAGTGGTAGAAGAAAAAGTATATTTTACATATTTTAGTTCAATATACCTTTTTTATTTTCGAGGGGGAAACATTCAAAAAGTACCCGACGTCGTGGGAGCGACGCGGGTTATGTGGGTTCCTTACCACACTAAAACCCTCCCGGTGGCCGACCTCGGCGCTGTGAAGAGGACTCCGTGAACTCCAACGGACCGCTGTCAGTGTCCTCAGCCTATTGCCCCATCGGGCTCTTCCCTGTTGGGCGTGAACTGCTCACCGCATCTTCTGGTCTTTACGGCAGCACGCAACCACACATCGCTTGGCCGGACGGTTCGAGCTCCCACTCTTCCCGCCCGCAATCCCGAAAGCCCTTTTAGTCGCCTCTTACGACAGGCAGAGGGTACCGTAGTCCTATTCTGGTCCCGGAACTACAGGGATAGTAGTTCAATATACCTGGATCACTTGTAACCGGTTCGAATCTGTGTGAAGAGACTCTTAGAGGCGATATAATACGCGGTTGGATGGTTTTAATACGTTTCCTTTCGAAAGTAAAATGTCTATCTTTATTCCTTTAACCGTTTTCTTAGGAAATTCAAGTAGATTAAAACAAGAAGTAGAGTCTATGTTTTCTTCTATAAAAATGTAAAAAAACCTTCTTTCTCTTATCTTATCCCGCACTCTATCAACTCAGTAATTTATTTTTCTATTTATTTTCATTAAACCCAAACAAAAGCAGCTTAAAGATTATTATGAATGTAAGGCCTAGTTCACATTGCCAAACAGGGCTCTTTTTACTGATAACATGATTGTAATTATACTCCTCCGAAACGGCTTGACCGATTCTCTTCAAATTTTGTGAGCATATTGAGTAAGTCTGAGAATCGGCCAACATTTATTTTTCATAGTGATAAAGGTTGTCCACCGTTAACATTTTTTAAAATGTTTATATGGAAAAACAACGGTTGTCAGGTCAGCTAGTGTTAGTCTAAAGTCATAGATGATTTTTTCCTGTTCTGGGTTATCTAGCTTTGTATGGCAGCCACAAAATGCGAAAATCGTAATGTGAGTGTATGAGTACGGAAGGCAATTTTCATTTTATTTTTAGACATTCTTATAGAATTCTTTCGAGGCCAGTGTAAACGCCTTTCCAACGAAGTGGGCGGAGACGCTTGAGTGCCTCTAATGCACTCTTTTCTTTTGTTTTCAATACATTTTCATCCCTTGGGTAGAAGCTTTATTTATTTTAAACGGAAAATAATCCCTTCCTTGTCAGCTAATTTTGTTGGAATTATTTAATTTGCATCTAAAAGTAAAACTAAAAAATATATCTAAACTTTTGTAAAGAATATAGTTCGATCGGAAAGGTACCAACGTCACACCTATTTCAACCGTCAAGCGGTTCTTGCGTTTTGATGGGAAGGTGTGGTTGACCGCACACTTTTATTTGAGGCGACCATCTTAGTCCTCGGAAGTAGCAACGCATCTGAGATTGACTTCAGATGAAACCCATGTTCTATATGAAGTTGATTACAGATGTCCCGGGCGAACTACACTGGTTTCAACACCTATAAAAGTAGTCGACGAAACGTCAAAAATGTCAAAAAAATTACCCTCCATTAAGGTAAAAAATATTTTTACCGTTATTTTATTTTTAATACTAAAATATTTACCCGTCCACTTAACTTCAATCAAGCCGTTAGATTCCCAACAATATTGCATTAAAGTCAATATATCTGCTAAATATTTTCCCTTTAAAATTTTTCATGAATGAAAACGTTGAAAGCTTATATAAATTTATTCCGCTTTTTTATAAACAGATTTTAAAATGAATATGCATCCCACGTGATTTTTACTGGCTAGGTGCCACAGGACATTTAAAACGATTTAATTTGTAAATGTTTAATAAAAATACTTGAAGATGGTAGAACCAGTGTAGTTCGACCGGGGAAATACCACCGCCACACCTATTTCTAGCGTGAAGCATTTCTTCACTTTCACATGAGGCGACCATCATAGTCCTCGGGAGTAGCAACACATCTGTGATTGACTTCAGATGGAACCCATGTTCTGTATGAAGTTGATTACAGACGTCCATGGGTGGCAGTGACCACTTATCATCAGGTGGACAGTAAGCTCATTTGCTACTTCGATCACATTAAAAAAACCTTACCACTTTTTTTATAAAAAATACCTGATTGTAATAAGAATTTACTTAACGAATAGACCAGACATATCTAAATAATTATTCAACCATTATTATTTGTAAAACGTAAAGCTATAAAGTACTTACATCCTTTCAACAAATATGACTTTAAAAATGATAAGGCAGCATGCCTCTAGAAGCTATAACATAAAAGCGATTAAAGGAATTATCGCTTCAATATTCTAAAGTGTCTTTTAAGTGAGTCTTGAGTTTCCGGAAGTGTTTTAATGAGATAATTTTCACAGTAATATACGTTTTAAGAAGTAATTAAGTCGTTAGCTTAGAACGAGGTAATTTAATATAGTTTAACCTTTTAAACTTCGTAGCTTGAGCGCTTATAGATAGCACTGGCCCACTTTTTTAGTTATGCTGTATACTTAAGCGATATATAATTTAAGTCGAATAATTTCGCCGAATTGATACATCTATATATTAACACGTGAAGCAAAAACTTGTGATCCGTTTTTAAGATACTTGTCGCAGACAGAAGTGTATGAAAATACGCACGGTTATAGTTGATGTAGAGAAGTATTACGCAATGCTAATATTTTTTTCAAATAACGCATAAAACATACATAAAATCGACTAAAAACACGTTACACACACTACCTTGCATTTGACACAAATCTTACTATGAAAACACATAACGTCACAAATGTCAGATGACTTTATCAATATACCCGCTATTGCTTTTAAATGCAGCTTAGTTAATTGGACCTTTTTTATCTTTAATGGGTGCGTTCAAAATAATTTGAATAATTACAATTTATTTGATATTGAGAAATATTCGTGCTACTTTGGACTATGTCAAGTTTAGTTTTTGAGTTGAATTGCGGTCGAATTTTGACCGTTGCGACGGGTGACTGGTTTACGTCAATAGGTAATATGATTTATTTAATTAGAAGTGACAAACAAGCGTACGGTTCACAGATTCTCTGCTAATTCCGAGGACTAAAATGTTCGTCTCATATAGAAGTGACCAAGCACCGTACGTATTGACAAACTCGTCATTTCTAGTAATGAGAGGTCTATGTCCAGCAAGGGGCCTCATTGAAATGTATAATACGTGGTAAAAAGATCGGGTATAGTGGAACAGTGATTTGATGAGCTCCGTGGCGGGGCGACCACCATACTGCCGATACTTGTTGACACGGAATTGATTCCGGGTTCGATCCCAGCCCAGGCAAATTTCTGAATGATGCATTTAGATTCCTTTTCGGGATCTGGGTGTATATATATTCGTCTATGTGTATGTCCATGACACCCACGACACAAGAGTATATCCAAGTGTGAGCCTATGAGTATAGAAAGCAATATTATCAATATTATTAAGTGAAAAACAAACAAGCGCGTACCTCCATGACTGAAGTGAGTACAATATTTTAAGAATAGATTCCTTAGCCAAGATGCAGCAGAAAATATACTATGGACTACCTACCAGCCTACACCTACGAGCTGAAACCCCGCGAAATTCCTCTGTACGACCTCAGGACTGAAGCTACGCTTGCAGCATTCGTCCGCGATAAAGGAGCATAACTCTGCTTGCGTCGATCTCAACCGACCTACAAATTAGCAAACTGTGATTTAGCAAATTAGCAAACTGTGATTTACAGAGCTATTCGGGAGCCTTGTGGCTGATTTGTTGAATACTAAACTTTTTTTTAACACACACTTTCTACACTCATAGCCCCACTGTAGGATTTTCTCCTGTGACATAGGTACCATGGACACACATAAGACGAATACACAAACACCCAGACCTAGAACAGGAATCTAAACTCATCATTCAGATACCTGTCTGGCCGGGAATCGAACCCAGGACCCATTGCGCGTCAGACCGGTATGGTAACCGCTGCGCCACGCGTTTCGTCAAATTGTAACTTAATCGCGTGGTCGAGAAATAATTAGGGAACCGAAAGAGATTAAAATTTTATGCGCACTTCGATCCTATGAAAGTTAAACCGTGGGTTTTGATTGTTATTATAGGATACCAGTTGTTATTTGTTATTTGGCGGGTGTTTCAAAACATTGAACGTTATTTTATTAGGTTGAAGTAACAAACGAGCATCCAGTCTCCTTTATAGTATTTTATATATCATTAAAATTACAAACAAGCATTCAGTCCACCTATTGGCAAGTGGTCACCACTGCCGACATCTGTAAGCAACTTTACAAAGAACATAGGTTCTACCTAAAGCCGTCAATTACACCCTTTCCTCGAATCATTAGAACTGCTTCATACTAGTGATGTAATAGGTGGTACCTACCTTCCCGGTTCATATTATATTTGCAAGATCATAGAACCAGTGTAGTTCGACCGAGGAAGTATCACCGCCACACCTATTTTTAGCGTGAAGCATTTCTTGCGTTTCGATAGAAGGGTGTGGTTGCCGGCACACTTTCACATGTGGCGACCATCATAGTCCTCGGGAGTAGCAACGTATCCGTGATTGACCTCAGATAGAATCCATGTTCTGTATGAAGTTTACAGATGTCCATGGCGGCAGTGACCACTTACCATCTGGTGGAGTGCATGCTCGTTTGCTACTTCAGTCAGACAAAAAACTACCTTGCATCCATATTTAGCCTACCGGCCTGTGCCCCTCCTGCCGACTATCTACTGAGTTGTACCACTCCACCCATAGGTACTGGAACAGGGCCCTAAAGTACGCTCTCCCAGTTTCCAGAAGAGACGTACCCAGCTGTGGGACTTAATGGACATCCATTACAATAAACGTATTATTTTACACAATAAATTATACGTTAAGGAACCTAATTAAGTTCTCTACATAAACTTTATTTCATTAAACTGATACACGGAGGTAATTTAAGTAATTAAATAATCACGAACGTTTAATATGAAGCCCTAAGGAAATTACAATTATCTTGAGACTGTTAAATTTTGCACGGTAATATGCTTCGTTTCATAAATTTCCGTAAAATTTTACATATAAATTTCGAAGGTAGCAGAACCCTTCTTCTACCTTCTTGTTTTTAGCAGAAACTACCGCTACACCTATTTCTGGCTAGATAAAAGAAACATACCAGTAGTTCCGAGATCCGAATAGGACTACGGTATACCCTGCCTGTCGTAAGAGGCGATTAAAAGGGGCTTTCAGGGTTGCAGGCGGCTAGAGTGGGACCTCGAACCGTTCGAACAGACGACCCCGGAATGCGTGGTCGCATACCGTCGTAAAGACCAGACGGAGCGGTGAGCCCAGCTGCTCACCTGGGAGGAGCCCGATGGGGCAACGTATATAGAGCAATTTGGTTGCGTTCCTTTGGAGATCTCGGAGTCGTCTTTGTAGCGCCGAAGACGGCCTCTGGGGGGTTTAAGTGCAGTAAAAATGCCACATAACCCTGCGTCGCTCCAACGGCGTCGGGTACCTTTTGAAAGTTTCCCCCTCGAGAATCTTACCCGAGACGTTTCAAATTAGTTCTCAAGGCTATTTTTTATCTGATTGCAGTAGCAAACGGGTATGCAGTCCACCTAGTGGTAAGTGGTCACTGTACTCATCGACATCTGTAAGCAACTTCATACAGAACATGGGTTCTATTTGAAGTCAATCACATATGCGTTCCTACTCCCGAGGACTATGATGGTCGCCTCATATAAAAGTTTATCACACCCTTGCAAAGAAACGCAAGAACTGCTTCACGCTAGAAACAGGTGTGACGAACCTCCTTTGCCGAACTGAATTGGTTCTACCACCTAGCCAAGTTTTGCTTTGATGCAACTTCAAACACGCAAACAGACAGACAAAAGTTGGTAAAATCATTTATTACACATCTCTAATCTACTAAACAGAAACTAGAAAAAGAATATTCTATATGAAGTTGCTTACACGTTCATGGGCGGCAGAGGCCGCTTACCATCAGATGGACTGCATGTTCTGCTCAAATAAACTTAAGAAATTAAAAACATATCAATACCCGGCATCTTAATTTAACCTTAAGCTGTTGTTTTATCACTCCATCTAGTCTATAAAAAGTTGTAAAACCGCGCAGAATAGTTAGTATTATAATTGCGAAATGGTGTGAGGATATGTGTTTGTCATTTTTCACTCCCAACCACTGGTCAGATGTCGATGATATTTTTTTATCTGATTGTAGTAGCTAACGAACATGCAGTTCACCTAATGGTAAGTGGTTATTGCCACCCATTGACATCTGTAATCAACTCCAATTAGAACATTGTTTTTATCTAAAGTTAATCACAGATGCGTTGCTACTCCCGAGGACTATGATGGTCGCCTCATAAAAGTGTGTCGGCAACCACACCCTTCCATCGAAACACAAGAACTGCTTCACGCTAGAGACAGGTGTGGCAAACCTCCTCTGTCGCACTGAACTGGTTCTACCACCTAGCTTAGTTTTGGTTTGATGCGACAAACACGCATACAGATATAATTTGGTTTAACAATTTGAAGATGGAGCTAAGAGCTTATAAGCTTGTATAAAATAAGCTAAGGTATCAAAGTGCTAATTTCTCTGGTACTTATTTTTAGGAGTAACGCCAATGCTTTAAGTGCTCAAAATGTACTGAATATTCAATTCCAAACATCTGAACGGGACACAATTATAACAATTCTGAGTAAGAAATTCCATAACTATGAATAAAATTTACTCCGTAATAAATGAGTTTCAACAACGAATATTAATAAATTAGTCTTGAAGTTAAATTTGGATGCTGTGTAAAATGTAAATGTTTTAGCGAAATTAAAATACATTTTGCAATTTCAAAATTTGTTATGTTTTAGCAATGTTGGGTTTACGGTTTTGGCAAAGGGAGATCTCCCCCCAGGCCAGGTTCATGCCTGGGGAGCGGCCGTGCTCCGACAGTTGATGTTCGGAACTTGTATATATGTGGGGTATTGAGAATACTTCGATAGCGTGTTTCAGAATACTTGTAGCGCCATCTCTTGATGAGTAGCGGGTCTCGCCACACGGTCAACGTAGCTACTATGCCTAAGTAGCTAATATGGCTAAAAGTAGGTACTATGGCTAAAAGTAGCTACTATATCTGCTAATACCTACTGTAGCTACTTTTGTCATCAGTAATTCACACTTGTGAAACTGCAAATCCCCAATGATTTTCGACTAAAATAGAGTAGAAATGTTTTCAAATTGTCATCTCCTTTATGTCTACTGTGGGCACAGTTCTCCTCTCGCAGTCAAAAGGATTTAGACCATAGTCCACCTCTTTAGACCAGTGTATAATCCACACTCTAACAACTCTTGAGAATGTTTTGTCTTCTTTAGGAACTCTCAGGCAGTTTTAGAAACTTGATAATTAACTTCTAATACACATATCGTTTAAAGATCAGATATGTGTGATTCAGATATGTGAGATTGCAATCTTAGACCGTTTATTGAGTGGCCAAGTTTATTGTACTTTAAAATTATTTTATCGCACGCAAATAATGAAATAAACCTTAAGAAAAATGTATTTTGTGAAAATACTTAACATTTGAGAAGTTTCTTGAAACTCGCGGATATTCAAGGGGACGGGGGGAAGGGGGAGGGGAGGGGATATTCATTCATGCTAGAAAGGGATGCACATATGTAACGCGGATACTCACGTTACATTTGTGCAATCTCTTTCTAGCATGAAATCACTACTTTTTATTATTAGCTTTTTATTAGCTTCACCTGTATGTTTGTATGTTTGTAACCGACTTCTTTGGGCGCGATTTTCACCCACTTTAAACGGCCAGATTTCGTTCAAACTTTGTAGATTTATTAAGGACCGAAGACAATACACTAATTTGATAAAATTATTCCATTTTTAATTTGACTAAAAAGTAGAATTTAGTATATTTATTTTCTATTTTTTAGTTCGGTTTTCTATAAAAAGCGTGTTTTTTAGTTTTTTTAAACTATTATTTATTAATTTGCTAGAGTCTGTTAGACGATTGATTAGGTTAGCATGTAGTTCCAAGTTTAACTCAGTTTGCTGAAGTTGAGTCCCTTTTGTTCCCACAGTGCGAATTATGGCGCCATTAGATTTGATTTGGCATCGGGATTAACCGTAGGGACTTAAGGCTTTCAATTTGTTTTCTGACGCAATGGGCATATGACTTACGAGATTGGGCTCTGGTCAGGGGCTCGTTTATGCCGCCCGGGGTCTTTATTTGCCGCCCATCCATTTAGTTGACTGAAACAGAAATATCTCCAAATAGATGACCAAAAAAGGTCGCCAAACTTAAATATTATTTGACACCCGTCTCTGGGGAGACAGTTAATGAACGACAACTAACGAAGAATTTTAACAAAATTTGCCGCCCCTTAGGTAAATGTGTTAGACGACGCAACTAAAGAATATAAATATTCCACCGCTTCCTAAAAGTGGGTAACGCTCAGTAACGCAGGTTGAGTTTCGAAGTTTTTTCTTCATGCAAAATAATACCTCTAATACAAAGATGAAATTCTGCCACCCCTATAACGTTCCGCTCGGGACCGTAGTCTCCTCTGAAACGCCACACCACTGGCTCTCATTGTGTACGACATATTACACTCATTATCAAGTTATGAATAAATACAACTTAGTTTGAAACTAGTTATAATGTGACTAATTCAGCAAACAAACAACAATATGTAGGTATGTTCTGTATACGTAAATTCAGTTTGAACGAAGTTCACTTTTAGCACCAACATAGTTCCGACTTAAATGTTAATGACTATTCCGTTGCATCTAAAATATGATATATATTTTAGTTAAAATTAGTTTTTATCTTATATCTGCCGAAAAACAGCAGTGTATTCTGTGTTGAAGAGTGAAACATATTTTTCCGAGGCGTTCCAACTTAGTCATCAGGTATAGCGACACCGTCCCTGTAGTTCGAGGACTAGGGCTACGGTATCTCTTGCCTGTCGTAAGAGGCGAATAAAAGGGGGTTCCAGGGTTACGGCGGTAAGAATGAAGCTTGAAACGTCCAGCCAGGCGATCCTGGGAAGGACGGCGGTACGTGTAGTCGCATACCGTCGTAAAGACTAGACGGAGCGCTGGGTCCAGCCCATCTGGGAGGAGCCCGATGGGGTAACGCGCTCAGAAGATTCCGGTTGCATTCCTTTAGAGATCTAATAATATAAAGATGAAAGTTTGTGAATGTATATGTTTGTTACTTCTTCATGTCTAAACGGCTGGGGCGATTTTTATAAGATTTGGTAAGGAGTTAGACACTCTGGATTTACATATAGGCTACTTTTTAGTGTGGAAAAATATTTTATTCCCATGGGACAATCGACACATCGATTTTTTAACGCGGGCGAAGCCGCGGGGTTCAGCTAGTATGTCATATGTTACAATCTGTCAAGCCGTTTGGGCTGTAACGCGTAAATATTCACACATAGTTCATTCACACACAGTCAGGTAAAAACATAAATAATCCGCAGTCGCTTAAAGGGGTTCACCTTTAAACATATACGCTAATAAACACATATCATGTTAGTACAAGGTCTGCCCCAATTTCGGCAAAGCCGCGCGTTGGACTGAATATTCATGGAATAGTTCACACCGACATTACTGATGCAACCGTGACATTATACTTGAAGTATCTATTATTACAGCAGTGTGAGCAGTTATAGCCTAATGGTTGAAACTTGCCCTCTCGACCGGGAGGTCCGAGGTTCAAACCCAGGCACGCACCACTGATTTATGTGCGTATTATAAATTAATTATCACTGCTTTTCGATGAAGGAAAACATCGTAAGGAAACCTACACACCCGAGAGTTCTTAAAAAAAAAGGTCTCAAAGGTGTGTGAAGTCCACCAATTCGTCCTTGGCCAGCAATGGGACAATAATGGGTTGACGTGATCTATTAATAATGTAATAAATATACTATTTTTCCTTCCTTCTCTGTTTTTCTTATGTACTTTTTTTTCCTTAAAACTTCTCTACGCCTTACATTCCATCTTCTATTAGCTGCTGACATACTTATGACTCTTTGTAATAATTTTCTACACCCTACCCTCTCTTTTATCGGTAATATTTTTCTCTTAAGGCCGCCTATATATATATATATATATATATATATATATATATATATATATATATATATATATATATATATATATATATATGTCATATTTGTTATATGAATTTTTATGGTGAACAATAAAGAGTTTTTGTATTGCATTCGAATTCGTATTCGCGGATATTCGCATGTTTTTTTAGATATGCATTGGAATTCACATTCGTAAAAATTGTGCGAATGTTTCGCGAATATTGAAATGCAGTGTTTTGCAAAAAAGGTTGCCAAATTTATACAAATGTAATTCGACTGAAATTTGCAGTGTTTTCAAAAAAGGTCGTCAATTAAACAATGTAATTGACTGAAATTTCTAGATAAAAAAGGTTGCCAAAATTTGAAGGTGGCAGAACCAGTGTAGTTCGATCGGGAAGTACCATCGCCACACCAATTTCTAGCGTGAAGCAGTTCTTGCGTTCCGATGGAAGAGTGTGATTGCTGGCACACTTTTATATGAGGCGAGCATCATAGTCCTCAGGAGTAGCAACGCATCTGTGATTGACTTCAGATAGAACCCATGTTCTGTATGAAGTTGATTACAGACGTCCATGAGCGGCAGTGACCACTTACCATCAGGTGGACTGCATGCACGTTTGCTACTTCAGTCCGATAAAAAAAATATCCTCCGGCACCTTACACCAAAAACTCAAAAAAAAAACAAAATTAGCATTTTCTTTTGCGAATGTTGGTAAGAAATATTCGCATTCGCATTCGCTTTCGCGAATGTCTAATGATAACATTCGTTACACTAGTATAAAAAAAAAGTTTTTCTTATTAGTAATATTACAATTCCACAGACTTCATCCGTGCCTTTATTTGTTCTTATGTTAGTATTTATTATTAATATGACGGGAGTGATTTGTTTGTACGTTCGTGTAAGACACATCTGTGCCGTTTTAAATTTTGTCCTCAGGGATAGAGGTTCTCATGTAAGGTCGATGTCAGATGTTGCTAAGTTGTTTTATTTATATTTCAAGATTCGAGTATTCGCTACGTAAGAATGTGTACCTACATACACCGCGTTGCTTTATTTTTATAAAGCTAAGTTGATCAGATGGTATCCGGAGTCAAACCCGGAAGAGTTACCCTTTAGAGGAAATAAGAGAGTCCCATCAACCCATTATTGTCTCACTGCTGGGCACGGGTCTTTTCTCAGAATGAAAGAGTTCTAGGCCATTATCTACTGCACTGGCAAATTGTTAGACGTTATTGCAATATTGTTTCTAGATCAGATTAAATTAGATTTAGACAAGCCACCACCGGTAGTCTATAGTGTAATGCAAACTACTCGTCATAAATATCATTAATATTGATGTTGCAGTGAAAGATAAATTTAAACTATATAAAAATAACTTAGTACAGGTTGAAAATATTTTTATCTTTGATACGTTTGAATAGCCCTCAGGGTTATAGCTATACACAGCATATTCAAAAAACATATTTTAACAAGCAAATAAAGTAAAAAAATATCTCTCTAGTATCCGAACCATCAATAGCGGTTTTCAATAACTCCCCGACTTTAATTTATAAAGTTAAAACTACCATCTCCAGTGAATTTTATTCCGCATTCAAACCTTTCATCACAAGGGCAATAGAAAGAACAACATGCCCATAGAAACCAAAAACAAAAGAACAACGCCACGCGAGAACAATAAAATTTCACATCTTCGCCCGCTAACGGCAGAACAATTCTATTGGATTTGTTCCCGTGACTGGATTAATTGGAAAAACACTTAATTCAATTGAATTGAGCAATCCACTCGTTTCAATTCTGATGTTTACAAATGCATCACTTTATTATTGCCGGGATGAGAACCATGAATATTCAGTTACGAGCGAATGTAGGACTTTGTCGGGATTAAGTATACAATGGTATAATATAGAATGACCACCCACCGGTATGTATGTATGAATTTACCGGTAGCTCGATGTATGAATTTTTACCTACAATATCAGCTCAAATCCAAGTTACTCACTTGATATTTTAGCTATAAAAATAGAGATACGAAGAGGAACAGTAAAGACAGGTAATAAAGAAATTTAAGAAAGAAGAGAAGATTTGGAAGTTAAAAATAAATATGTGATAGATTATAGAAATAATAAGAGTAAAAAATAGACAAACGGAAGGAAAAAAATGACCACATCAAAACAATTTATTCAATACACGAAACACAATAAATCATACCGTACCATACAGTACCAAAGTAATTTTACGTTAAATTAAAATAACTACAAATAATAATCAATCTAATGTTAAATGTTATAAGTTGAGAAGTTTTCCACATAGTTTACGTTTACACAAAAAGGTCAATTTATAAACAAAGAGAAAGTTGACAGGAAGGAGTCAAGGGACATCCGGATGGAACGAAGCTATTTTCCATTATTTATTATGCACAAAACACCTGTATAAACTAAACAAAACGAAAATAATCGTCGCGACACTACACTGTTCAAACCAAAATAGAAAAGCGAAACAAAAATAATTGGCTTGCTTTCTATGAGAGAGAGAAAGAGAAACATGCGCACGCCGCGCGTCTTACTACACTATAACAAAGTGTCGTGACAACTTTTCGTCAGATTTTTTCCGTCTAGCATCCTTCGCAACGCTCGATAAGTAACTTCCTTCCAAAAATTAAAAAAAATGAAGTTTGATGCATATCAGTAAAATTTAAACTGTTTCGCTGTCTATCATCGTGCTATTACTTCGAATATTCAAGATCCAATCAAACCGACATTGCCTAACTTTGTGGATCATTTTCGACCTACAAAAGGCGCAAGATTAGCGTTCACCCCATTATTGTCGCACTGAAGACACGGGACTTCTCTCACAATTGAAGTCTTAGACCATAGCCCACCGCTAGATAAGTGCGAATTAAGCACCACCAGGATTCCCCACAATGTCCACCGTAAAGCAGTGATAACTTATCATACTAATATTATAAAGGCGAAAGTTTGTGAGCGGATATGTTTGTTACTTCTTCACGTCTAAACGGGTGGCGCGATTTACGTAGAATTTGCTAAGGAGTTAGCTTACACTCTGGATTAACATATGGGCCACTTTTTATTCTGGGAAAATATCTTATTCTTACGGGACAATCGATACATCGACTTATTTTAACGCGGGCGAAGCGGTGTTCAGCTAGTTTCTAATAAACACATCATTTCAGAAAATGTAGTTTGAATTTGAACTTCAGAACCTCGATTAAGGCCAAGTTTCGACCATATCACTGATCCTAGATGATATTGACTTTAATAAGACAGGACTTTATCATTATTACGGTCTTTAATAATAGTTAGTCGATTACAATACAGAACAAACAAAGTTTCTGGCCCAAATAGTCAATAGCCCGCACATAAACTTCTAATTTCATAGTACCCAAAAGTACAAACCCTAGCTTAGTTATTACTTTCAAAACTTTAGATCAATTGTTAATTGACCGAATTGATTGATAAGTTGATAAATAGTTTTGAGTACGACTTCGGGATGTGCAAAAATCTATTAGATAAAGATTTTTCTTGTTTAATATGTGAAGAAAAAATATATATCTATATATTAGTACGTGAAGCAAAAAAATTGGGATCCGTTTTTAAGAAACTTGCTGCGGACGGAGTAGTGTGAAATTTAACACGATTATTGTTTATGCAGAGAAGGAGTGTGAAATGCCTATTTTTAACTAATTCATAAAACAAACATAAAATAAATTAAAAACATATATGTCGGCGCGACACCGCGTATTTGTGAAAAACACGTCGCCGATAATAATTATTTTTGTTAGTTTAAAGATCGAAAATTGTTTGTTTATTGAATTAGCAACATTTAATGATTTTTAGAATTGTAATTTAGTTTACCCTCCATAAATTTGTTATTGTTACACCACCAAACATTGTTATAAAAAGGCGAGCGAACGCCGGTAGAAAAAGATTCTTGTTTAACCGTCGAAGCGATCGAACCTCCTCAATTGTGAATAAATCGAAGAAGTTTATTCCTGTGTTTTACTTGAGTCTTCAAGAATGGAGAATAATGAAGACACCTCGACCATCCTGACGTCACACTTCACGCCATCAACTTCGTTATATAACGTCAAAAGTCAAAGATATCTTTGTCAAAAGACTTATAATATTAATTGACTAAGCTGCATTTCTCTCATTACACAACTCTCTCATTCTGAGAGAAGACCCGAGCCCAGCAGTGGGACAATAATGGGTTGACGAGAAGCTGCACTTGAAAGCAACAACATGATATTTAATGCAACTTAGTCAATTAAACCTCTTTTGCCTTTAATTCGTACTCCTTTGGGCGATATCAAGTTTAGTTGTTGAGGTGAATTACGGTCGAATTTCGACCGTTGCGACGGGTGAGTAGTTCACTTATTGGGCTTTCAAAATTACTCCTCAGGTCTAGCAATGCCTAATTTTAAATAGGAGTTCAATTCTTTGTAGAGTTTATTACAGGGCGGCAGTGGCTTCTTACCACCAGGAGTGCTTTATTTAGAATTAATTCATATTTTTTGTATCTTCGTTTTATAAATTTATTTTACAATATTCATTAACAGACCGAAGTAATCTGCATTTGATCAAATTCGTTCTATATTTCATGTTCCACATATTTTAATTCGTAGACTACATCTATTCGTTTAATTAAATTTCCCTTACACTCGTTTACTTTTATGTAAGTTCGTATTTCTTAATTTTCATCTAATTTTAAATTAAATTAAGTTCTATTTTTATTTATATCAAGCTGTGTTTACATCAATCTAGACGTTTACTCAGTTTTAAATTAATTTTAGGCTTTTTATATTTACCTATGTTTTTGTAATGTATTTTATCCACTTTGTTAATTTTAATTTTGAATAGTAATTTAATTTATTATCATTTTACACCATTGTTTTTGCTTGCTAGTTGTTAATTGCATGTCGATTGTACCTGTAAGTGGAGTAACACTTACTCCTAGTCTATACGCAATATTGTAATTAAATGTATATACTAGTGATTACTCTGTTGGTACAACTTTAAATAAAATAAAAAAATAGCTTTTTATATACAATCAGAACAGTACAAAGCATGCATACTCCCGAGAACTAAGATGATCGCCTCAAACGAAAATGAGTTGGCATGGCAACCACTACACATGGAACTATACTCTTTTTAACACCTTTTTTTCGAGGGGGAAACATTCAAAAGGCACCCGACGCCGTGGGAGCGACGCAGGGCTATGTGGAATTCTTACCGTACTAAACCCCCCCTGGTGATCGATCAAGGCGATACGAAGGACTCCGGGATCTCCGTTCCATCTGGTCTTTACGACGGTATGCGACTACACATACCGCCGTCCTTCCCGGGGTCGCCTGGCTGGACGATTCGAGCTCCCACTCTTGCCGCCCTCGACCCCGCAAGCCCCCTTTTAGTCGCCTTTTACGACAGGCCAGGGATACCAGAATAGGGCTACGCTATTCTGGTCCCGAGACTACAGTTCGAACACCTAGTTTTGTGAACTGTCATCACAAATAAATAAACAGGAGTATATACCCTACAAATTCAATTTCGAAACTCTATTTCGTCCGCAACCGAGGTCGAGAGCAGACGCTAGTCTAGCTGACCGCAAATCTAACGAGACATGTCTATGTAGAGCGATATCGCTTCTACAATTCGATCTACAAGACACGGGTCTAGGGACGCTAACTCGGTCTAAGTTATGTCTGTTACTGGGCACTGTCTAGGGACTAATAATGGAACTTAATACAAATAATACAAAACTAATAATATTCATGGCAATATAGACACAGATCTGTCTATAGCTTATAAACATTTAAATGAAATCTTAATAAAATATTAAATATTAAAATAAAATATTTAAGAAATAGAGTATATTATAAGCCAAGCAATAAAATGTGTTATATATTATGTCGGCGGGACACCGCTTTTTATGAATAAAACACGTTGCCAAATAATTATTTTTTTAAAGCTCGAAAATAGTTTGTTTATTAAATTAGCAATATTTAGTGATTTCTAAAGATGTTAATTTAGCCTACCCTCCAAAAATTTGTTATTGTCACCTCACCCAATTTTGTTATATAAAGGCAGATTTATATAGAGACAGATTCTTATTCAACCGTCGGAGTGATCGGCCCTCCTCAACTTTGAATAAGTCGAAGAATAATATCGCCTGCGTTTTACTCGAAACCTTCAAGAATGGATAGTAATGAAGACCCTGACTTTCCTGTCATCATATACAATTATACGCAAGTTTACATAATTATACATTTTTTAAATCATATTTTATTAATATTACAAAAACGAGCGTTTGTAAGGACGTATTTGTCTATATTACTCTTTTACGTAAAAACTAACTTCGGACTTCGCTAAAATACTGCCACACGGCAATAGGCGAAAACGTAAATATTCATTCCTAGCAGAATCGACGTGACTTCGTTCGCGCAGACTATAATGTAATGTATCCAACCATTATACATTTGACCATTACTCCTGGACATGTCCCTCCCCCCATCCGTAAAGAGGAACTGGTCAGTAGCCATAGTCAGCAGTCGGTATTGATGCTATTCCGATAGTAGTTTCAAAAAATTTTGCGACGACTGCTTTGAGTACACTGATCATCGAAGGGTACCTATACTGATCATTGTGCGGCGGCGGTGTCCTAGTCTTTCGTAGATATTGATATGTTCTCCTATATTGTGTTATTTTGACACTTTAATCACCTTACTCAAGTTTTACAAAAGACCCCTTATATATTCTAGTATTAAAAATAGCCTATGATACTGAGGGATAATGTAGCTTTCTAATGGTGAAAGAATTTTTAAAATCGGTTCAGTAGTTTTTAAGTTAATTCATGACAAACATATAAAAATACAAAGTTTTCCTATTTATAATATTAGTATAGATATAGATTTGAGAAAACGTAATAAATTTGTACTAAGAGGCTATAAGTTAGCTCTATTGTAGCGTTTTAAGTAATAGAGTTTTAATAAATATATTATACAGCGAGTAGTAATGTTTTTTGATGCCATAAATTCCGCTTACCGCTGTACCGCACAAACGCCCGTCTAGGAACCTTACTGTGGTTAGCGATACAACCGCCCGTGTTCAAACAGCCTAAATGCTAGCTTAAACAAGATTATTTTATAACAGTCGAACTGCCCCCGCATCGCTTCTATCTATTTATGTTGCAAACTTTTCACTTTTCCCGGAATAACACTTCAACTGGAATAGGTTTTCAAGTTCCTCGACACTATCCCGAACGAGATTCATTTCCTTTCATAGCTTGTGATTGAAATCCTCTATGCATATATATTTCATACATAGATTTTTTTAAAGTTCTGTACTTTTTGTTTTATTTATACCTAACAATAAGGCAGACGGGCCACCTGATGGAAAGTGGTTACCGTCGCCAATGTTTTTTTATTAGATTAAGGCAGCAAACGAGTGTGCAATCCACTTGATTATATTATATGTAGTATATAGGTATAGTATATATATAGTATATATAGTTTATAATGTTTCCACAAAACGATCCCCTTTTACGTTTTCAGTTTACAATGATTCTTTTGAATAGTTCTCGTACTAAGAACAGACATGAAATTTTCCCTATAATAACGTTCTATAAAACAGATTTATATGAATAAATTATGACAGCGAGTAGTCGCCGTTTCATAAATCCCATTTGGCCGTACAACCGTCCGTACATAGAGAGCCTAAATTGCGATTGTCCGCACAACCGCCCGTGTGTAAGGGCCTAAGCGTTAGCTCAAACAAGATTATTTTATAACAGTCGAACTGCCCCCCCATCGCTTCAATCTATTTATGTTGCAAACTTTTCACTGTTCCCGGAATGACACTTTAACTGAAATAGGTTTATAAGTTATTTGATAGTATTCCGAACGAATTTCATGTCCTTTCATAGCTTGTGATTGAAATCCTCTATGCATTCATATGTTAAATAATTGTTTTTTTAGAGTTCTGTACGTTTATTATTAGGGTAGCAAGCGAGCGTGCAATCCGCCTGATTGTATTAGTTATAAAGTTTCCACAAAACGATCCCCCATTTACGTTTTCAGTTTACAATGACTGTTCTCGTACTAAGAACAGACATGAAATTTTCTCTTTCGTAAAGTTCTATAAAATAGATTTAAATAAATAAATTTTGACAGCGAGTAGTGGCCGTTTCATAAACCCCATTTGGCCGTACAACCGTCCGTAGACAGAGAGCCTAAATCGCGATTGTCCGCACTACCGCCCGTGTGTAAGGACCTAAGCGTTAGCTCAAACAATATTATTTTATAACAGTCGAACTGCCCCCGCATCGCTCCAATCTATTTATGTTGCAAACTTTTCACTGTTCCCGGAATAACACTTTGACTAGAATAGGTTTTCAAGTTATACGATAGTTCTCCGAACGAAATTCATCTCCTTTCATAGCTTGTGATTGAAATTCGCTATGCATTCATATATTTCATACGTGCTTTTTTGAATTCTGTACCTACATTTTTTGTTCTTCTTTACGTTATTCTTATTTTTTTATTTTTGTACATTTTTATGAAATTGAAATGCAGTATACCTAATGGTGTCTCTGTAGTTCCGGAATCGGAATAAGACTAGGGTATCCTCTGTGTATCGTAAAAGACGACTAAAAAGGGCCTCCTGGGATTGTGGGTGGCAAGAATGGGAAGCATATAGCTAACCATCCAGCCAGGCGACACCGAGAAGGATGGTGGTATACCGTCGTAAAACCTAGATGATGCGATGGACCCACCCACTCACCTAGGAGGAGCCCGATGGGGCAATGCGTTCAGAGGACTCCGGTTGCGTTCTTTTGGAGATCTCGGAGTCCTCAGCGCCAAGGATGGCATCAGTAATGAACCCCCGACAAAATCAGTCTTACGTGGGGTTAGCCACAGATGCGTCGCAACTGCTGAGGACGAATTTAAAACGTCTCAGAGAAGTATGTCTCACACACATGAAGTATGAAGAACACAACAGCACATTGAGCTGTTATTAAACAGGACTAGATATGGCAGTGGTATTTCCGGAGTCGACCTACAAACAGATCTACTACCCCGAAATTTGTTAATGTATTTCCTGTTTCGTTACTTCTGACCTACAAAACTGACCAAGTGGTAGTTGGGCTCACACTTAATGGTTCTGTACGTATAATGTGAACGTCCACTGAGGTAGGCGTACAAGTTCTCCACACCGTCTAGTGTTTACGACGTTATGAGGACAGCGGCATGTGTGGTCGAAGCTCTCTCGCAACCCCCAATTCTTTTTACAAGCTCTTTTAGCATACACATTAATAATGTTAATCATAATTAAAAAAAATTGTAATCGTTATATTTGAAAAATGTGTTAATTAATTTATTAGAAATTTAATATTCCTTTCCACCAACATGTTCCCAATTTATCAACCTTTATTACGGATAATGAAGTACTTACCGAATTTCATAAAGAATTTCAAATCAGGGCAATATTTTGCACGATACACTGGTATTAAATACTTTTTGCTCCAAATTTTTCCAAAGTAGGTTTTTCCCGCGGTTTCGCCCGCTTCGGTTGGTGGTGGTGCCAACCAATTATTGTTCCATTGCTGGGCACGGGTCTTCTCTCAGAATGAGAGAGTTCTAGGCCATAGATGGCCAAGTGCGAATTAGTGGACTTCACACACCTCCGAGAACTTTTTTTAAATGAACTCTCGGGTGCGCTAATACAAACATATTTTAGAAAAATCAGTGATGCGTGCCTGGGTTTGGACCTTGGACCTCCCGATCGAGAGGACTAGTTTCAACCACTAGGCTATCACTGCTCTCTTCCGCTTCGGTTACGTTTACCGAAGTAATGAGTATCCATCCCATTTCAGCTAAATCTTATCAGTAGTTTTTGCATGAAAAACACACATACGTCATCACAAACTTTTATTTATAATATTACCAGGTGGTAGGGCCAGCGTAGTTTGACCATGGAGGTACCACCGTCAAACCTTTTTCCAGCGTGAAACAGTTTTTGCGATTCGGCGGAACGGTATTGTTGCCGGCTCACTTTTACAACTCCCGACTCAACTATAATGCGAACATCTTAGTCCTCGGCAGTAACAACGCATCTGTGATTGACTTCAGATAAAACTCCTGTTCTATATAAAATTGCTTAAAATGTCAACGGGTGACAGTGACCCCTTACCATCAGGTGGATTGCAAGCTCATTTGCTGCTTCAATCAAATAAAAAAAACAGAAAGTAGAGTTATGTATTTATATGAATTTTTTTTTTGCATTAATATGAAAAAAATGTTTTAGTAATTTAAAAGTCCGATACAGTCTTTGCGCTCTAAAAAAAAAACAAAACCCAAGTTTTTATGAAATGCGAGTTTTTGATGTGACCGAATTTCAAATTCGTAGGCAAAAGTTTGGGAACCGCACCAGATCAATGTTGTGTAATACCAGGTTAATTAGTACAAAAAATAACATTTCTTTCTTGGCAGCCTTCCAGTTCATTAAACCGAAATCAAAGAAAATTGCAGTTGTAATTTCTTTTGCCTTAATTAAGACGTCTGACGGAAAGGCTGACTGACTCTGTTAGGCTTATAGAACTTACCTGAAATATTTTGGACATTTTCTGAAGGTAATTGTACAGACAATTAGGGCTTAGAAAAAATGCTAGTGTTCTGTACATATGTACAAATACAAAACATCTTTATTGTACACCAAAATCAGACATGAAAAATCCAAAATGAAAAAAAAACACAATGAACTGTACAATATAGATATGTACGTGTATACAGAATTATCTTACACATTTCACAAGATTTTTGAAAAAAAAATCAAATTAAAGATGACCGCTACCAATGAGCAAAAAATGACCCCTCTTTACTTCTTTAGACGCGTGTTGAAAAAATATTGAGAAATCTTAAGATTCGTCACACAAAAGTCACAGTATGTTTATTTTTCCGTCACACAAAACTTACAGTAAGGTTTTGTTTTTTTTTGTTTTTTATACAAACATAGAATAAAGCGAAAGATGAAATTTTTAAAAACATTTTTATCTTGTTACGCCAAATAACTTCTAACGCGAGTACATAAGTAGGTACCCACACATAGGTTTTTTGTTTGAAGCAATTTTATTTAATGGTTAGTAGCCTCTGCACCCATGAATAGATAAAATGGCCGCCTCATATAAAAGTGAGGCAACAACCACATCCTTCCGCCGACACAAAGGAATAGCTTCACGCTAGTAATAATTATGGCGGTGGTCTGTCAGTTGAAGTATATATGTATCTATATACATACCGTTGTACCGTATAGTTATTTGGAAAATTTCAAAATAATGTGTTCAAATAATAACACCGAATCAACTAACTATAACCTTCATAATAATTCATACAGTACCGGTTGACCCGGCGAACATAGTTCCGCCTAAAAGTCAAAAATCTCAAATTAACATTGTAACTCTACTATATTATACATGTATTATATATGAAAACCTTCCTCTTGAATCACTCTATCTATTAAAAAAAGCAGCATTAAAATTCGTAGCGTAGTTTTAAAGATCTAAGCATATATAGGGACAGACAGCAAGAAGCGACTTTGTTTTATACTATGTGGTGATAAAATGTTTGATATAATATACTCATGGACATTAAAGGAACGCAAAAAAGCTGGGATAACATAAAATATTTTCTTATTTCGTACTGTAAATCAGTATTGTGTAATTTAAAAAAGCTTTTTTTACTCCTTACGAATCGATTTGCATATATACCACAATGTTTTATACTTTAAATCAGAAATAAGAAAACATCTAGTAAATAAATGTTATTACAGTGTTGACGAATTCTTGAATGATACGATGATATTTTGACATAATTTTTTATTTTCTTATTTTTTATTTAATTTGTATTATTAATTTATTTAGATTATAATCAATATAAATGTATTTATGACATAGAATAAATGATTTTTTAGAATTATGTTTGATATGAAAGTAGTATTAAAAATGTAATAATATTAAATATTGTATATAAATTATTAAAAATTGCACGCCCATAGGGCATATACAGCTGAAACAATATTTGTAAATACCATCGCTCAATGTACCTGTATTTATGCAATAAAATACTGATTACTGATTACTGATTACTGATTACCCTTATATGTGCAAATCGATTCGTAAGGAGTAAAAAAAGCCTGGTATGAGAAAAATGTGAAGAGTAAAATCTATTGAAGAATGATAGCGTTACGTTTCTTTTAGTTCTAAAGTTTTACCTAGATGGCGTTTTACTCAATAACGCCTTAGAACTATTTTAATTTTAGTAAAATTTTACTTACGGCATTCATTTGATTTCTTGGTTAATCTGGAATGTGTTCGGTTTGTACTGTATGGAATTTTGCGACTATTTATTGTTTTCAACAAATTTAACAATTTTTTTTTGGTATTTTAGTAAAAAAACTGTCATTATTGGGTAAAGATAACTTCATTAGAAAGGTCAGTGTAATAAGACCGGGTCTTAGCGCGGCTCACGTGTCTAAAGCTGTAACGTTGATTGAAAATGGTTACACCCACAAAGAAGCGACTCAAACGTTTCGAGTTTCCAAATCCAGTATATAGTGCGTCCACCATACCTCCCCGATCGCACCATATACATTCTTTCTTTTAAAATAATTATTACAGTATAAGACGTTCAAGAGCAGAGAGCCTAATGGTTGAAACTTGCCCTCTCGATCGGGAGGTCCAAGGTTCAAACCCAAGCACGCACAACAGATTTTTTATAAAAATATGTGCGAATTAGAAGTTATTATTTACTGCTTTTCGGCGAAGGAAAACACCGTACACACCTGAGAGTTCTTTAAAAAAAAGTTCGCGGAGGTGTGTGAAGTCCGCCAATTCGCACTTGGCCAGCGCGGTGGGCTATGGCCTAAACTTTCTCATTCTGAGAGAAGACCCGTGCCCAGCAGTGGAACAATAATGGGTTGACGAGAAGATGTTTGATGTAACATAAACAATATAATATGTCTCGTCTATGGAGTAATATAAACACCATAACAATCACAAATCCTTGTAGTTAACTGGATTTATCGTCGTAATGTCAGTCCTAATGAGATTCCGGCGTACAATTGTCCAACAATATCTTCAACTGGATGCAATTAGTAATACGATTAGGATAGATAATTCTGTCACAGTAAACGTACAATATATTACACTATAGTAATATATATTCAAATATTCAATAGTTGATTGTTTATAAATTTAAATATATGTCAGCGCGACACCGCGTATTTATGAAAAACACGACGCCGATAATAATTATTTTAGTTAGTTTAAAGATCGAAAAATGTTTGTTTATTGAATTAGCAACATTTAATGATTTTTAGAATTGTACTTTATTTTACCCTCCATAAATTTGTTATTGTCACACCACCAAACATTGTTATAAAAAGGCGAGCGAACGCCGGTAGGAAAGATTCTTGTTTAAACCGTCGAAGCGATCGGACCTCCTCATGTGTGAATAAATCGAAGAAGTTTACTCCTGTGTTTTACTTGAAATCTTCAAGAATTGACAGTAACGAAGACTCCTGGCCTTCCTGGCATCACATTTCACGCTATCACTTCGTTATATATAAGATGAATTCTACAGGAATTATTCATAGGAGGTAGAACCAGTGTGGTTCGATCGGGGAAGTACCCACACATATTTCTAGCGTTAAGCAGTTATTGTGTTTCGGTGGAAGGGTGTGGCTGGCTCGCATTTATATGAGGCAACCATCTTAGTCCTCGGGAGTCGCAACGCATCTGTGATTGACGTAAGATAAACCTTTGTTCCATATGAACATGCTCACAGGTGCCCATGAGCGGCAGTATTTATATACCAGGTAGACTGCATGTTCGTTTGCTACTTCATTTTATTAAAAAAAATGTTTAACGTAATTTTAACTTATTAATAAATGAATAAATGAATGAATATTTATTTGCAATATTTGTGGTATAACATGGGTCTCAGATCAAAATATATAGTTCTACACAATCAGCCATATATTGTTATGGCGTGCAACTTATAACATTAATATATTCTTATTAATATTATTAATACCAAAGTTTTCAGTATAATTACATAACCGTAACCGTATGTGAAACCGGTTTATTATTTTTGCCGCATCATTGAGGTCATGTTCTTATCCGGTGGTAATTTAAGAAAAAATATTGTAATTGTCCCGTAGAGCCATCTACGAAAGTTTTTGCCTGGTAAGTGCGAAAATTTGAGAATAAGTATGTGTATTTGTTCCACTTTCACGCACAAACTACAGGTCGGATGGCGCTGGAATTTTGCACACACGTAGTTTAAAATCTATATTACTACATAGGATACATTTCATTGACGGACGTTACCGAAGCGGGTGAAGCTACGGGAATAACCTTTTTTTTTATCTACGAGAGGAAACCGGCAAAAGACACCCAACGCCGCAGGAGCGACGCGGGTTATTAGGGATTCTTACCGCACTAAAACCTCTCCGGTAGCCGTCCTCAGTACTGCTCAGGACTTTGGAATCTCCACCGTAACACAACTGGTTTTCTCCGAGCGCGATACCCCTTTCAGGCTCGTCCATGGTGGGCGTAAACGCTCACCGCACCTTCTGGTCTTTACCGCGCCATGCGACCACACATGACGCCGACCTTCCCGGGGTCGCTTGGCCGGTTCAAGCTCCCACACTCTACGCGCCCGCAACCCCGGAAGCTTATTTTATACGCCTTGTACGACAGGCAAAGAGTACCGTAGCCCTATTCTGGTCCCGGAACTACAGGAACAACAAGAATAACCGAGTAATTAATTTTATTCGTAATGACTTTTTAAACGTCAAATCGACGGAGCCCTAGAACAAAATCGTATATGAAAAATTATCAATTTACAGTATGAAGTTTTGTTGATTGTAATAATTTTTAGGAACTTATTACATAAGATCCTAAATAGCTATTATAACGATTTTTCATAGATCGTCTTTCTTGGTGTAAGTAATCAATTGTAAGTCCACAAAACTTCTAAGCTCCATACTGTAAATTGGTAATTTTTCATATAAGATTTTGTTCTAGAAGCTCGTCGAAATAATCTTCACTGCTTTGAAAATATTTTGCTACAGCAAGATGTCGAATGAAACTCTAAAATGTTCTTGGTGATATTAACGATTACGCTTATGTTTACTACTCTCATAGCCCCACGTGTTAAGGGCCACGTGTAACATGTGTTAAGGGCCGTTACAATTTAGTTTGAAGGGTGTGGTAAGATAGGCATTATCGTTAGGCGTAACAATCTAATCTTCAGAGATAATAACTCACTAATAAATGAGATAAAACATAAACTATAATGTAATTTAGAATGGATTACAGATGTCGAATAATACATGGACAGTGACCACTTGCCATTACACGAACTATAAATACATGTTAAATAATTGTAAAAAATCTCGACCGAATTTTAGACTTGTATCGGTCCTAAAATGGATCCAAGTTCGAGACATCATATATCCAAAGCCATCAAGCTGTTTGTATTGCAAAGAAATGGGCATATATACAAACATATGGGTAAAAACATAAACACATACAAACATGGTGGTAGAACCAGTGTAGTTCAAGGTGGTAGAACCAGTGTAGTTCAAGGTGGTAGAACCAGTGTAGTTCGACCGGGGAGGTACCCCGCCACACCAATTTCTAGCGTGAAGCATTTCTTGCGTTTGGATAGAAGGGTGTGGTCGCCGGCACACTTTCACATGACGCGAACATTATAGTCCTCGGGAGTAGCAACGCATATGTGATTGTTTCAAATGGAACCCATGTTCTGTATGTTGATTACGGATGTCCACGGGCGGCAGTGACCGCTTACTTGCTCGTTTGCTACTTCAGGCAGATAAAAAAAACATACAAACATACTAACGTTAGAAGAACATTACTCATCCACCCCTGCACCTGATGCAGTCGACTAAAACATATAAATCTTTTTAGGAATATATTTTAATTTACGGACGTACGGAATTATTTTTAATCCAATGAGGATTTATTTTTACGCAAGCTTACAAGCATGTCCTGGCATGTAAAATATTCATAAATTTTACTTGCGGTTTAAAAACTGAAATCTGTAAATCACTTGAGTATTATTATTATATTATAATACGTGAAGCAAAAACTTGTGACGGACTTTTAAGTAATATGCCGCGGACGGATTAGTATGAAATTTTGCACGGTTATAGTGGACGTAGAGAAGGAGTGCAGAATGTTATTATTTTTTTCAAATAATGCATTTTTCATACATAAAATCAACTAAAAACACATTACACACACTGCCTTGCATTTGTCACAAACACATACATAGTAAACGAAGTAGAACATTCATGTCAGATGTCTTTGTCAAAATACCGCTATTGCTTTTAAATGCGGCTTAGATAATTAAACCTCTTTTTATATTAAACGGGCGCGTTCAAAATTACTTGAAAATTTAAAAATACTGGAATTTGAGCTTTTTTTTAATTTAAATTACGGTCGAATTTCGACCGATGCTACGGGCGACTAGTTAAATGAAATATGTTTTTTATATTTCTAGCGTGAAGCATTTCTTGCGTTTCGATGGAAGGGTGTGATTTGCCGGCACACTTTTATATGAGGCGACCATCGTAGATCGTAGTCCTCAGGAGTAGCAACGCATCTGTGATTGACCTCAAATAGAATCCACGTTCATGAAGTTGATTAATGTCCATGAGCGTGGCATATGGCAGTGACCTCTTACCATCAGGTGGACTGCATGCTCGTTTGCTACTTCAGTCAAATAAAAAAAATATAGAAATAGTAAAGCATGCATGATTTAAAAGTAATATTAACAAGGAATTGATACATTACACAACCCATAATTGTCCCACTACTGGGCACGGGCCTTCTCTCAGAATGAGAGAGTTTTTTTAGGCCATAGTCCACAGCGCTGGCCAAGTGCGAATTGGTGTACTTCACACACCTCAGAGAACCTTTTTTTAAAGAACTCTCGGCTTCCTTAGGATGTTTCCTTCACCGAAATGCAGTGATTTTTTTTTTGTTTTCGAGGGGGAAACCTTCATAAGGCACCCGACGCCGTGGGAGCGACGCAGGGTTATGTGGGATTTTTACCGCATTAAAACCCCCCCGGTGGCCGTCCTCGGCGCTGAAAAGGAGGACTCCGGGATCTCGAAACGACTTCAACCGGAATCCTCCGAGCGCGTTGCCCCATCGGGCTCCTCCCAGATGGGCGGCTGGGCCCACCGCTCCGTCTAGTCTTTACGATGGTATGCGACCACACATACCGCCGTCCTTCCCGGGATTGCCTGACCGATCGGTTCGAGCTCCAACTCTAGCCGTCTGCAACCCCGGAAGCCCCTTTTAGTCGCCTCTTACGACAGGGGATGCCGTAGCCCTATGCTGATCCCGGAACTACAGGGCGTCGTTACTGGCGGCCGCGGCGGATCCGTCTCCGAGAGGGTTCAGCGCGCTCTCTGGCCCTTTCGGCGTCTTCCTTCGCTGACATCACGTCCTCACAGAAACGCTACGACGCGAAATGCAGTGATAATTAACTTCTAATACGTCCATAAATCAGTGGTGTGTGCCTGGGTTTGAACCTCGGTCCTCCCGATGGAGAGTGCAAGTTTCAACCATTAGGCTATCACTGCTCTATTCTGCATTAAGTACATACCCATCTGGAATATCCTTTTCTTATATTTGATCGCAACCCGTATCTTTTACTTACCTGAAATAAAGAAAAAAATATTATTATTTTGTGTTTGAAATTTAAAAAATGCTGACTACCACTACTCTTGGACACGACAGATGTACGCTTCTGTACGTTATACAATGCGACATTCTATAGTCTACTCTTCTATGAACTGCATAATTATTTATCTTCATCAAATTCTTTAAAACATGTTTAGAAGATTAGACTTTCAACCTCCCAGTGACTATTAACATTCAATACGTCATTATTGTTATTCTTTTAGTAACCAGCATAGTCCTCGGGAGTAGCAACGCCTCTGTGATTGACTTCAGATGGAACCCATGTTCTGTATGAAGTTAATTACAGATGTCCATGGGCGGCAGTGGCCACTTACCATCAGGTGGACTGCATGTTCGTTTGCTACGTCAGTCTGATAAATAAAAATCAATCCAATTACTATTATAAATGCCAAAGTTTATTGGGATATATGTGTTTGTTTTATTACACGCATAAACTACCTGTCGGATTTCGCTGAAATTTCGTACATTCCTAGTTTATAACCCAGATTAACACACATAGTAAAATTATTACCATGATAGACTTGATCAAAGCGGGAATAACCGAGTATTAAAGTATAGCTTTTATCGTGGGCTTTGAGCGCGGCGACCGAATCAAAAAAATCCGTAACGAAAAAAACCTAACACACCCACTCCGCCTACAATGTAGCGCGACTTGTATGTATACGGTACGACAATACGTAGCTCGCACGGATCGAGACGAGCTGCTAGAAAATCGAACGAATATGTAAGCAGCGGTTTGTGAGAAAGTATATGGTATCAAAGAAAAAAACTTAAATTAATATCAAAGAAAAAATACTGCGTAAATAAATAAATAATTTAATAAAACACAAATTAATAAAAAATGCTTGCATAGCATTTTTTATATAGCTTTATCACAGCAGTCCCCGAGTGCCGCACGTTTTTTTTAATTTCATAGTAGCCGCTTCGCTGGTCAACGTATAAAAATCTCATTTTATTTATTTACTTAAAGGCTTACAAATGAAAAAAAACTCATCCAATTTAAAAAAAATCCCATCAATGATCCTTTCATCAGAAGTTCAGCCGTCAAGTGCCGTCAAACGATCGGATCTCTGCACTATAAATAAACTTTTTACGATAAAACTGATATAAGGGTTATTTTATATTACCGCGTTATACTATAGAAATACTAGCTGTCCCGACAAACGTTGTTTTGCCATATAAAAAATTTAAAAAAAATGTTAAAGGTGGACAATCCTTAAGGGGTATGAAAAACAGGTGTTGGCCGATTCTCAGACCTACTGAATAAGCATATAAAATTTGGTAAAAATCGGTCAAGCCGTTTCGGAGGAGTATGGCAACAAAAACTGTGACACGAGAATTTTATATATTAGATTATCAAAAATCCAACATCCATATTCTAAAAGGATTTTTTTTTGTTTTGTATCAAGAAATATAAGCGGCTTTATGCGAATACGCTACGTAAAAAATAAATTAGCGTCTACCATAACCTTTAGAAAAACGGAGACGAAATGAAACTTTTTTCTAACAATTTTAGAATAAAAACTAAATTTGCGGAATAGGACTGCGGTATCCTCTGCCTGTCGTAGGAGGCAACTAAAAAGGGATTCCGGGTTTGCGGGTGCCAGGAGTGAGAACGTGAATCCCCCGACCTGCGACCCCGGGAAGGATACTAGTATGAGTGGTCGCATAATGTCGTAAACATCAGACGTTGTAGTGAAATTCTGCGCCCACCTAGCCGGAGACCAACTTGGCGATGCGCTACGAGGTCTCTGTGTGTTCTATGTAGTTTTAATGAGTAAGAAACATAATCTGGCGTAGTTCCCACGGCGACCGATACCTTTTAATGGTTTTTTTTTCAAAGAAAAATGTTCTTTACAATATTCTATTTTTATTTGGTGTTAATTGCAGATCGGGTAGTGATCTATAAAGGCCACTCACTACCCGCGTTACACCATTGTTAATTTTACGACCCGCGTGGCGGAGCGGTTACCATACCGGTCATCAATGATGAGTTTAGATGCCTGTTCTGGGTCTGAGTATTTGTGTATTCGTCTTGTGTGTGTCCATGGTACCCACGACACAGGAGAAAATCCTACCGTGGGACTATGAGTGTAGAAAGCGTGTGTGTGTGTGTTTATAATAAGTAAGATTTGGTTTCAATTTCATTCGATTTTTTTAATTTGTATACGGTATATTAAAAACTTTTTATAATATACAAAACCGTCTTCCATCAAAACTTTGTACCGTCAAGTGTTATCAAACGATTCGTATAACTACGCTATAAAAACTTTTACGATAAATCTGATCGAGAGGACGTTGATATATTCAAGTTCACTCGATCATAAAATCACTCGATGATCGTAAAATGTTCGTACGGTTACGATACTTCCTTTTAAAATTGAAAAGATAATGTATACTTCATAAAAACACATGAAAATGAATACGTAAACACATTAATAAACTTTTTTTGTAATATTGAATGAACGAGCAAGCTAGCCTACTCTCAAACAGAAAAAGAGTTAACAAGGCAAAATAAAAAATTCCAAAGTCAAAAATACTCCATGTTCATCTCAAATAAAAATGAGTCGGCTATAGCACCCCTCCGCCGAAACGTTAGAACAGCTTCACGGTAGAAGTAGGTGTGGCTGCAGTATGTCCCCGGAAGAACAAGACTGGTTCTATCACTTTTATTAAACACTTTCTACACTCATAGGCCCCGCACTATGATTTTCTCCTGTCGTGGGTACCACGTACACACACGACGAGTACACAGACACCCAAACTCAGGACACGAATCTAAACTTATCATTCAGATACCTGTCTGGCCGGACATTGAACCCGGGGCGGTAAGGTAGCCGCTCCACCACGCGGGTCGTCTAACTTTAAAACTAACTGAACTAATTTTGTTTACGAGATTTTTGCAGCGTGGAATCAAAAGCGGACCCTCCTACGTACCCCGGAAACAAATGATCGAGGCATTAACGTCTTCAAGCCGATTTTATGTTAAATTAGATGAATATGTTTTGCATTACATTTTTTGTGACTAAGTCAAGTTATGGACGAGGCAATGCCGTCCATTGAGAGTAGGTAGGCGGCAAAATAAGATCTCCAGGCGAGAAATTTTGCCGCCCCTATATCGCACTGCTTTAGGCGCGACTTTAATCTGCCGGTCTAAAGATATAAAATTATGATACTGACAAAGCGGTTTTATGTGAAGGTATATCTACGAAAAAAAATGGCCCCGATAAACAAAGCAATCTTATAGGAAAGTGTATTTGCTTTATACAGACGTGTTATAAAATAGAAAGCAGAAGAGTTGACCCTACCTTATTACCTACTGATAAATCAATCACTGACCGAAGGCGTTTTTCCTGATTTACTAAAAATCTCCGTTATCAAGCCGATACATAAAAAGTGCTCAAAAACGGACCCAAATAATTACAGACCCATAGCCCTTCTGCCCACCTCATCAAAAATTTTCGAAAAGGTAATGCAAAAACGTTTAGATTCTTTTTTTGAAAAGCATAATCTGTACGATGACTCCCAAAATGGTTTTCGGAAAAAACGTTCGACTATTTTAGCCGTATATAAATATATGCAAAAAGTACTTGAAATAATAAATGACAAAAACTATGCAATAGGTATACTATTAGATATGACAAAAGCTTATGACAAAGTTAAATTTAAAATATTGCATAATAAACTGTATGACATAGGAATTCGCGGAATAACATATGACTGGTTTAATTCCTTTCTTAAAAATCGTAAACAAATCGTAGAGATAGAAAACTTTGACTCAAAAAGGGGTAGAATAGATATAATTAGATCCAAAACTATAAACATTAATAATTCAATACCCCAAGGCAGCGTATTAGGATGTATTTTATTCCTTATTTATATTAATGATCTTCCAAAAATACTTAACGACTTTACTGTGTTGTTTGCCGATGATATATCCCTTCTGACATCCTTTAAAAATAATTATAATCTTAATAAAAATCTTACTGACATTTTAAATACAATAACTGACTGGATGACTGACCACAACCTTGACATTAATTTTCAAAAAACCAAATTAATACAATTTAGACCTTATCAAAAAGAAGCACTTGACATAGATTTTACATATAAAAATACTAAAATAGAATGCGTTGATTATTTTACATTGCTGGGAATAAATATTGACTCACATATAAACTGGAAAAGCCACATAGAAAAGGTTAGGACAAAACTTTCCAGTTTTATATATGCACTTAAAGAATTAAAAAAGACCACAGATTTTAAAACTGCTTTGTCCGCATACTACGCATATGCATATGCATGGCTTAGATACGGAATTCTACTGTGGGGAAATAGTGTGGATTCTTGCCAGCTCTTTACCCTACAAAAGAAGTGTGTTCGAATCCTAGCCAACATAAATGAACTAGAAAGTTGCAAACCGTTTTTCATAAAACACAAAATCTTAACCCTTACCTCCATATACATTTTGGAAGCATGCTTGTTTGTAAAACAACATCCTGAACTATTTACAATGCAAGAAAATAAACAACGCCGGAATCAAAATAAATTTAAAAATAAGTTAATAAAACCTACATCTAAATTAAAAATTTGTAATTCGGGTCCTAACGCAATGTGCATTAAATTATTTAATAACTTGCCTGACGACCTAAGGTTAATAGAGACAGAAACAGATTTTTCAAAAAAATTAAAAGAATATTTAATTAAAAAAGGCTACTATAAGCTATCAGAATATTTACAAACAGTAATATAAAATAGATCGGTCAGCTCGCACCATAACTCAAATTGCCACACCCTGACGGGGTTATAATGTAATGTCTTGTAAATATATATATTATGTACAACATTATGCAATAAATGACTATGACTATGACTATGACTATAATGGTTTTTATTTTTTGATTCTGATTATGAAATTATATTATTCGGATTCTGATTCTGATATTATTTCTTGACGCGATTGTCCATTGAAATATGTCATTAATGAACAGTGATTACGTTCAATTTAGCAAAACTTATTAAAAGTAAATTAATATAACCAAATATAAATACCGCATTCGATAAAATAGCTCATTAGCGTTATATTCCAGGGAGACCTTTTGCTAAATTTTGATTACGTTTTTCCTGTAATATATTAATGCTTCTGTTTTTTTATTCAGTAACTTGTAAGAATAATCTAATATACCATTAATAACTTACTGTGACTTAAATACGTTTTATTTTTACTAGCGTTATATTCCAGGGAGACTTTTTGCTAAATGTTGATTACGTTTTTCCCGTAATAATGCTTGTGTTTTTTTATTCAATAACATGTAGCAAGAATAATCTGTGTACCATTAATACCTAACTGTAAAACAAAGACGTTTTATTTTTCAGCTATTGCTTTGATAGCGGCGACCGAATCAAGGAACCTAACACCCCCACTCCGCCTACCATGTAGCGCGGCCGAGCATTTGCTTAACGTGTATGTAATAGTATGTATATTTTTATAATGTGATGGAAAAAGCGGAGGGGCATGCAATCAATTTAATGGCAAGTGTTCACTACCGCCCATGGACATCAGTCAACTTCAGATAAGATCTGCTATTTTTCTGAGGTCACACATAGACAGTTATGGTTGCCGGCACACTTTTATATGAGGCGACCATCATAGCCCTCGGGAGTAGCAACGCATCTGTGATTGACTTCAGATAGCACTCATGTTCTGTATTAAGTTGATTACAGATGTCCGTGAGCGGCAGTAACCACTTACCATCAGGTGGACTGCATGCTCATTTGCTACTTCAGTCAGATAAAAAGAAAAGTGATTTTGCCGCCCAAAAAGTGTTGCTCTGTGTTATTCGTTTTGGTTTTTCTGTCGTCTCATCTTTCTATTATACCCAGGACGTACGATCCTGTGGGACTATAAGAATAAAGAGCATCAAGCGTCATTGACCCTAAAAGACATGCATACTATTATCACTTACTGCTACTGTATTCATCCAGACGTCTCCCCAAACGGGAATTGAATCTGACAACCCTGGCGCTCTTCGTGTACTCTTGGATAAATTTATGCGTTTATTTTGTTAAAAAAAGACAAAATTTTGGCCAAATTCACTCGACTGCGTCAGAAGAATGTTTTTCGAGGTTGTGTATGTATATCTTCAGCCCATTATTGTCCCACTGCTGGGCACGGGTCTTCACTCGGAATGAGAGAGTTTAGGCCGTAGTCCACCGCGCTGGCCAAGTGCGAATTGGTGGACTTCACACACCTCCGAGAACTTTTTTTTTAAAGAAAAGCAGTGATAATTAATTTCTAATACGCACATGAATCAGTGGTGCGTGCCTGGGTTTGAACCTCGGACCTCCCGATTGAGAGGGCAAGTTTTAACCATTAGGCTATCACTGCTCTTACGTGTGTGTGTATGTCACACTTATACAGTCGAGTTTTTTAATAAATTCATAATATTACTTGTTAAGTTGACTTGTTACTTTTGAATTGAATTAGGCGAAGTTAAACACTTGTTAGGTAGGTCAAATCAAATTACAGGCCTCCCGAAAAGCCCTGAGTTCGGTTCTAATTGAATGAACAAGGATTAATATTTGAATAAAAATTAACACTTCTCTGACCTCCGGCGCTTTTAGGGTTAATTTTGAGGTTAATTTTTATGAAAGGAAGATAATTTGATCTTAATTAGGTGTACATCAAATGTGTTGGCTATTTGTTGTCAATCCTTATTGTCCCACTGCTGGGCATGCAGTACAAGTGTGAAACGGTAGCCTTCATAAGCTTTTGAGAGTCTTTTAGGAACTCCCAAGTGTGTAGATTTCCTTACGATATTTTGTTTTCATAAAATTAAAAATCTGCGCTGCACATAAGCTAAAATGCCAATGTAATATTTAGTTTATTTGTATACAGTATCATTAGAACTTCAGAGTTACGTAATAACGTACCATATGTTGGTACAATATGTTGAAGGTGGTAGAACCAGTGTAATTCGACCGGGGAAGTACCACCACCACACCTATTTCTAGCGTGAAGCATTTCTTGCGTTTCAATGGAAGGGTGTATTTGCTGGCACACTTTTATGTGAGGCGACCATCATAATCCTCGGGAGTAGCAACGCATCTGTGATTGACTTCAGATAGAATCCGTGTTCCATATGTAGTTAATTACAGATGTCCAGCAGCAGTGACCACTTACCATCAGGTGGATTGCATGCTCGTTTGCTACTTCAGTCAGATGAAAAGAAATGAAGTGATCAGCGAAAAAATGGTCGACAAGTGTCAAGCATATTTTTTTCCTGTGTTTAGGGGAAATTTAATATGAATGGACTCCGAAATTTGCTGACAAAAGAACAAAAAAGGTCCTCTTGTTTGAAAATTTTCAAAGGAGTCTGAGATATCGAATAACATCTTATTATCTTAAAATCCATCAAAGCGTTTAGACCAGTGACCGACCTTTTCAAAATGTTTACCCCTGTGATGTGGCAGAAAAGCAATTTTACCCCGCCTTTAAAATTTTAATTTTTTTTTAATACCAGTCTAAGTTTGACGACCAAAAAAGGTCGTCAAATCTGTACTAATTTAAGTCTGACAACCAAAAATGTCATCAAGTTTTACCACCAATTACCCCCATTTCCCCCACGAATACCCGTTTTACTCCCGATGGGGTAATTACCCCAAGATTAGGAACCCAGGGTTTAGAACGTGTCAAAGTTATACACATACGTACACAAAAAAATGACGTTTCAACCATCGCTGTCAAGTAAAGCTTCTTTGTATATTTTATCATAGAAAAACAAAAAATATTGTAAAGTCTTCGAGTTGAACGGGAAATTGAATGAGATTAGAGGATTTAATAGAACAAGCTCCGACGATACAAGAAAATATTGGCTCTTACGTAAAATTGATGGAAAAATATGCTAAGCAAATTGTGAATGAGCAAAAAGCTGTTACAATGTACTATTTTAATTTATTATACATATATTGTGACCACCAATTCGCACTTGGCCAGCGCGGTGGATTATGGCCTAAACTCTCTCATTCTGAGAGAACACCCGTGCCCAGCAATGGGCCAATAATGGGTTGATGAGATACATATATTATATTGTACCGTGTATTGTAGGAAAAGTGATAGTTGGTTGAAACTTGCCCTCTCGTTCAGGAGGTCCGAGGTTCGAATCTCAAGCACGCATCACTGAATTTTCTAAAATTGTGTGCGTATTAGAAATTAATTATCACTTCTTTACTACGAAGGAAAACATCGTGAGAAAATCTACTAACCCGAGAGTTCTTAAAAGTTCTCAAAGGTGTTTGAAGTCCACGAAGTCGCACTTGGCCAGCGTGGTGGACTTTAACCTATCTGTGATTATCTTCACACAGAATCCATATTCTATTTGAACTTGATCACCAATGTCTATTCGCGGCAGTGACCACTTACCAGGTGGACTGCATGCTCGTTTGCTATTTCGATCAAATAAAAAAAAACAAATGATTAACCGGGAAAGTACCACCGCCACACTTACTTCTAGCGTGAAGCAGGTCTTGCGTTTCCGTCCCTGTAGCCTCGGGATCAGAATAGCCTCCTTTTCAGCGCCGAGGACGGCCACCGGGGGGGGTTTTAGTTCGGTAAAAATCCCCATAACCCTGCGTCGCTCCCACGGCGTCGGGTACCTTTGGAAGGTTTCCCCCTCGAAAAAAAAAAGGTGCGGTTGCCGGCACAGTTTGATTTTAAGCGACCATCTTAGTCCTCGGGAGCAGCAACGTTTAATATTTCTTCTATTAAAATAATTAGGTAAATTAGGAAGTGCATCGAAATGGAATCACAAACGGTTTAACTACTTTTAAAGTATGTATAATATCCTCCATTATATATATTCCCTACATATATATTTTCAGTTAAAAAGAGAGACCAATACCCAGAAATAGGACATACACAACTATTGGGGTTGTTAATTTATACTCGATTTCAAAATTAACATTACGCTGTACATTTTGTTGATATTAAAATTGTACGGTTTGCAAACATGAATAGTGGACCAAATATCTTGTTATTGTAAAATCATCTCTAGTACATGTTTTGCAATTAATTACTAACTAACGATCAAAATGAAAATACGTACGAATTCGATTATGAACTGTTAACATGCTCAAATCGTTGGGTACAACCCATTATTGACCCACTGCTGGGCACGGGTCTTCTCTTAGAATGAGACCACAGTCCACCGCGCTAGCCAAGTGCGAATTGGTGGACTTCATACCTCCGATAACTTTTTTTTTAAAGAACTTTCGGGTGTGTCGGTTTCCTCTCGATGTTTTCCTTCACCGAAAAGCAGTGTTAATTAATTTCGAATACGCACACGAATCAGTGGTGCGTGCCTGGGTTTGAACCTCCCGATTGAGAGGGCAAGTTTCAACAATTAGGCTATCACTGTACACACTCAGCTCTGTACAAAACGTAATTGATGATAATATGGAATGAAGCGTTATGCGTAGGGTGAGCGCAACATATTCTAGTAATCTAACGAATGATGCGAATATGCACATGTTTTTTACATAATCGCATTCGCAAGGATTGTGCAATTGTTTGCGAATCTAGAACTGCAGTTTGATGACCAAAAAAACCGTCAAATTTATACAAATTTAAGTCGAAGTTTATTTTTGTTATGGGGGTTGGGGACCTTTAAAAGAGACCCGCCGCCGTGGGAGCAATACCTGGTGGGATTTTACCTCACTGAAACCCCCCGGTGGCCGTCCACAATGTTACGTGGCGGACTCCGGGATCTCCAACGGAACACAACCGGAGTCCTCCGAGCGCAATACCCGTTTCGGGCCAGTAGGTGCGGTGAGCGGTTCACGCCCACCAGGGAAGAGCCCGATGGGGCACACGCTGAGGACACCGGCGGTCAATTGGAGTTCCCGGAGTCCTCTTCGCAGCGTCGAGGTCGGCCACCGGGGGAGTTTTAGTGCGGTAAGAATCCCACATAACCCGCGTCGCTCCCACGACGTCGGGTACTTTTTGAAAGTTTTCCACTCGAAAACAAAAAAAAAAGGGTGCCCTATCTGCACCGTTGGCGTCTCCGTCTCCGCGCTGGATCGATGTACTCTCTGCCTGTTCGGCGTTCTTTTTTCCGCGCATAACGCGATTGCGCTGACCATGCTATCCCACGCTAACATTTATTACATCATTATATAATTCAAACCGAAGTTTCGGACACCATAACTTTGAACAATGCGTTTGGAGCACAAAATCACCAATATTCGGTTTGCCCCAGTTACGTCAGAACGTTTAGAGACTTTATCTCGCACCATTTTCCAACGAAGTTGACACCAAAGATGAGTGCGAATGTATTTTATCTCACGATATTCGTTATTCGGATTACTCATTACCGACAGTTCTCGGGAGTAGCAAAGCTTCTGTAATTGACTTAATATAACCCCTGTTCTGTTTCAAGTTGGTACTAGATGTTCATGGGCGGCAGTAACCACTTACCACCATATGAAACGCTCATTTGCTGCTTGAATTTGATGAAAAAATGATTTATGATTGCTCTTAAATTTTAAGAGCAATCATAGAACCAAATATCATCAATTTATCCATCTACGAGTCTTTTAGGTAACTTAGTGGACAAAGCCCTCATAGGAGTGTTGGATAATAACTGTTGACAACCGCAGGAGGACATATTATACGGAAAGATGCAACTATCAGGATTGTGTCCCTCAGTACCTTCTTCGAAATCGAATCGAAAAGCGGTGTTGCTACGGCACTCAACACCACACGGCACCCAACACCACACGACACTCAACACCACACGGCACCCAACACCCCACGGCACCCAACACCACACGGCACCTTAAATTTGGAACAATCCCACGTCCACATATCAAATCTCACCAATATCCCTCGACCCAGTTACAGCGGAACATTTTGAGCCGTTGCTTCGCGATTTCAAACGAAGTTGACACCCGTAAATTGCATCAGCGACAGAAACGGAAAGCTTTGGCGTCGCGAAATGTGCGAGGATTGAGATTTATGAATTGTATTTTTCGTTCTATTGCTAAATATAACGGGTGGCGTCAGTGTTGGGTTTGAAGAACAAATTTAATGCCACATAACTAATTATTAGAATGTACATTGGCATATTTATGAAGAAGGTTACAGACAAGTTTTTTCTTTTATCTGACTGCAGTAGTAAACGAGCATGCTGTCTACCTGATGGTAAGTGGTCACTGCCGCCCATGGACATCTGTAAGCAACTTCATATAGAACATAGGTTCTATCTGAAGTCCTCGTATAAAAGTATGCCAGCAACTTCACCCTTCTATCGAAACGCAAGAAATGCTTCACGCTAGAAAAAGTGTGGCGGTGGGCCCTCCCCGATCGAACTATACTGGTTCTACAACCTGATTGAACAATCTAAGACTTTTAAGCTATTGAATAGCTTTCATCGTGGGTTTTGAGCACGGTGACCGACTCAAGAAATTCCGTAACGAAAAAACCCTAACACCCCCCACTCTGCCTACCATGCAGCGCGATCGAGCGATCGCTTAACGTGTATGTATATTATGGTACGACAGTACGCAGCACGCACGGATCAAGACGAGCTGCTCGGAAATGGAACGAATATGTAAGCAGCTGTTTGTGAGAAATTATATAGTATTAAAGAAAAAAACTGGAATTAATAATATCAAGGAAAAAAATACTGCATGAATAAATAAACAATTATAACTGCATAAGTTAACAAAAAACGCTATGCAATAGTTTTACCGCGGCAGTCCCCGAGTGCCGCACTTTTTACCGCTACTCCGAGCAAACAGATCATACAGTATCTGATGATAAGTGGTCAGCATATAGGCCGCAGTTACCAACTCCATAGAGGTTAAATCAGAATTCCGTCACAAACACCGTGCTTTTACCGAGGACTAAGGTAGTAGTCGCATTTGACAAATAGCGGCATACACACTCTTCTACAGAAATATAAGAACTTATTCACGATAGAAATGAGTTTGGCAGTGGTACTAACCCAGTAAAAATGAAATGCTTTATTTTATATACTTTATTGTATATGCCTACGGGGGCACTTACAAATTGTCAGTTACATTTTTTTTCTTACACTACCACCGGATCGGAACACGACCTCAACTGAGAAGATCTGGCAAGAAACTCAGCGGGTTTGTCTTTTTTGTTATTTTATAACTCATTTTTTTATATAAAATAATCATGATAATTCAGATGCTTATAGTTTATATACTATATCTATCCATATGCAGCCATAATGCCCATTAGCAACATAAAAGTACCTTTTTTTTATGTTGTGGTAGGTACTTTTATGTTCCCCCTCGAAGGGATCTCCACCTTGTCGTGGTGAGGGGGCTCAGTAACATATAAGTACCTACCACAACATAAAAAAGTAACTAATCATTAACTGGCTACTTTTCTCAAACATAAGTAAACATCGCGTGGTTACAAGTATGTAATTTCCTGTCATTACGCGATGTATTATGTAGCGCTTGTTACGTTCAATTTGTCATTGACGAAAGCGTAATTACGGGAATAATTTATTGTCACTTTCCATGGATAAAAGTGTGTAGTAAAAATTTAAATCATGAATTTAATTACGCCTCTTGTCGAAATTTTACGGTAAATTGGGAACATTTTACGGTGTTTCGTGTTATTTAAATTATTCTATATTATGCAAGTACCAAATTGCATTTAATTAACTTGATGGTAACTGCAGATAAAGCAGTGATAGCCTAATGGTTGAAACTTGCCGTCTCAATCGGGAGGTCCGAGGTTCAAACCCAGGCACGCACCACTGATTTATGTGCCTGAATTAACTATCACTGCTTTTCGGTGAAGGAAAAAATCGTGAGGAAACCGAACCCAAGAATTATTTAAAAAAAAGTTCTCGGAGGTGTGTGAAGTCCACCAATTCGCACTTGGCTAGTGCCTACCGCACTGGCCAAGTGTGAATTGGATGACGGCGAGTGACACTCATAGTCCTCAATGTTCTATGTCAAATATATACCTAGGTAGAAATCCTACCTGAGCAAAAGTTAAATGTAGTTAGTATTTTTAAGACGCCAGAATTGAAATCATTTCGCCTAATTAAGATAGTACTTAGTTAGGCGAAATGATTCTCTCCTACTACTCCTACTCACTTACTACACTCATTATATGACAAAAATAATGGTTTCCTCTTTCAAGGAAATGAAAGCGTGTTTTGTTAAAAAGGCACTGGTTTAATGCAAGTCAAACGGTTACGTATTGACAAATATTCAAATTTTTATTTTATTGTGTTAATAGATAAACTAAAAAATGGTGACTAATATCGACAATCTTGTACAAAAATATTATATAATATATTATATATTTTCATTGTTGTTTTCTTTATTGTTTACCTAACTGTACCCAGCGTGCGTTGCTACGCCATTAAAAAAAATACGCCAGAAACATGATCAAATGAATAGTTATCGATTATTGAAGACATACAAACATTCTTTTTTTTAAAGAAGAAGATTGTAGTGGCATTAGCAATACAAATTCGGTAAAATTTAACGTCTATTTGTTTCAAAATCCTTAGACAGACGTACAAACAGCGAATACTTAGTTCCAAAGGGGGTATATTTATTTATTTATACATTTATTGCACCTTTACAAAAAGTTACAATAGGGCAAACTTAATGCCTGATGGCATTCTCTACCAGTCAACCCTGGGTGGCTGGAAAATGAGTGGCAGGTGTTAATTTTAACCGCGAGCAATAGAAATAGGTTCCGTTTTACCTTTTTTTTTTTTAATAATTTAACCTAACGATAAGGCAGACGGGCTACCTGATGGAAAGTAGTCACCGTCGCCTGTGGACATTCGCAACACCAGCGGAGTCGTCAATGCATCGCTGGCTTTGTAGGAGAGCTCTTTTCGCACCTTTCTTGAAGAACCCCATGTCATAGCGCCCTTTCGTACGGAACCCTTAAATTTGCATAAAAGGCAATATTTTACTACTACTCTCTCACATTTACTCATAAAAGGCGACTCTCATAGCGACATTGACGGCAAATTGGAACATATTACGTTGCTTCTATGATACTTAAATTAAAGTTGAGATGATATTTTTAAATTGAGTGAAGGGTTATTAGAGAAAATACTGTGAAGATTCTTTCCTGTTTATTCTTAGCGTAAGTTTATTACGTTTCTAAGCCCATTGCGTGATGTCCCTGTAGTTCCGGGATCAGGATAGGGCTACGGTATCCCCTGCCTGTAAAAGGCGTCTAAAAGGGGCTTCTGGGGTCGCGGTCGGCTAGAGTGGGAGCTCGAATCGTTCGGTCAGGCAACCCTGGGAAGGACGGCGGTATGTGTGGTCACATATCGTCGTAAAGACCAGATGGAGAGGTGGGCCCAGCTACTGGTGAGGCAACGCGTTCAGAGGACACCGGTTGCGTTCCTTTGGAGATCCCGGAGCCCTCTTTGTAGCACTGAGGTTTTAGCGTGATAAAAATCCCATATAATCCTTCGTCGCTCCCACGGTGTCAGGTACCTTTTGATGATTTCTCAGTCGAAAAAAAAAACACATTGCGTGGTATAGCCGAAAATATATTGTGATTTATGGTAAAAAGGTGAATAGTGATTGTTAGGGATACTTAATAAACATTTAGTAAGGTCACATTGCAGTCAAAAAATGACAAAGTTAATTTGTTTAATTGACGTTTAATTGACACAGTGGCAATTCTTATACAGGGGTATTTGTTTGAGATTCGATTGTGAACTTATCACCTCCGTACTTATATCTAATTTTGTACCTTTTACATTTTTTTTTTATCTAACTGAAGTAACAAACGAGCACGCAGTCCACCTGATGGTAAGTAGTCACTACTCCCCATGGACGTTTGTAATCAATTTCATAAAGAACATAGGTTCCATCTGAAGTCAATTACAGATGCGTTACTACTCCCGAGGACTAAATGGTTGCCTCATGTGAAAGTGTGCCGGCAACCACACCCTTCTATCGAAACGCAAGAAATGCTTCACGCTCGAAATAGGTGTGGCGGTGGTACTTTCCGGTCGAACTACACTGGTCTTATAAGACGAAAGTTCTTCTCTCTTACCACAACAATCACACGAACAGCATCTCTTATCATTGTTGGTATATGGCAGAAGTAGATGTTGTGTTGTTGCTTTCGTTCTTCTATAAAGGTTTCCAAATTCAAGGAAGCAGAACAGGATTGTATCCAGTACAAAACATTTGTTATCCACCTGTTAAACCACTGCCCTTTCTTGCAACAGCTCAGAAAGTACCGTAACATAAGCCGCTTACAGAAAGTATTAGGTAACGTCTCAAAAGAACTTACACCAGTTTTCTTAACTTACTTGCGGGCTCGGGTGTTCATATTCACACAAAGTCTTTACTCCATTACCCGAGTTCGGCTTCCCTTGTTAAGTGATTAATAAATGTTACATAAAGGCGTCTGAGTTATGGCACACCGCAATTATTTCTGATTAATATTATACATGCAATTTGTAAAGACATATGTGTATTTTATAGTATATTACGCAAATACTGAATTGATTCTGGAACTATTTGAATTTTACTGAGATATGTCACTGGGATAGTTTATGATTTAAATTAACAAATGAGATACTCATTAATATTATAAATATTATTAAATGGGTGGAATTGAGGAGGTAAACTAGTACGAAATGAACATTTCAAATTAAAATCTGCAATACTACTTGCTGTAAGTAGTTGCTGTCAATTTTTACATCTCAAAAACAAGGTAACATAAGCCGATTACAGAAAGTATCGGGAAACATCTCGTAAAAAGAATTTACCTCAGTTTTCCTAAAGGCTTACATATGACCAACAGTAATGAACAAAGTTAGTACACAACAACTCGTCACTTCCTGGTAGAATTAGAACTACTTGCAGGATCGGGTGTTCACACAAACTTTTACTCCGTCGCCCGAGTTCGGGTTCCCTTGTTAACTGATTAGTGAATGTGATGGAAAGGTGTGTTTATTTTGGTATTCCGCAGTTATTATATCCAATAACTTATGAATCATATTAGTATCATAAATATTCAGATTTGTGAGGATGTACGTGTGTTTTTTACTCTTTCACAAAGAAATATCCGTTGAATTTTGCTTATATTTACTATTATATATTTTACTAGTGTATTGTGTAGCAATTCTAACTTAAAACTATTGTTTTGCACCAGTAAACCGAATCGATTACAATAAAATGCTTAGTAAGAAACAGTTCTATACTATATTTGCATTTTTTTTATATGGTATACATATACTTGGCCAGGTCCATACATACAAGGTCCATACATTTTGAAATATCTCCTTTGGCACAGATATAATTCATGATTTGAATTAATGTATGGGATACTCATTACGATAGGATTACCATACTCATGGTAAACGTGACAAAACGGGTGGAGCCTTGAAAATTATTTAGTACAAAATAAAAACATCTTAACTTAAAATCTGCATAATAGCTACTCTAAGTAATCGCTGTCAATCTTAACATCTTCGAAACACCGTAACATAAGCTGCTAACAGAAAGTATTCGGTAATAACTCAAAAGAAAAACTTACGTTTTCTTACTAAAGACTTACACATGACCAACAGTAATGAATAAAGTTTCAACATGACAACTCGTCAGTTGCTAGTAGTATTAGAACAAATTGTGGCATTTGTTCACGCTCACGCAAAACTTTCTATTTAAGTTATGAGTTACGAGAACGTGAAATGCCTCTTTGAATTATGAGACTGCAGTTATATTATACATATTATATTTGCAAGTTAGTAGAACTCTTTATGATTCAACTCTGGAAACACCACCATCTTATCTCTTTCTGGCTCATAAAAAAACTCTTTCTACACTCATACCCCACACTAGGATTATCTACTGTATCGTGGATGGATACACACAAAGATCGTGCCACGGATACACACAAAGACGAATACACTCGTCTTTGTGTGTATCAGTGGCCCCCCCACAGCCCAGACCCAGAACAAGAATCTAAACTCAGCATTCAGATACCTGTCTGGCCGGGAATCGAACCCGGGACCCACTGCGTGTCGACCGGTATGGTAACCGCTGCGCCACGCGGGTCGTCAAATAAAAGCAGTGTTATGCACTGCTGATACAGTTGCTACGTTCTACACTATTTTGTATTCAGTAAAAATATATAAAGAAATGTTACTATTATGTAACATAAAAAAGCGAAGACGATGATAAATTTTACAGCCTCAATTTTATAAGCTCAAGAAGTTCCGATAGCACTCTGATAAGTATCTCAGAAGGCTAACCCAATATTCCCGGTAGTAACCTTAAAAGCTTTACCCAAGAAACAAATAAGAGTACAAAGAACTTTTTGGAACTTTACACAAAGCAAGCGACCGCCAAGTCGTCACATCCGGGAACGAATTAAGTTTAACCCCTAACTTGGTCATGTCCACAAAAACACAAGATTTTACTCAGCAATCCGAGTTTGCGTTAATCGTTTCTTTATCGGTACAATTTATAAAATTGTAAATTCAAAGTTTGTGTGGACGGGTAGATGTTTGTTAAAATATCTCGCAATAACTTACGGACATGTTTAAAAAAAATACAAGATTTTACTCAGCGACCCGAGTTTTAAATTGTTTGTAGATTGTTAAAACTTACAAAAATCGCGAGTTTGTGTGGATGAGTGGTTATTTATAGCAGTTTATCGCAAAAACTTGACCCGACTATAGGTTAAATATTTTTTTGATTCGTATAACTTACAAAATTATAAATCTGAAAGCTTGTGTGTGAGTTAAGTTAGTTATAGTACACACAAAAAGCATTGAATGAATTTGGATAAAGTTTGGCACTCAGTTAAATTCTAAACTAGTTGACCCGGCGAACTTCGTTGCGTATAAAAGTCAAAAATCAAAAATATCATTGTTTCCTTCCTCTTTCTTCCTCTTGAATCATTGTATCTATTACAAAAACCTGCATTAAAATCCGTAGCGCAGTTTTAAAGATCTATGCATACATAGGGACAGACAGCGAGAATCGATTTTGTTTTATACTATGTAGTGATAAACACGTAGTTTTTCTTTGTCAATGTAAACAATGGTCATAGATGCGTAAAAATAATATGCGTAAATATGACGATATTTATATATTACGTGCATATATATTATAATGTAATTACTGTTCATAAAACCTTTTTTTTTTTTTGTTTTCGAGGGGGAAACCTTCCAAAGGTACCCGACGCCGTGGGAGCGACGCAGGGTTATGTGGGATTTTTACCGCACTAAAACCCCCCCGGTGGCCGTCCTCGGCGCTGAAAAGGAGGACTCCGGGATCTCGAAACGACTTCAACCGGAATCCTCCGAGCGCGCTGCCCCATCGGGCTCCTCCCGGATGGGCGGCTGGGCCCACCGCTCCGTCTAGTCTTTACGACGGTATGCGACCACACATACCGCCGTCCTTCCCGGGATTGCCTGATCGAACGGTTCGAGCTCCCACTCTAGCCGTCTGCAACCCCGGAAGCCCCTTTTAGTCGCCTCTTACGACAGGCAGGGGATACCGTAGCCCTATTCTGACCCCGAGGCTACAGGGACGACTGTTCATAAAACCTACATGTAAAATTCCGGTAAGCGTAATTTGTGCCTTCTTTGTCAATGATTTCTGTTTGATGCGGCAGGTAAAACTTGTAGTAAAACCTTATTTTATTAAGTTATTACCTTAAATTTTCCATCTTCAACCATATATAATGTTTATACTTTGTGGTAAAATATTTTGTGCTTCAAAAATATTGTTCTGTAAAAAATATTTGAAACAACTATTACAAATGTCAATTACAATGTACCCTCACGTGGACTCACATAAGTAACTATACACACAGTAGAAGTAACTTTCCGTAACTTCACACAATGCAAAACCGAGGTGGCACGTCCAACCGCGTATTAGAGTCAACCCTTACTTGCGGTTATGTTCACACCAACACAAAAACGCAAGCTTTTACTTTGCAACCCGAGTTTTGTATTGATGAAATGCTCGGAAGGTTTATCTTTACTTTTTGGAACTTTCGGATTTTATGTGATTATTTCACTATAAATTATATTATTATTATTATATTATTTTAGAAAAGTGTGAGAATGGGGAATGTAAATATTTAGCTACGATTTTTTTTTTATTATTTGTTAGAATCACAAACGTTTGATTTATCATGTGGCGATTTCCTGCAACTTATCAGAAGATGGCGCCACTAGTATTCTTAAACATGCTATCAAAATATTCTTAACATCCTGCTTACATACTAACCCCAAGTAACGGCCATTGGATTACTTTTATATTAAAAAAAAAAAAACAAGTAAAATTCCGTTTCCCGTTTTCCCGTTGCAGAACCTTACAGAATATTACCTATATTTATATTTTATATACACATATTTCTTGGTCATACTATTTCTAAGTAAGCTTAAGCAGTCGGGTTTTTGTTTTTATTAAAATTTATTTACTTTGGAGCATAATTTAAAATGAGTAATTTTAAAGTAAATGAGACGACTAAGCAATTTAATTTAAAAATTCGTAAACGTCTTAAAACTTTTTGAGAAATTATTTAATTACTATGATCTCACTATTTCGAAATTAGGCGGTGACTATGACAAGACTTCAAGAGGTTTTGAAAAGTCTTATATGTAATCTTATATTGTATACATCATTCTAATATTATGAAGGAAAAAGTTTATGAAGATATATTTTTGTAACCGTTTCACGTAAAAACTTTTTTTTTGTTATCGAGGGGGAAACCTTCATAAGGTACCGGACTCCGTGGGAGGAACGCCGGATTATGAGGGATTTTTACCTCACTAAAAACCCCCCCGGTTGCCATCCTCAGCGCTACGTGGAGGACTCCGGGATCTCCAATTGAACACAAGAGGAGTCCTCCGAGCGCAATGCCCCTTTTGGGCTCTTCCCAGTGAGCATTATATACACTGAGCCTCCTTGTGTTTACAACAACATGTGTCCACACATGCCGTCTTCCTACACGGGATCGCTTGGCTGGACGGTTCGAGCTCCCACTCTTACCGTCCGCAACCCCTGAAGTCCCTTTTAGTCGCCTCTTAAGAAAACTGTGATCTAAGCTTACCATATTTAAAAATACCTAATCCGTTTTTTGCTGTTTATTTTATTAAAGAGTCCGTGAAAACAGTGCTTGATTTCCTAAGGGTCCGTGAACTAAAAAAGGCTGGGAACCGCTGCTTAATACTAAATGAACGACGCGTGCGAAGCCGCAAGAAAAAGCTGGTTAAGTTAAATAAAAATCTAAATTTACTACACATTTTAGCGCAAAACCATATAGCGTACTATTTAGTTTATAAAACATGGCTATGACCGTTTAGTATGATATTTAAAATAAACCATTTTATTTATAACTAGCTGACCCGGCAAACGTTGTTTTGCCATGTAAAAATTAAAACAAAATGTTAAGGGTGGACAACACTTATCATTAAGTAGTATGAAAAATAGATGTTGGCCGATTCTTAGATCTACTCAATACGCTCACAAAAATTCATGAGAATCAGTCAAACCGTTTCGGAGGAGTACGGGAACGAACATTGTGACACGAGAATTTTTATATATTAGATATAAATATATATATAAATATATGGGGACACCCATGTAACATTTTTCTACTGTTCACAAGTTAAGGGTTAACTAATCCGTAAGCGATAAGTAAGTTCGCTTTGCTTTGTTCCGCGAACTCCTTTGTACCCATTACAGTGTTTCTTAAGGTAAAGTTGCTAAGAATAGAGCGGTAAGAGGGTTAACTTTTCTCAGTTACTTTGAACACGTTTACATCGCTTTTTTATACCGCAAACGAGTATAGAGCTCTAATGTGGAGTGGTTCCTGCTTATAAACTGACTGGGTCAGAAGGTAGTGTTTGTCGAGCGTATGTAATCGAGTGCATTTCTTTGACATGCGCTGCGTGCCAAACCGCTTAATGGATTGTAACACATGGCAACATTAGAATCGACTCAGTTGTTATCAGAGCAGTGATAGCCTAATGATTGAAACTTGCCCTCTCAATCGGGAAGTCCGAGGTTCAAACCCAGGCGCGCACCACTGATTTATGTGCGTATTAGAAATTAATTATCACTGCTTTTCGGTGAAGGAAAACATCGTGAGGAAACCTACACACCCGAGAGTTCTTTAAAAAAAGATCTCAGAGGTGTGTGAAGTCCACCAATTCGCACTTGGCCAGCGCGGTGGACCTGGCCTAAAACTCCCTCATTATGAGGGAAGACAAGTGCCCAGCAGTGGGACAATAATGGGTTGTACCCAGTTGTTATAGTGGCATAAGCATTCTTTATCATTGATTGAAGCAGCAAACGAGCATACACTGATGGTTTGTGTCCACTGCCGCCCATGGACATATGCAAGAAATTTCGTGTAAAACAGGGGTTCTATCTGAACTCAATCATAGATGCGTTTGCCTCGTCAACCCATTATTTTCCCACTGGGCACAAGTCTTCTCTCAGATTGAGAGAGTTAAAGGACATAGTCCACTGCGCTGGCCAAGTGCGAATTGGTGGACAAATAAATGGGTTACGGCTCTCATATATCAGTGAGCTTGGTACAACACCTTTCCCACACAAAACGCAAGCAACGAGTGTGCTGTAGAACAATAATGATTATAAAACGCTAATTACTTCAATGTCATAATTTATAAAGAGTTATCGTTTCTGACTAGCGACTATAGCAACGCGATTGTCGCACGTCGTGCGAGTACTTTTATGCTTAAGTATATTGGGTTTCATCTTAATATTTGTTGCCTATAGTGCATTGAAATTAATGACCAAATAAGATAACGTAAGCGTGCAGTGTACAATGCAATGTACGAAAAATAATGATCATTTTGAGAAAACCAAATTAACTCACACTAAGGGCACTGGGCCCTTAAGTATACCCACCCTCACACTCATGTTACGACATTGACACTTCACAATTTCGGCATAAAGCTTTTAGAGATTAAAAATATTGTACAAACTTCAGTGGGGCTCATAACCAACATAATCAAAGGCGAGACTTCACTAACGAATTTTAATTAGAAGAACATTGTTTCAGATGTTTATTTACTAACTACCCTCAAAGACTTGAAGTTCTTTTCACTTGTTTTTCAATTTTCACTTCACTTTCACTTTGAAGGCACGGCTTATTTAGACCAGTTACTTAAAATTCCAATTAGGAAAGTTCAAATTTATTCTTTCCCAAGTCCTTTTCAACCCGAAAAATTAAGGCGAATTCGTAACAGCGCGACGGAACTCTGCCAATTTGCTTTCAACGGACACTTTTAGGGACGTAATGTTGAATAGAATTTGTGGCTTTAATCGTGTACATGGGAATTCCCTTCACGAAATTCTGCGAAGAACTTTATATGTATTTTTTTCCTTTAACATTTTATGCTTTCTTTTTGGGGTTCCGTCCTTAAAGGAAAAAACGAGACCCTATTACTAAGACTGCGCTGTCCATCTGTGAATCTGGTCGTCCGTCTATCTCATCAACTCATTATTGGCCCACTGCTGGGCACGGGTCTTCTCTCAGAATGAGATAGTTTAGGCCATAGTCCACCGCGCTGGCCAAGTGCGAATTGGTGGACTTCACACACCCCCGAGAACTTTTTTTTTAAGAACTCTCGGGTGTATAGATTTTCTCACGATGTTTTCTTTTACCGAAAAGCAGTGATAATTAATTTTAATACGCAAAAAAATCAGTGGTGCGTGCCTGGGTTTGAACCTCGGACCTCCCGATCGAAAGGGCAAGTTTCAACCTTTAGGCTATCACTGCTCTTGTGTCCGTCTATCACCAGGCTGTATATCATGAACCACGAACTAGACAGTCGAATTTTCACAGATGTTGTATTTCTGTTGCCACTATAGCAACAAATAAACAGAATAATATAAACATTTAAGGGGGGCCCCAACCACCAACGTATTTTTTGTAGTTTTTATAGATTATACGGAACCCTTTGTGCGCCAGTCCGACTCGCACTTAGCCGGGTTTTTTAAAGATAATGGTACGGAACTCTCCGTAGGCGACGAACTCGCGCTTTTTAGGTTTTATATAAAATAGAAACATCAAACCGGCTTGCGGCCTATCGAGATGTTACTTGGTGTTGGTTAATAATTTTCAAGATGATAGAATTTCTTTGTGATTTTCGCTGCTGTGTTTCTAATCTAAAGGGTGTAATAAAGGAGGCATAGTTCTCAGATGCGTTTCTACTTAAATATAGCTCTTTTTGTTCTCGAGGGGTAACTTTCAAAAGGTACCCAACGCCATGGAAGCGACCCAGGGTTATGTGGGAATTTTACCGCACTAAATTTTTCCAGGTGGCCATCTTCAGCACTGGGTGGAAGACTCTGGGATCTTCAATGGAACATAACTGGAGACCTCTGGGCGCGACGCCCCATTCGGACTCTTCCCATTGAGCATCTGTACTCACTGGCCTCCTGGTGTTTACGACGGCATATGGGCACACATGCCGTCATCCTACCTACGGTCGCCTGGCTGGACGGTTCGAGCTCCCGCTCTTACCGCCCGCAACCCCGGAAGCCCCCTTTAGTCGTCTATTACGGCAGGCAGGCGAGACCGTAGCACCATTCTGGTCCCAATACTACAGGGACATCCTGGATCCTGATCGATCACCTCGAATAAATGTGTCTGGATTGAATTACTTTTCGTCGCCAACCCATTATTGTCCTACTGCCAGGCACGGGTCTTCTAACCAACTAATTTCTAATACTTCATCAATCAGTCCTTTAAGATCCACTACTGGACATAGGTAGTTGTTGATCATAACTTCATAGAGAACAACTTCATAGAGAGAGAGAGAAGTTATGATCAACAATCATTGCTTTACATGTTGATGACCGCAATATGTGTTGGTGTTACAGAAGAAGACACCGCTGGCCTTCTTCTGGATTTTACCCCCTTTATTGTTATTCCGTAAGCTTCCTTTAGTCTTCATCTTTTAGGCACCTCTTACGACAGGCAGGGATTACCGTAGCCCTATACTGTTTTTTTTATATCTGACTGAAGTAGCAAACGAGCATTCAGTCCACCTGATGGTAAGTAGTCACTGCCACCCATGGACTTCTGTAATCAACTTCATACAGAACAGGTGTTCCATCTGAAGTCATTCGCAGATGCGTTGCTACTCCCGAGGACTATGATGGTCGCCTCATATAAAAGTGTACCGACTACTGGTCCCGGAACTACAAAAACGAGATTTTACCCTCTAGTAGCTGTAACAGCCTAGGAGAGGGAATGGTGATATGAAAGACCGATTCCACAGCGCACATTTCAATACTACCCCGAAAGATTCTTATAAGACGCTAACAAAGGAATCTTAACGACAAGTCCAAGAACGCTACGTTGAATCTAATAAAACTATCAATCGGAATTCAGTTCAGCACATTGTGAAATTGCCATTTTAAGTTCTTACTGCGTAGTTCTCTTAAATGCGAGCTTCGATTTGACCTATATCTATTGTGTCGAAGTACTTTGACTAGTTTATTAGATTCAGTAGGAGATATGGTCCAGTGGTTTGGAAAACTAGCAGGATACTTACGTCGCCGGTCCTATCTCAGATGTCTGGTATTTGAAGTTATATGGGTCGTCTACATAATACTGTCTGCGTGGACATTCACGACACTACATTACTTGTCCCTATTTAATTTATACCGACTTTTTTTTTATTTTAAACAGTTTTTATGGTTAAATTTTTTAGCAAGTGACAACTTTGTAATTTCTTATACGCATCAATCTGAGGCTACCGTGGTAATCGAACGTTGGACCTCTCAATAATATTCATTTGACGACCCGCGTTGCTGAGTGGTTACTAGACCGGTCAGAAGAGCAGTGATTTCCGGGTTTTATTAAAACAAGTTTTATGGTTATTTTTTTAACAAGTGACAATTACTTTATAAATTCTAATACGCATTATAGGAAAATCTGAGGCTACCGTGGTAATCGAACCTTGGACTTCTCAATAGTATTCATTTGACGACCCGCGTTGCGGAGTGGTTACTATAACGGTCTGAGCAGCAGTAATTTCCAGGTGCGAGCCCTAGCTAGACACTGAAACAATTTAAGGTAATTTAAAATTGTCAGTTACAATATTTTGTTACACTACCACCGGATCGCAACACGACCTCAACTTAGAAGATTTTGTAACTTTTGTTTTTGACACGGAGATTAAAGTTAGCTCCAGTATCTTGCCTTACATTTGACTAAACAAACTTCTTTGACAAGATACACTTTCATAATTAATAAACTATGTAAATATATAAACGAAGAAATGTCGTAAATAAACATAACTCAGATGAACATGAAATTACTTTGTTGATTTAATACTTTTACGAGATTAATATGTTATGTTGATTTTTTCCAGCAATTACTTTCTTCCGTCAAGTCGGTGATAAATTAGCCGTGTGATTGCTGAGGCATGAACAAGCACGCGACGTAACCCGCTAAAGCAGCATGGCTTTGAATTTCTTATCGGGAAATCATTGGGTCAAAATGGCCCTCGCAAAGTGACTGCAGTATAACCCTGACTTGCAAGCCGCAGGCCAAATGTAAAGGGTTGTAGAACACTTGTCTTGACTCTGAAAACAATACTGAAACAATATGTCAAATGAGGAGATACTAGTGGTCTAAAATCCGAATATAACATCGACTTCCACCGATATGTTTAATGGATAAAAAATATTCGATAGGTAATTTAGTTTTTTTTTAAATGATACAAAATAAGGGTTGCCTGATAAAATCTAGCCAGGTTATAATTATTTTTTTTTCACCATTGAGTTTAACGAAAAAAAATAACACTAACGTTAAGTACACAGCCTATAGGATATACAAACGGAGGGTTTCTATTTTTTCTAGCATAACGCTTGGGTTGCCAAATGTAAACAGGTATTATAGTATTATCATTTATCATTTTTAATTTATTATAGCCTGACCAAGACTTTATCAGGCAATCCATGTTTTATCATCACTACTTAGTATAAAACAAAGTCACTTCTCGCTGTCTGTCCCTATGTATCCTTAGATCTTAAAAACTACGCTACGGATTTTAATGCAGTTTTTTTAATAGATAGAGTAATTCGAAAGTATTTTTTTATGTATAATACATGCATAATATAGTGAAGGAATACTGGTAATTTTATATTTTTGACTTTTAGGGGGAACGAAGTTCGCCGGGTTAACTAGTTTTTAATAAACTAAATAACCAATCGAATAATTTTTATCCATTATACAGATCAGTGAAGGTCGATGTTTAATTCGTATTCTCTACTATACCGTCGCACCTCCCCGATTGAACTACATTGGATCTACCAAGCAAAAATGTAACAAATCCATTCAACCTTAATTCTGGGTCGGAGCTTGTAAAATTAATTCTCTATAAATAAAGTCCTCGTCTAAATCAGAACTAATAAAAGTATAAGGTCATTTCTTCTGGCGTATTTATGAATGAAGATGGCGTAGGAAATGAGGATACGCTCCAATAATTTGATGTACTCCTAGGGTTGACACCTATATTTTATTTATGACTGAAGTCGCAAACGGGCATGCAGTCCACCTGATGGTAAGTGGT
>OX453078.1:4419527-4709956 GCA_949699795.1 Spicauda simplicius | reverse complement strand
GGTTGACACCTGTATTTTATTTATGACGGAAGTAGCAAACGAGCATGCAGTCCACCTGATGGTAAGTGGTCACTGCCGCCCGTGGACATCTCTCATCATCTTCATATAGAACATGGGTTCTATCTGAAGTCAATCTCTGATGCGTTGCTACTCCCGAGGACTAGGATGATGGCGTCTGTGAAAGTGTGCCGACAACCAAACCCTTCCACCGTCATAGTCCTCGAGAGTAGCAACGCATCCGAGATTAACTTCAAATGGAACCCATATTCTGTATGAAGTTGATTACAGATGTCCATGGGCGGCAGTGACCACTTACCATCAGGTCGACTGCATGCTCGTTTGCTACTTCAATCAGATAAAAAGACCATAAAATGAGCTTAGAAAGTAACACATTTTTTGCCCTACAACGTAAATATATTAGCATATAAAAGTGGCAACCTTGGTTAGTTCTGCCTCGTAAATATTAAATGAACGACGCCTTCTATTCGTTTGACGTGTCATGAGAACGAGTATGAAATACGAGTCGGATGAATATTTAATTCCGCGGCAATTCTTGTTTATTATCCTCGAAAAACAATTTCCTTGCCATTATCAACGTAGGATCCGTGAAGTAACACTTTTTATGTAAGACTAGGCTTTTCTTCCGGCTTTGACGTTTTTTTTTTTAGTGTGGACCTGGCATTAATGGTGTGGTCTTATAATACCGTAAACTGCATGTTCGTTTGCTGTTTCTGTAATATGAAAAGTACTTACGGTTGCAAAAATTAAGTTGCAAGATTTGACTTTCACATATTGACCAATTTTTTTACCGCTGGAGAAACTTTCGAAAGGTTTCCATCGGCATAAAAGCGATGCTAGATTATTTTATATTATACAAGTTAAAAGTCAAACATCTAAAATTATCAGTGTTTCTCCACTATAATAAACGTAGATTATACATACAAAACGGCACACTTTTTTATGAGGCGTACATCGTAGTCCTCGGGAGTAGCAAGGCCTCTGTGGTTGACTTCAGATAAAACCCATGTTCTGTATGAAGTTGATTACAGATGTCCAGGGGCGGCAGTGACCTTTTACCATCAGGTGGACTGCATGCTCGTTTGCTACTTTGGTCAGATATAAAAAAAGCAAAACTTTTTCCTTGGATCAATCTATCTATTAAAAAAAACTACATTAAAATCCGTAGCGTTGTTTTGATGTTCATAGGGACAGACAGCGGGAAGCGACTTTGTTTTATACTATGTAGTGATAGTAGGACTAAATCTCCCCTAAGATAGGCGTTGCAAAGAGGCCGCCGAAATCTTCAAAACACAACTGGAATCCTGTAAACGTGTTTCCTCATTGGACTCCATCCAGGGGGTCGAGGAATTCCACTACTCCGTCTGGTCTTTACGCAGTGATCACTTCAACCCATTATTGTCCCACTGGTGGGCACGGGTCTTCTCTCAGAATGAGAGAGTTTAGACCATAGTCCACCGCGCTGGCCAAGTGCGAATTGGTGGATTTTACACACCTTCGAGAACTTTTTTTTAGAACTCTCGGCTGTCAATGTTTCCTCACAAGGGTTTGACCTCGGACCTCAAAATCGAGAAGGCAATTATCAACCATTAGGGTATCACTACTCTGCGGCGTTATGCGACCACACATTGCGCCATCCTATCCGAGGTCGCTGGCCGGCGATAAGAGCTCCCACTCTTACTCTGTATCATGGAAGCCCACTTTTAAGTCGCCTTTTACATCAGACAAAGGATTCCGGATCCCTATTTAATTAAAGACGCTATAAGGGCACATACGAACAAACCAACAAAGTCAGTTACATATAAGCTTGTAATGAAAGAAATACTCTTTAAAACGCTTTCTACACTTATAGCCCCACAGTAGGATTTTCTCCTGTGTCGTGGGTGCCATGCAAACACACAAAGACGAATACACAAACACCCAGACCCAGAACAAGAATCTAAACTCATCATTCAGATACCTGGCTGGCCGGGAATCGAACCCGGGACCCACTGCGTGTCAGACTGGTACGGTAACCGCTGCGCCATACGGGTCGTCAAAAGTATCATAAACTCACTGGCTAAGACGTACTTAAGCATTAAATTCCAAAGTACACAAAGCTCATTGCCGTATTATTTTCATCAAATCAAATTTCAGTGCGAGAAAATGGGAGAAGTTTTTCTTATTTTTTTAATGCCAGTAATGGTAGCCATTATTCAAGTGTTAGGCGAGACAATCGGGACGTTGACAAATATGTCTTGTTGTGACTTACAGACGAATTTAGGACGAAACTGCTGAACGGGATTTCATATTATCCGATCCGGTTTTTGTGTACGATAAGTTTTAGTATATATGTAAGACAATGTGTTTTATTTGTTTCTTTTTATCAGATTGAAGTAGCAAACGAGCATGCAGTCCACCTGCATGCTCGTTCGCTACTTCACCACCATTCATGAAAATCTGTAAGAAACTTCAGATATACTAAAGAAGGGTTTTATGAAATCAGTTAATATGCGTTGCTACTCTCGATGACTAAGATTAGCCGACCCATGTGGCGGAGCGGTTACCACACCGGTATGACGCGCAATGCGTCCCGGGTTCTATTCCCGGTCAAACAGATACCTGAATGATGAGTATAGATTCATGTTCTGGGTCTGGGTGTGTGTGTATTCGTCTTGTGTGTGTCCGTGGTACCCAGTGAGTGAAAAAGCGTGTTTAAAACTGAGATGAGAGAAGAGTGAGCCAGCAACCACACTCTTCCACTAAGCCGCAAGAACTATGTACTTCACACTAGAAATAATTGTGGTGGTGGTACCTCCTTTTTCGAACCACACTGGTTCTACCACATGGTCTTTGTTTTAAATGTCAAAATGTTCTTTATTAGTCGTCGTCAACTCATTATTGCCCCACAGCTGGGCACGGGTCTTCTCTCGGAATGAGAGAGTTATAGGCCATAGTCCACCGTGCTGGCTAAGTGCGAATTGGCCAGCGCCATTAGTACATTTTGAAACCAACATTTAAAATATGATGGGGAGTATTTTTGTAAAACATACATAACTATAGCTAACTATATATTCAAATAAAAATAAAAACCTCGCAACACAAGGGTTGCTGTTATGAAATACATCATTGATGTGTAGATTATGCAATGAAAAAGATTCCGAATATGATTATTCTCAATGTTAGTATTCAATTATTCATTCCTACTTGTTTTATACGTGTTCATAATACCTAAGAGACTGAAATTAATCAATATGTGTATTAAGAACAAAATTTGCGCTTGTTTATTTTTTTTTGTTATTGACTGAAGTGGCAAACGAGTATGCTGTCCACCTGATGGTAAGTGGTCACTGCCATCTGTAATCAACTACATACAGAACGTTGGCTCTCTCTCTCTCGACTCGACTCTTCTATCGAAACGCACGAAATGCTCCACGCTAGAAATAGGTGTGGCGGTGGTACTTCCCCGGTCGAACTAAACTGGTTCTACCACCATCTAAATATTGCATACATGTGCAAAATTGGGGACTCCTCTGGTGTTGCACACGTCCATAGATGACGGTGACTAATTCTCTCAGGGAATCCGACTGCTTCATCATTAGGCTCAAGTATACAAAAATATTTAACTTAGAAAATGTCCAATTAGTACTGTGGCGCCCTCTATTCGTTCAATCTAATTTTAGTACGATTTTATTCCGTGTAATATCCGTTACGTAACACATAATTTTTCACGCATCCGATATCGTCTCGGAAAGTATGAAACACCTTTAAAGACTTCTATTTCATGCATTATTCCGTTGGATCGGATAATATGATATCGCTCTAACACAGCGCCCGTAGTTTTATTGTGAAAGTTGTTTGTTTCTGAATCTGTTAGTATTGAGGCTAAGTGTGGGTTGAGGCAAGTGCCCTCAGCCCACACTCTTGTGGGAACTTCGCAAGGTTCCAAATACCCATTCGATCGTAATTCTTATATATTTTGGCGGAGAACTTGGCTCTTCGAGATTTTATCAGACAATTTGATGGTATTAGTCGAGATAGTATACTCTAGTTAACATTATGTAGTAGTCTGAAGTAACAGTAAGTAGTAACAGTTCGAAGGTGGTAGAACCAGTGTAGTTTGACCGGGGAAGTACCACCACACCTATTTCTAGCGTGAAGCATTTCTTGCGTTTCGATGGAACGGTGTGGTTGCCGCAAACTTTCATATGAGGCGACCATCATAGTCCTCGGAAGAAGCAACGCATCTGTGACTGACTTCAGATAGAACCCATGTTCTGTATAAGTTAATTACAGATGTCCATGAGCGGTAGTGAGCACTTACCATCAGGTGGACTGCATGTTCGTTTGCTACTTCAGTTAGATAAAAATCCAGCAGGCCTACTATAATATTGGTAACATAAAAAAGCTTTTAAGTGTCAATGATGCAAAACTATGGGTTTTACCAAGGCAAGGTCAGCAAAGGCAGCACTCAGTCCCCCTTCCCTAGAAAAAAGAAAAAAAACAATGTTAACATAATACCAAAAAACTAAAATAGTTTCCTTTTTTAAAAGGTTTGACGACCCGCGTGGCGGAGCGGTTACCATACCAGGCTGACGTGGAATGGGTACCAGGTTCGATTCCCGACCAGACAGGTATCTGATTGATGAGTTTAGATTCATTTTCTGGGTCTGGGTGTTTGTGTATTCGACTTGTGTGTGTTTATAGTACCCACGACACAGGATAAAATCCTAGTGTGGGGCTTTGAGTGTAGGAGCGTGTGCGTGTGTTTAAAAAGAACAGTCTATTAATTTACCGAATAATCTCAAATATTCAACGAATTTCTTACAAATATAGATACAGAATACTTTTGTTCACGTTAAGCCTCTATTCGCAGCAACAAATAAACCCGAAACTTATTTGTCTAAGTTTTACCCAAACCTCCTATACGTTAGCAAAACTTCCAAAAATACTTGAGATACGATACGTGGGTTGAATGTACGAGGAACAAGCATTTTCTACAATTTCTAGTTCTAGATTATGTCAGAAACTTGATAGACATCTTTTATTGCGCCCCTACGAGGAGCCAGGCGTGAAATATGCGATATTTCTGATAACTTTCTCTGAATTTCTCAAGATTTATGAAGCCTGACAGGTCTAGTTGTATGAAAATATGATGGGAACTCAGTTTATTATTTAGCATAAAACTGAGAGGTTGCTAACCTTTCTTACTTTGTCTACACGGCTGGGACACAGTAGAAATATATGGAACAGTACGGAAACTACATACAAACGTTCGCGATCACACAAACATAAGCATTAACGTGGCCGCTAAGGGGTTTTCGCAATGCTTCAATAGCGAGTGTTGCGTCAAGACGAGTGGTCACGTTGCTATTTGTTTCCGCGATCTTTTTAAAAATTACACGTAATAACATAGCACGCTCCCGCCAAAACTTGTAAAAATTTACGCCGGAATAACATGTTAAAGATCTACAAAAAAAATCAATGGTCTTCAAGTTGTATCAATATTAAACTGTTTTCCGTATTTAAAATGATAATAATAATTATCATCATGCTGGGATTAACGGACGCTGTGAGTCTTACATAATTATATTATTTGTAAACTGCGTAGATATTACAATTCGATTGATTGATGACTACAGGACAGTAGATGCTAAAATAAAAATTAATAACACTGTTATTAAAAACAATATAGAGACAACCCTATAGCTTCAATAGAGTGTAGGTAATTATTTAATCAATTAGGCTTAGTTTCCATACTGTTCCATATTTGTACTGTGGCTGCGACGGAGAATGTTTTTCGAACATATCTATGTTAGAGATAATTAATCAATTTACTATGTATACGACCTCATTCATATTAAAAGAATATTACTACGGCAGTTGTCAATGTCAGGGAATCAGTCAATAGCGCTTGTGATGGTTTTGTCAATAAATACGTACACTGATTGAGAATTAAACAAATATCGATATGTTGGACGACAATGGCGACCATTCAGAGAACAATCCATTGGATTCTGCGACAGCAGCGGTGGGATGGATTGATAAATCATCCCACGTGCCTACCGCGATACCCGCTCCTCAAAATCAACAATATTTTCGCTCAGAACAAGATGCTCAAAAAAAAATAATCCGACGGGTGCATCGTCGTCTAACAACGAAGGACATGATGCATCCTCACCCGATACGTGTGCTGTATTTTTCCAAAATATGATTTCGAACTTAAAAAGTAATCGGAAATCTATAAGCGACGGCGATTCCAGGAAGCTGAAGGCGAACGAGATTTATCTACCATCATTTGATCCAGATGATTGTCAGTTCACTGCTGCTCAGTGGTGCGACGAGATTGAATATCATATGAAGAACAACTCGTGGACAGATTATGAAACCAGGAACGCTGCATTCATTCGCTTGCAAGGACGTGCTAAGAAATGGGCTGCGCGTTCATATCCGTTGTGCAAGACTTGGGAAGAATTGAAGGAGCGACTCACTCAGTAGTTTATTTCTACTAGGAGGTTCTATGACTTGTTTCGCGACATGGTGGAGTACACGAGTGAACAGGCGGCGACTTACATTGAGTATTCTACCAACAAGGTAGCGCTGATAGACAGGTTGGACACCGGTTGGGGTGAGTCCAAAAAGATTGAGGTTGTGATCTTTGGCATCACGGACGTTCAGGTACGTACAGATTTGCTTAAAAATACGCCTACAAGTTTTTTGGCACTTGATAGGCATTTGAATACATACCCTAAAATTAAAAATTTTAAGCGACATTCCGATAAGACGCGAAGTGAACATGAGACTCCTAAGCGTGCAAGAGTAGGAGAGGTATTTATCGAGCGTCGCTGCCATTATTGTAATAAGACGGGGCATTTGAGACGGAACTGTTTACTTTTGCATAATAAAAATAATAATGAGAGCACTCGATCTCGCGCATCGGTCGATAGATCTAGTAATAAGTCAAATGTGAAACAATGTTCTTACTGCCACAAAATTGGACATTCAGAATCTACTTGTTTTACAAAACAACGCGAAGATATAAAAGGTTCTAAATTGCAAACTAAATTGGTCAATGTCTGTTCATCCTCTAATGAATCTTTGATTGAAATATGCGTTGGTGGCTATACTTTGCAAGCACTGATTGATAGTGGTTCAGAATGTTCATTGATAAAAAAGGAAATTGCTGATTATTTACCTGATAAGAAAGAGTTCTCTTTTACCCGTCTCACAGGTATTGGTTCCGTGCCATGTTTTTCATTTTGTAAAATGACTACGTATGCTGATTTTGATGGGTTGCACACCGATGTTACTTTGGTGACTGTGGATTCACATTTGCTCCCATATGACATAATTTTAGGTAGAGAGCTATTTAAGACCCCTGGTTTAATTTTCACTCTCAATGAAGACGGTGCAAAGATTATACGCAATGTTAGTGTCAATGTATGTCAATCTTTTAACATAGATATAGAGTTAGATAAAATTAATACTGACTTGACCGAGCCTAACGATATTGATAGGTTGAAGTCCATATTGACGAAATACAAGAATAATTTTACTAGTGGAAATTCTGATACTACCGTTAATACGGGATCGATGCAAATTAAGCTTAAAAATCCCGACAAAATCGTAACTTACGGCACCAACGGACGTCAAGGTATGAATAGATTTACTTAATAATTAGCCTGATAGTTTATGACACTTGATAGAAATTTGAATACGTTACCTGAAATTAAGAATCTAAGGCAACATTTCGAAATAAGACAAACGGCTAAAAGTAGGATGGACGAGCGGTTAACGAAAGAAAAAAAAATTGTCGTAACGCTGATTTACCCGCTGTTTATCCATTTGTAGTTGGTAACCTAATTCTAGTTCATAAAGAAACCCCGAATAATTATTAAGCTAAATGAGGAGTTTTTGCCTTTATTGCTCATGTAAAATAATTAAGATCTGAGCGTTTCATGGTTGAACTGATATCTCAGGAGTGACTCAATATCTCTACCTCAGAATATCTCGATCCTGTAGGATCCATGACGGATAAGATTTGTTTAACTATGGAGAAAATTGCACCTGAAAAGTTTGGTATTTTAATTTGGTGTGCCAATTTTTTAATTGATTTGCTGTATTGAATTAAGTTATCACTGTTTTGAATTGAAATGATAACTCAATTATTTTATTTGTTTCTTATTTGTTTGTTGAACGTAAACTTCGGTTAATAAAACACTTATGTTCGTTAATGATTGATAAAATGCTTTATTTAAACCAAGAGCTGCTACATTATCGAAGGAAGGATTGAAAGCCTCTACGCTTTGTCCTGGTGTTTTACTGAAAGCTGCTGCGCTTTATTGAAAGATGGATTGAAAGCCTTTACGCTTTGTCCTGGTGTTTTTCTAAAAACTGCTACGCTCTATTGAAGGATGGATTGAAAGTCTTTACGCTTTGTCCTGGTGTTTTTCTAAAAACTGCTACGCTTTATTGAAGGATTGATTGAAAGCCTTTACGCTTTGTCCTGGTGTTTTGCTGAAAGCTGCTACACTTTATTTTACGGTGGGCTGAAAGCTTTAACGCTTTGCCTTCACTCTCTGCTGAAAGCTACAACGCTTTGCAGTGAAGTTCGGCTCAAATATGTCTTGATCCAAGGTTGATGTTGAAAGCTACCACGCTTTGCAATGTGTTCCAAGTGCAGCCCCTGAACAATACTGAAAGCCTTAACGCTTTGCTTGTACTATTACGACCCTCGGGTTTAAAGGGTTTAAGAAAAAAATATTTTATTTGTGGCGACACGACCAGTTGGTTAGGATGTTGGAATGACTAACCGTATGGTCTGGATGTATCGACGAAGGGGAAGGAGAATAAATGCTGAGCATGATAAAGTAAGAGTGAGGAGTCAGTAAATAAGAGAACATAGAGAATCTATTAAATAAAACCTCGTAAAGAGATTACAATTAAATATAAATTCACAGCAATTTTACATACTTTTTAAACGTATAAAAGATCCCGACTGCTTAAACTGATAAGAAAAATAATACATACCACCATCATAAAATATATTAAAATAGATATTATAGGGGCGAACTAACATTACCTACATCAAAAAATTAACTACAACTATATCACCTCGTAAGTATATGGCGTCGTCGTCGACCCATTATTGTCCCACTGCTGGGTCTTCTCTCGGAATGAGAGAGTTATAGGCCACAGTCCACCGCGCCGATCAAGAGCGAATTGGTGGCCGTCACACACCTCCCAGAATTTTTCTTTTTTTAACGAATTTTCGGATGTGTAGGTTTTCTCACGATTTTTTCCTTCACCGGAAAGCAGTGATAATTAATTTCTTATACGTACATAATTTTAGGAATTCAGTGGTGCCTGGGTTTGAACCTCGGACCTCCCAATCGAGAGGGCAAGTTTCAACCATTAGAATATCACTGCTCGTATATATGTGTAGATGTAGATATACAGATACAAGGTGATATCACTAAAGTTACTGTACTTAAATAAATGAAAACAAAACGCGAAAAATACCTAATAATCCGTTAATGGTGTGTGAAGTATAACAAGCCGCATTAAACGAGATAAAATATGAGCTTAACCCTTCTCATCCTGAAATATAACACTTGAATGTCCCCTCATTAAGCGGCTGATTATAATTATGCGTGAAATTAACAAAATAGCTGTGGATAGCGTAATGATGTGTAATTTGGCCTCTCGCTGCACGTCCCAAAGTTCGAATCCAGGCATACACCATATATGCGTATTAAGAAGGAAGCAGTGAAGGATCACCGTGAAATAGCCTAGTAATACACACACACACATCGTCCCTGTATAAGGGTCAGAATAGGGCTACGTTATCCCCTGCCTGTCGTAAGAGGCGACTAAAAGGGGCTTCCGGGGTTGCAGACGGCTAGAGTGGGAGCTTGAACCGTTCGGTCAGGCAATCCCGGGAAAGACGGCGGTATGTGTGGTCGCATACCGTCGTAAAGACTAGACGGAGCGGTGGGCCCAGCCGCCCATCTAGGAGGAGCCCGATGGGGCAGCGCGCTCGGAGGATTCCGGTTGAAGTTGTTTCGAGATCCCGGAGTCCTCCTATTCAGCGCCGAGGACGGCCACCGGGGGGGTTTTAGTGCGGTAAAAATCCCATATAACCCTGCGTCGCTCCCACGGCGTCGGGTTCCTTTGGAAGGTTTCCCCCTCGAAAACAAAAAAAAAACACACATAGTAATTTAATACCATTACATTAATTACCTCAAGGTGATAGAACCAGTGTAGTTCGACCGGGAATGTTCCACCGCCACAACTATTTCTAACGTGAAGCACTTCTTGCGTTTCGATAGAAGGGTGTGGTTGCCGGCACACTTTCACATGAGGCGACCATCATAGTCCTCGGGAGAAGCAACGCATTTGTGATTGAATTCAAATGGAACCCATGTTCGGTATGTAGTTGATTACAGATGTCCATGGGCGGCAGTAACCACTTACTATCAGGTGGACTGCATGCTCGTTTGCTACTTTAATCAGATAAAAAAAAACACTAGCTCGAACTATTATCACTAATACCTGGCAGCCATTTTAAATGTAACTCAAAAGAGTCTTAATTACAGTTCCCATTTAAAAATTCAGATTACACGTGCAACTTCATTCAACTTTTAATTATTAACTATGGCCGCACATCCGGGGAGTCGCGGATTAAAACTTATCACAGTATATCTCCGGATTTAGCCGGTTTTGTGAGTCTAGGTACTTTTAACTCTTATCTCTGTAGTTCCGAGATCAGAATAGGGCTCCGGTATCCCCTGCCTGTAGCAAGAGGCGACTAAAAGGGGGGTTTTAATGAGATAAAAATCCCAAATAACGTACGTTTTGAAGGTTTCCCCTTCGATGACATAAAAAGGTACTTTTAACTGTGCCTGTCCATTGACTATCTTTGCCAGGTGTTTTACTGGTGGGAGAACCAGTATAGTTCGATCGGGGAAGTACCACCGCCACACTTATTTTCTACGTTCAGCATTTCTTGCGTTTCACTGGAAGGGTGTGGGTGACGGCACAATTTTCATATGAGGCGACCACCATAGTCCTCGAGAGTAGCAACGCATCAGTAATTGCCTTCAGATAAAACCTATGTTCTAGATGAATTAGCTTATATATGTCCATGGGCACTTACCATCAGGTGGTCATGCTCGTTTGCTACTTCATACATGCGTTTGCTGCTTGATCTTTAAATAAAAAAATGTGTGCGTGTACTAGCGTACACTCGTAAGAAGTGAAACTTCTTTATGACGTTATTTTTCAAAAAATAATTTACTATATGCAACTTTACAGAAATTGGTTAAATAAAATAAAATTAGATAAAGTTTAATAAAAGGCTTTTATTAAACTTTATCTAATAATCTAATCTATAATAATCTATCTAATATCACGCGTGGTAGGGATAAGAAAAAGATGGCGCGTAACGGAAAAAAAAAGATGGCGCGTAACGAAAAAATATTACACTAAATTTTTTTCCAACCCCGATAAAGAAGTTTCACTTCAGAAACATAAATAAGTATGGCGGTTATATCGCAGTCGAGAGACAGTACATCTTTAAATATTAATAACGATTTAAGTATCAAATAAATATTCAAGAGACCATTGTAAAGATACATCAAAACAACCGAGTTACTTTTTTGAAGCCAATTTTTGAGCTTAATAAAAAGCACCTGACTGGCTAAAATTTGAAACTGAAAAGTAATAACTATGTACACTCATAAAGTTGATTAAAATAAAAAATAAACTAGATATAAGTATCGTAAAATAAAAAAAAATGTGAATCATAGATGTGTTCATGCTCCTGAGGACTAAAATGGTCGTCTCATAAAAATATATGCTAACAACCATAGTCTTCCATCTAAACAAGAACTGATTCACGTTAGAAATAAGTATTGTGGTAGTACGTCCTCTGTCGAACTACACTGGTGCTACCCCCTGGAATTTATAAGAAAAAAAAAACGTGCGGCACTCGGGGACTGCCGCGGTAAAGCTATTGCATAGCATTTTTTATCAACTTATTAGCAATTATATTTACTTATGCGGTATTTTTTTTTATATTAATTAAAGTTTGTTTCTTTGATACATATATACTTTCTCACAAACAGCTATTTACATATTCATCCGATTTCTGTACAGCTCATTTCGATCCATGCAAGCTTCGTACTGTCGTACCATATTCATACATGTTGAACGAACGCTCGGCCGCGCTACATGGTAGGCGGAGTGGGGATGTTAGATTTTTTGTTACGGAATTTCTTAATTCGGTCGCCGCGCTCAAAGTCCGTGACAAAAGCTATGCAATAGCTTAATAAACAAACATAAGTATTGTAGATTTTTCTTTAATATTTAATTGTCCTCCCTGCAGCACATTACCAAGCCGCTTGGGCCGTAGCGTAAGCCAAAAAAAATTACATACATACATGCATACATACATACATACAAACAAACATACATACATATAAAGAAAATAGGGTTTCTTTAATTATTTAGTTCTTTTTTTTAATTTGACATGTCTGTCTAATTTTAAAAGTTCAGAATATATTTTGTGAAGAAAGATTTAGTGGAATAATAAACTTGAAATGTCGTTTCTTATTTTCAAAAGCAACACATTTGTTTATTTTCCAAAACCCTAAGATATAATCAACAAAAGCAAAAAAAAAAAATAAATAAATAAAAAAAAAGAACTAAATAATTAAAGAAAACCTATTTTCTTTATATACATACCCTCAAAAAACATCACCCTTATGACGCAACGGTTAAACATTGTTCCTCGTACACAAGATTGAATCTAAGCTTCAATATTTTCGCTAAATCCTTGATAGATTAAGGGCAAGGTTGCCGTAGCGTGAACAACCACGTTACCAGCAATTTGTGGTTACTTAACTCAATTTACTGCGCTGCTTCGAATTTTGTTTCCGCCTCGTATAAGAACCTACCACGTCATGCACAGTGAGAAAGGAGACGAACTCAAACCGTTTAAACACTGTTTACATTTATAGCGAAGGTGGTAGAACCAGTGTAGTTCGACCGGGGAAGTACCACCACCACTCCTATTTCTAGCGTGAAGCAGTTCTTGCGTTTCGATGGAAGGGTGTGGTTGCCGGCACACTTTCACATGAGGCGACCATCGTAGCCCTCGGGAGTAATAACGCATTTGTGATTGACTTCAGAAGGAACCCATGTTCTGTATCTAGTTGATTACAGATGTCCATGGGCGGCAGTGGCCACTTACCATCAGGTGGACTGCATGCTCGTTTGCTACTTCAGTCAGATAAAAAAAAATAGTCCTACACTAGAATTTTCTCCTGTGGGTGCCGGTTTGACACGCAATGGATTACGGGTTCGATTCCCAGTCAGACAAATTTCTGAATTATAAATTCATATTGCTACTGGGTCTGCGGGTTTATGTATTTGTCTATATTTGTGTCCATGGCACCAACTACTCGCATCAACCCATTATTGGCCACTGCTGGGCACAGGTCTTCTCCCAGAATGAGAGAGTTTAGGCCATAGTCCACCGCGCTGGCCAAGTGCGAATTGGTGGACTTCACACACCTCCGAGAACTTTTTTTTTAAGAACTCTCGGGTGTGTAGGTTTCCTCACGATGTTTTCCTTCACCGAAAAGCAGTGATAATTAATTTCTAATGCGCACATAAATCATTGGTGCGTGCCTGGGTTTGAACCTCGTACCTCCCGATCGAGAGGGCAAGTTTCAACCATTAGGCTATCACGGCACCAACTACACAGGAGAAAATTCTAGTATGGATCTATAAGCGTGAAAAACGTTTTTTAGTATTTAAACCCTATAAAACTCAACTGTTAACTTACCCGTTAACTTGCTAAGTACTTCGATAACGCCGGTTTGGACATTGATAAATACCGTTAGGTTAATCGACTGAGAGGTGGAACTTTTTCATTTTAACCCGTAACTAGTGGCTAACTTTGTTGAGTTTGGAGTTTAAAGTAACTCTAATGTTGTGTGCTCAAGCGATAAAACTTAGCCCTCGAGGGTATTTGGGTAACTTTTTTTTTATCTGACTGAAGTAGCAAACGGGAATGCAGTCCACCTGATGGTAAGTGGTCACTGCCGCTCATGGACCCCATCCATGCATCAGCCCTTTGAGGTCCCCTGCTGGACATACGCCTCCCCTAAATGACGCCACTCCAACAGGTCCCTTCTGAACCCAACGGTTTCCCGCGGTCTTCTTCAAGTCATCGGTCCACCTGGTGAGGGGGCAACCTGTGCTCCTTTTGCCTAAACGGGGTCGCCACTCGAGGACCTTCCTTCCCCATCGCTTATCGGTCCTACGAGCGATGTGGCCGCCGCTCATGGACATCTGTAATCAACTTCATACAGAACATGAGTTCCATCTGAAGTCAATCACAGATGTGTTGCCACTCCCGAGGACTACGATAGTCGCCTCATATAAAAGTGTCCGGCAACCACACCCTTCCATCGAAACGCAAGAAATGTTCCACGCTAGAAATAGGTGTGGCGGGTGTACATCGCCGGTCGAACTACACTGGTTCTACCACCTTCAATAACTAACGTTAGTCAATCTGTTCTGTTTGTTATTAAAACATTTCTGTCTCACTATTGGGTACTAGTGTAACCTCAGAGTGAATTTAACTTAAGCCGTGGTCGTCCATATGGAAGAAATGAGTATAAGCGGGTGTCTATACATTCTTGGTCATTAAAGCTTGTTAAAATATATAAGAAGGACAAACATATTAATTTACAATATTTTTGCTCATTTTTATATGAGGTCTCCATCTTTGTCCCAGGAAATAACAGCATATGGGTCATTGACTGTTTTTTTTTAGGAGGGAAGTAGCAAATGAGCATGCAGTCCACCTGATGGTAAGTTAGTGGTCACTGCCGCCCATGGACTCTGTAAGCAATTTCATATAGAACATGAAGTTCTATCTAAAGAAGATCACAGGTGTTGATGCTCCCGAGGACTAAGATGGTCGGCTCATATAGAAATGTGCTGAAAACGACGGCGCTCAACATATTTCGCTGGACGGCGGTGACAAAACTAGGTCCTATATGAGCGCCAACTTCAGAGCTTTGTATGCATTGAGACTCTCCTTTTTTTTGGAAGTCGTTTAAAATAATCATAGCTTTAAACCCAAACTTAAACGAAGCATTTGCTTACAGAATAAGCTTTAAGCCTTAAGCGTCTTACAGTCGATTATCTCGTAATACGGAACACAGACTCGAGCTAGCAATCTGTCTAAGCTAACTTGCTCTAAGCACCTGACAATATTAGCTTTGACATTGATAAATATGCTGCAGTTAATATATGGTTAGCGCGAAGTAATAAAAGTTTATGTGCTTGGTTTTAAATAACAAAGTTTTTAAAGCGCTGCAAGAGCTATACTGCTGAAAGCAGCAAAACAAAATGTTCTCATTCGAAGTTGTTTTAAAGATGGTAGAAGCAGCGTAGCTCGTCAGGAAGGTACCACTGCCATGCCTATTTCTAGCGTGAAGCAATTCTTGCTTTTCGATGGAAGGGTGTGGTTGCTGGCACACTTTTATATGGGGCAACCATCGTAAGTTTCGGGAATGGCAACGCATCTGTGATTGACTTTGGATACAACCTATGTTAGAGCAGTGATAGCCTAATGGTTGAAACTTGAAAACCCTCTCAATCGGGAGGTCCGAGGTTCAAACCCAGGCATGCACCACTGATTTATATGCATATTAGAAATTATCACGGTTTTTCGGTGAAGGAAAACATCGTGAGGAAATCTACACACCCGAGAGTTCTTAAAAAGTTCTCGGAGGTGTGTCACGTCCACCAATTCGCACTTGGCCAGCGCGGTGGACTATATCGGTCCCCGTGACATGACACGGGAAAGAAAAATGTGTGGTAGCCCCATACATTTTTAGTACAGATTAAAAAAAACAGAAACAGGTATAATTATGGTACCTCAGGAGTTGAGCTGCAAACTTACCTGATTAGTTTATTTTTAAACAAGTGGACAACATGTACATGCACTTCACTTCTTCTATAATATAAAAATTGCTTGACATTAACGAGGCGAGAGTAGAGCACTATCCCAAACATTAGCGTCAGAGAGTGCAATACAGCAAACATAATAATAATGATAATAATATACTACTGCATTAATTAGTCCACTTTGACATCAAATACTACCTCTTCAGACACCAAATGACCTTATTACAGTTAACACTGATATCAGTTACGAGGGAGCGTTACTTATAGTGACGTTAGTGATATAGGTACTCATAGCTACAATTGATGAGAACTAGAGTTACTGGATTTTTGTCAATCTATTTTTACTAATTTAAATGGGTAAATATTGAATTTCGAAGATCAAATGAAAGACAAAATTTATTCGCTGAGACTATGATTTTTAATAAAAACTTAAAAGTCTATATCATAAGTTATACATGTTAAAACATCGAGTATTTTACTGACAATCGTTAAAGTTCCGGCGTATTTTTTTTTGATAAAATAAAAAAAAACATGCTGTCAAAATATTATTAAAATCAGGCATTAATTAATTTCTTTTAAGGCATTAATTAAGTTCTTTAGGTTTAAAGGTGGTAGAACCAGTGTAGTTCGACCGGGGAAGTACCACCGCCACATCTATTTGTAGCGTGAAGCAAGTAGCAACGTATCGTTGATTGACTTCAGATAGAACCCATGTTCTGTATGAAGTTGATTACAGATGTCCATGGGCAGCAGTGACTACTTACCATCAGGTGGACTGCATGCTTGTTTGCTGCTTCATTATTATAAAAAAAAATCTTGCATATTATGGGACAAGTAAGAGTAAAAGTGTTTTTCCTATTAAATCACTCTCACAGGGATGCGTGGGTGGTACTTGTCAACTCTCGTACGTTCGGCTTTGGGAAAACAGTCGATCGTAAAATACGGCGTTCCGGAGCGACATTTAAGTCTGTCTGAACGAAATGTCACTTCTAATGCAAGGTGATGGAAAGAATATGGTTCTACCGGGAAAATACCTTCGCCGCGCTTGTCTAGCATAAAGAAATTCTTGCGTTTCGGTAACGTGTTCAATTTCATATGTAGCGATTATTTATCGTCTTAACGAACAACACATTTGTGATTGACTCTAGATCTATAACATACTAGCTATAACCTGTGCACGTTGCTACGCCATCACAAATAAATATATACACCAGAAACCATCGCGAACTCATGAATAACAACTTTGCTAAAGATCATCACATGATCAAATGAATAGTTTACGAGTCTATACAGGACATACAGACATTCATTTTTATATATAAAGAACTTTTATAGATAATTTTATAGATAAATTGATAACTATATAACGTTACTTGATAGATGTCCATAGGCGGCAGAATTCTTACTTTCCTATGGAATGCATGATCGTTAACTGACACAACTTAACAAAAATATTCCAAACAGTTCAATCAAACACCGAGAATTGAGTTAAATTCAGATTGCAAACAAAAATATTGCAAGTTAAATAAAAGCTTTTAAAAAGGCCACGTTTCGCAACAGTACTGACATTATGCTATGGTAGAAAGAGGATGGTCGCTCAGAGAGGTAATTTACACCTTTTGAGCGTCAAACTGTTATTGCATTTCGGTTAAAAGGTTTAGTTGCCAACTAACTTTCATATAAAAGACCCGCGTGGTTACGCGCAATGGGTTCCGGGTTCGATTCCCGGCCAGACAGGTATCTGAATGATGAGTTAATGTTCTGGGTCTGGATGTTTGTATATTCGTCTTGTGTGTGTCCATGGTACCCATGACACAGTGTAAGACTATGAGTGTAGAAAGCGTGCATACTATAAGAAGTCAATGTGTGTTTTCATGTTTAGCAATAAACAAACAACCGGCACACTTTTACATGAGGTGACCATCATATTCCTCAGGAGTAGCAAAGCATTTGTGATTGACTTCAGATGGAACCCATGTTCTGTATGTAGTTGATTACAGATGTCCATGGGCGGCAGTGATTACTTACCATCAGACTAGGTAAAAAAAATGACTTAGTATCCTTGCTTAATGTAACATTGCTCACAAAAGTCTATAAGAAGCGATGACCATTAACCATCAGGTGGACTGCATGCTCGTTTACTACTTCAATCTTAACATCTAAGCGTCTGCATCGTCTATGTCTCCGTGCACTAAGCAAGCAGTATTTGGCCGGACATTGATCTATCTTCTGGCTTCCGATAAGCGTCCTCTGAACAGATTTAAGTTATATATTGCATATTACACTGGTCATTTACGTGTTGAGAAAATATGTAAACTAATCACCGGCAAAGTCCAGGGGAAGAGGCCAAGAGGACGAAGTCCGATGTGCTGGTCACACCACTCTCAAAAGTAAGATGCATAATGTCATTCACGTTGCGGAGAACCAGCACCGTTGGCGTAATATAATCCGGAATAAGGTGATCTGTGGACTGGATCACGACCCTCAGCATTGAGGAAATCGATGCAAGGAGGAGGTAAACTAATAAACATGTTTTTTTTATCTGATAGGAGTAACAAACGCGCATGCAGTCCAATGCTAAGTGATCACTGCCGCCCATAGACATCTGTAACCAACTTCATATAGAACATGGATTCTATCTGAAGTCAATCACAGATGCGTTGCTACTCCCGAGGACTATGATGATCGCCTCATATAAAAACTGTGCCGGCAACCACACCCTTCTATCGAAACACAAGAAATGCTTCACGCTAGAAATATGCGTGGCGGTGGTACCTCGCCGGGCGAACACTGATTCTACCGCCTGTTAAGTTATGGTTATAATTACAAAAAATGTACTTACTTAGAAAACCTTGCAAGAGTTCCGTACTCAAAGAGTAAAATTGGGATCCTATTATTCAGACTCCGCTTTCCGCCTGTCATATTGTGCGTATGTCTGTCATGATTTGTGTCTCATGAGCTGTGATAGCTAAACATATAAAATTTTTGAAAGATGGTCTGTTGTTGCCGCTAAAACAAAACAACAAACTTGATTATTTTGTCGTTTTTGGTAATGCCTATCATGGTACGGAACCTTTCAGCACAAGCCCGACTCGCACTTGGCCAGTTATTTATACAAGTAGCATATTTGTCTTTCTGCACAAATACCTCGATAATAGTTAAACAAAATTACTTATAATAGGTCGCTTTTTTATTTTAACAAAAAAGCACACTATGTCGCAAGGGGATATAGGGAGATAATATAATTTTATTTATATAATTTTCCTAAGCTGCTATCCGTCTAAGTCGGTATGCGCTAAGCACTTCGACGTTATTTGGTCCGACATTGATAAATCTCGTTCCCGCTAAGCGTCTATTCGGATCAGATTTTAAACTCTTTTAAGTAAAAAGACATACTAATAAAAAGCTACTAAAAAGATGTAAGTTCCAGGTGGTAGAACCAGTGTAGTTTGACCGGGGAGGTACCACTGCCACACCTATTTCTAAAGTGAAGCATTTTTTTCGTTTCGATGGAAGGGTGTGGTAGCCGGCACACTTTTATATGAGGCGACCATCCTAGTCCTCGGGAGTAGCAACGCGTCTGTGATTGACTTCAGATAGAACCCATCTATTTGAAGTTGCTTACAGATGCCCATGGGCGGCAGTGGCCACTTACCATCAGGTGGACTGCATGCTCGTTTGCTACTTCAATCAGATAAAAAAATGTAAAAATATATGTTCCTAGCTTTTTTGCCGCTACTGCTCACTTTGATTGTCGTCAACCCATTATTTTTCCACTGCGGGGCACGGGTATTCTCACAGAATGAGAGAGTTTTTTTATAAAGATCGGGTATGTAGGTTTCCTCACGATGTTTTCCTTCACCGTAAAGCAGTGGTAATTAATTTCTAATACGCAAAGAATTTAGAGCAGTGATAGCCTAATGGTTGAAGCTTGCCCTCTCAATCGGGAGGTCTGAGGTTCAAACCCAGACACGCACGATTTATGTGCGTATTAGAAATTAATTATCACTGTTTTTCGGTGAAGGTAAACATTGTGAGGAAACCTACACACCCGAGAGTTCTTAAAAAAAATCTCGGAGGTGGGTGAAGTCCACCAATCGCAGTTGGCCAGCGCGATGGACTATGGCCTATAACTCTCTTATTCTGAGCGAAGACCCGTGCCCAGCAGTGGGACAATAATGGGTTGTACCAGACGATGACGAGACGACTTCGATTACGTTAACCATAATAATGAGTATCCTCTGTCTCTGTGTTTATCGGTTATGAACTGTGAAAGTTCTCAGATACATTACATATATTTGTATTTATTATCAATGTTCTAAAATAACATACGGGTATTCACATCTTATTGTAACTAGTCACGATCGATCAAATCGATCGAAATTCGACTGTAATTTAAATTACAAAACTAAACTTCAAAGTATATTGTTCAAAGAAGTACGAATATTTCTCAAATTCAAGTAAAATTTAATAATTTGCAAGTAATTTTGTAATGTGTTTTTAGTTGATTTTATGTAGAATAAATGCATTATTTGAAAAAACAGAATGTTAATTTCTGCACTCGTTCTCTACGTCCACTATAACCGTGCAAAATTTCACGCTAATCCGTCCGCGGCATATAACTTAAAAATGCGTCACAAGTTTTTGCTTCACGTATTAATATAATAAAGAACAAATTTAAATTTACATTTATCGACAATACCTTAACTATTTCAAAACTTGATGTTTAAAGTCAAAATACGAGGTACCAAAGACCTATTTTGAATAGTTTTCGTTAACGGTTGTTTTCTTCTGACAAAAGTTAACGAAGCTGACCATCTGCGTTTGACTGTTCGCTAAGAATTCCATTGAAAAGGGTAATAACAATGATTACTTTACTAGAAATAACTTCGGATCCTAGAAATACGAATTTCAATTTTCAACATCTATTACCATGAATTAATTCTGAGGTCTTCTCAATGAACACCGATTATTTAAGCATTTAGTTTACGCCTCACTACGCTGACCAAGTGCGAATTGGTAGTCATTTATTTTAGAAGTTTGATTTTAGTAGTCCATTTTATTGTCACTCTCAGCTGCCCAATAATAATTTCATACAGAACGGGAGATTTTTTGTAAAATTAATTATCAATCATCTAAATTGGGTTCCCATTCCCAAGGACTTAGTGGTGGCGGACTTTTTAATGTTTATATACATATACTATATACATTTAGTTTGCTTTTGTAGGCCTAGAAAGCAAACGATAAGAAAAAGTAAAAATATAATTATTCTCTGATCTAATGTTCTCTATAGGTAAGTCCGATTATCTCAAACAAATAAATATTAACAAATCTAAATGATTAGATAAACAATTTTTATTAACAAAAAAAAACTCGCGTAAGATATAAAAAACATCTACAACCTTAAAAAATCGAAGTGACAAAACAACTAACTGCACGTCAAACAATGGCTTAGTGAAGGCACTGGCACAAATAGCAATAAAATGGCACTAACAAAGCGAAGCGTGAGAGGCACTCAATCAAACGAATCATACATCAATCACTAGCCTTGCATTCTTGAACCAAGTTCCGAAACAAGATGGAAGTGTGTCAAACAGTGGAGTGGAACTTCAAGTGAAGTAATGCTGGATGAAGCCACGCCTTAAGGTTGATTGCGAATTCTGAAGTTCTATCTGAAGTAACGCATGATTAGACTTATCAACTATCTTCCAACTACACGGTGGTTATAAAATTTGACTGAAGTATTCGACACGCTCATATCATGTGGCTCTAACTACCACTACATTTTTCTTACCAAAAGTTGTTAGATTTAGTTTGCTTTCGTAGGCCTACATTTAGGATGCATGCGATGAGAGATAATGAATTAATTTTCTATATGTAAGTCCAAGATTCACAAAGTAATAATATTCCAAAATACTAAATGAAATTGATATAAAATTACTATTGACAAAAAAAAAATTGCGTAAGGCTCAAAAACCTTTCACGAAAAACCGAAGCGATACAACAGCTGACTGCACTTCAAACAATGGCTTAATGAAGGCACTGGCACAAATAGCAATAAAATGGCACTAACAAAGCGAAGCATAAGAGGCACTCAATCAAACGAATCACACGTCAATCACTAGCCCGCATTCTTGAACCAAGTTCCTGAACAAGATGGAAGTGTGCCAAACAGCGGAGTGGAACTTCAAGTGAAGTAATGCTGGATGAAGCCACGCCTTAAGGTTGATTGCGAATTCTCAAGTTCTAGAAGTACCGTTCGATTAGAATTATCAACTATCTTCCAACTACACCGTGGTTATAAAATTTGATTGAAGTCTTCGACACGCTCATATCATGTGGCTCTAACTACCACTACATTTTTCTTACCCAAGGTTGCCATGATAGATTTATTTGCTTTCGTTGGCCTTCATTTAAGATGCATAAGATGAAAAATAATAAAATAATTTTCTATATGTAAGTCCAAGATTCTCGAAATTAATAAATATTCCAAATTACTAAATGAAATTGATATAAAATTACTATTAACAACGTAGAAAAATATTGGGTAAGACTCAAAAACCCTTTACAAAAACCGAAGTATCGCAAAAGCTGACTCCACTTCAAACAATGGCTTAGTGAAGGCACTGGCACAAATAGTAATAAAATGGCACTAACAAAGCGAAGCATGAAAGGCACTCAATCAAACGAGTCACACGTCAATCACTACCCTGCATTCTTGAACCAAGTTCCTGAACAAGATGGAAGTGTGCCAAACAGCGGAGTGGAACTTCAAGTGAAGTAATGCTGGATGAAGCCACGCCTTAAGGTTGATTGCGAATTCTCAAGTTCTAACCCGAAGTACCGTTCGATTAGAATTATCAACTATCTTCCAACTACACCGTGGTTATAAAATTTGACTGAAGTATTCGACATGCTCTTATCATGTGGCTCTAACTACTACTACATTTTTCTTACCCAAGGTTGCCATGATAGATTTAGTTTGCTTTCGTAGGCCTACATTTAGGATGCATACGATGAGAGATAATGAAAAAAAATTCTATATGTAAGTCCAAGATTCTCGAAATTAATAAATATTCCAAATTACTAAATGAAATTGATATAAAATTACTATTGACAACATAGAAAAAAATGCGTAAGGCTCAAAAAACCTTCACAAAAACAGAAGCGTCGCAACAATCGACTGCACTTCAAACAATGGCTTAGTGAAGGCACTGGCACAAATAGCAATAAAATGGCACTAACAAAGCGAAGCATGAGAGGCACTCAATCAAACGAATCACACGTCAATCACTAGCCCGCATTCTTGAACCAAGTTCCTAAACAAGATGGAAGTGTGCCAAACAGCGGAGTGGAACTTCAAGTGAAGTAATGCTGGATGAAGCCACGCCTTAAGGTTGATTGCGAATTCTGAAGTTCTAACCCGAAGTACCGCTCGATTAGAATTATCAACTATCTTCCAACTACACTGTGGTTATAAAATTTGACTGAAGCCTTCGACACGCTCTTATAATGTGGCTCTCACTACCACTACATTTTCTTACCCAAAGTTGCCATGATAGATTTAGTTTGCTTTCCTATTCCTTCATTTAGGATGCATACTATTAGAAATAATAAAATATTTTGTTTATGTGTAAGTCTTAGATTTATAACCACGGTAAGTCAAAATTTATAAATATTCCAAAACAATAAATGAAATTTATATAAAATTACTATTGACAACAGAAAAAAATGAGTAAGGCTCAAAAACCCTTCACAATAAGTAAAGTGTCGCAACAGTCGACTGCACTTCAAACAATGGCTTAGTGAAGGCACTGGCACAAATAGCAATAAAATGGCACTAACAAAGCGAAGCATGAAAGGCACTCAATCAAACGAGTCACACGTCAATCACTACCCTGCATTCTTGAACCAAGTTCCTGAACAAGATGGAAGTGTGCCAAACAGCGGAGTGGAACTTCCAGTGAAGTAATGCTGGATGAAGCCACGCCTTAAGGTTGATTGCGAATTCTGAAGTTCTAACCCAAAGTACTGCCTGATTAGTCTTATCAACTATCTTCCAACTATACTATGGTTATAAAATTTAATTAAGTCTTTGACACGTGCCTAAATTTTATATAGCATGAATCCTTTATTATTTGTAAGACAGAAATAGCAATGAATGCATCTAACCGATCATGTGCCTTCTTCTGGTCATTGTTTCATCTGGTGAGGTGCGGCCTAAGCTCTTTTGCGCATACTTGATCGCCACTTAGAACCTCTCTTTCTCATAGTATGAAATCTAGGTGGACTGGATGGTAACCACTTACCTATTACTTTACTGAGATCACTTCCAGTCATCCATAAACATTTGCTTGACTGTAAAGGTTTAAATATCGACTTGATTATAGCGCCACGGCACCGCGTTGTGATATGGTATTATGACAAAAATCAGAAATCAAAGTCGACAACCTCTTCAAAAGGACCAGCCCAATTTTGATCTTCCAACTTCCGAAATCAAACGTTTAAAATAAATGCCTACCAATTCGCGCTTCGCCAGCGTAGTGAGGCGTAAACGCTTAAATAATCGGTGTTCATTGAGAAGACCCCAAAATTAATTCTTGGTAATAGTTTTTGAAAACTCAAGTTTGTATTTCTAGGATCCGTTTTTCCTAGTAAAGTAATCATTGTTATTACCCTTTTCAATGGAATTACTTAGAGAACAGTCAAACGCAGACGGTCAGCCTCGTTAACTTCTGTTAGAAGAAAACAAAACCCGCTAACGAAAACTATTGGAAATAGATCAATTAAAGTCAGTTTTTCGTCTTCAGTACTTCGTATTTTGACTTTAAACATACCAAGTTTAGAAATAATGAAGATATTGGGAATAAATTTAAACTATACGTTTTAAATTAAGATCTGTAGATCCAGAAAATACAAAAATATAAAATGAACAGTCACGGAGAACTTTCATTTTAATTATATTTATGTATGGAATTATCTAATGTATACTAATATTATAAAGAGGAAAACTTTGTATTTTTGTATGTTTGTCATCAGTTAACTTAAAAACTACTGAACCGATTTTCAAAATTCGCCTTATATATTATTACTAGAATATATAAGGCGTCTTTGCTAAAACTTGAGTAATGTGATTCAAAGTGTTAAAAATTTTGATCAATTTTTTTTTCATTGCACTGTGACATCTAGTGATAATAGAACAAAAAAAATATTTTACAATATAAGAGTAAATATTATCAACATCTACTAAAGACTTGGACATGGCCGCCGCAAAGTGATCAGTGTACCTGTTAACACATTACATCTGGCCAGCGCACACCCCGCGCGGTCTAGTCGACGAGTAAATTATTATTGACGTGATGTCATTCTTATTAAGAAGAAGATTCCATTAATTTTATTTATATTATATTATTTGCATTGTATTAGAAATAAAACAAATTGTTATGTTATTATTTCATTTGCATATTAATGCACGAACAGTACCCTTACGCAAAGCAGTCGTCGCAAAAAAACTTGGGACTACTATCGGAATAGCATCAATTGACCAAATCCTCATTACGGATGGGGTAGGGACATGTACAGTAGTGATGCTCAAATGTATAATGGTTGCATAGATTACATTATAGTCTGCGCGAACGAAGTCGCGTCGGTTCTTTTAGTTAGTAGTAATAATAAATTGATGGATGACAATATTTTTTTTCTTGTCTGGTCTATTGCTATTAAATAGGTTATTGATTTTGTTAAAGTGACATTTTAAACTTTTGAATATATGTTTGTAATTAATTAATTATACATAATTTACATAAAAGTAGCTAACAAGCATTCAGCCCACATGATTGTAATTGCCACCACAACCAATGCCACCAGACATCTCCAATCAACCTCAGACGATATAAGTATCACTTGAGATTGACCACAGTTGAATTGCTAACGACTATGGTAGAACACCTCGGATATGTCTTTCTTACGACACCATTTAAAAGCAGCACTTTTGATAACGCATTAATCACATCCATCCATCCATCAAGCCATCCATCCATTAGCCCTTTGATGTCCACTGCTGGACATAGGCCTCCCCTAAATGGCGGCACTCTAACCGGTCCTGTGCCCTCTGAATCCAACAACGGCTTCCCGCTGTCTTCCTCAGGTCATCGGTCCACCTAGTAGGACCTGTACTCCTTTTTGACTTAACTTGGTCGCCACTCCAGGACCTTTCTTCCATAAATCACAACATTACATCATAACACATTACATTAATTCATCTGTCATTCAAAAAAAACCCACAACAAGTAACTATTATTCATTAAACCTTAGAATCATGCCAATTAAACAAATGGACTGACATATATGTTAACAATTTACCATAAACAAACCGTATGACATTTACTCAACCGTCACAAACACGGTGCATTACAAAGTTGCTGAACAAGATGGCGGCCTGCCAAGCGCTGTCGCTCTGTTGTTTTTAGGACGTACTACTTTGTTGGTTATTTACACGATATGGCTAATGGATTGATACTTTACATTCATGGACTTATAATATGGAAGTTGCATATTGTCCATCTGATGGTAAGAGGCCACAAAGGTCACAAAGAGTTTCACCGCTTTCGAAATAACCTTAAAATTTTAAATATTAAGTTCCCGTTTGTCATAGCCTAATTATACTAATATTATAAAGGCGAAAGTTTGTGAGTGTGTATGTTTGTTACTTCTTCGCGTGTAACCGGCTGGAGTATATTTTATAAAATTTGGTAGGGAGTTAGCTGGCACTCTGAAATAATATAAAAGCTACTTTTTACTGAGGGAAAATATCTTATTTCCACAGGACAGTCGATACATCGATTTTTAACACGGGCGAAGTTGCGGGGTTCCGTAATTAGCGATAAATATGTCCTAAAATATATTCGATCTTCTACTTAATTACGAAAATATGTCTAATTACCCAAAAATTTCGTAATTATCCAGTAATTCTCTCGGAGGTCCAGACCTTAGCCTGAGCTGGAAAAAAATCTTAAATAGAAGGCCCTTTTTTGCCAATAAATTCTAGAGACCGGACACCTCACTAATTAGAAATAAATAGACTCAGAACAAAATCTTGACTTGCCGACCTATTTTACTCAAGGCGGTAATATAAAATTCAATCGGGAAGGTACCAGCGTCTTATAAAAGTGAGCTGATAGTAACATCGAAGGGTGTTACTATCAGCTCACTTTTATATTCAACTCACTATTATATAAGGCGATTGTCTTGAATCAGGTATAAATTTAAAGATCCCTTGTCGTCTTTGAAGTTGTTTACAGATCTCCATGGCTGGCATTAACACTTACCATCAGATGAACTGCATGACGTTTTGCTACTTCGATCTTATAAAAAGTCACATGATCTTATAATTTCGATCTTTGGTTTAAACATACCAACTTTCAAAAATACTTTATATATTTATTCAACTGTGTGTCATCCGACATGGCATCTCAACCACACACTGAATCTAAAAGTCACTATACAAAATGGCAAGCTGCCAAACGATGTCCAACTTGCGTCATTTCGTTGATTTTTGGACGAAATACTACAGAAATTCTTTAGATAATATGATTTAACTGTTGGTTTTTCGACGTTAAATCGTATATATAGTCCGCTTGAATCCACTAGATCCTGGGCTCCTAACCTTGGGGTAATTACCCGATCGGGGGTAAATCAGGTATATTTGGGGAGTAATGGGCGCCGCTACATGAATAATGTAATGGGTGTTAAAATGTAAAATGGCGACCTTTTTTTACTACTTTTTTAATACAAAAATATGTGATTTTTCGAAAAAGGTAAAGGCACCCCGCCTTTAAAATTAGCTTTCCTGCAAGGTCACGTGGGGTTGAAAAGGTTTGGAACCACTGCACTAGATCATCATGACAAGGATTTGCCGCTTACTGTGAATATAAAGTTAACATCTATCCATAACTTTCTAGCAATTATAACTTGTTACTTATCTTTGAGAAATCATTTTGTATATTTAGTGTAAAATTGATAAAACGATGCAAATAATAAGTATAGTTTAACGGAAAAAGATACCACCAACTATTTCTGCCATCTTACTCATCACGAAATGGCAACGCATCTGTAATCAAATTTAGATGAACCGAAACTTTGTCGTATGTAGGTTAACACTTTTATTTTAAATGAAAATAGGTGTAAGTATTATTTTGTAAAATAAATTCTAAATAAGAACCAATTTGAATTCAATATTGACTTGATTCTACTACCCTAAATACTGAGACTCATGAGTACTACCCTTTTTTTTCTCGAGGGGGAAACCTTCAAAAGGTACCCGACGCCGTGGGAGCGACGCAGGGTTATGTGGGATTTAACGCAGTGGGACGCAGTAAAACCCCCCCGGCGGCCGTCCTCGGCGCCATGAAGAGGACTCCGGGACCTCCAAAGGATTGCAGCCGGAATCCTCTGAGCGCGTTGCCCCATCGGGCTCCTCTCAGATGAGCGGCTAGGCCAACCGCTCCGTCTAGTCTTTACGACGGTATGCGACCACACATACCGCCGTCTTTCCCGGGATCGCTTGGCTGGACGGTTCAAGCTCCCACTCTAGCCGCCCGCAATCCCGGAAGCCCCTTTTAGTCGCCTCTTACGACAGGCAGGGGATACCGTAGCCCTATTCTGAACCCGGAACTACAGGGACGATGAGTACTACCCTAAAAACTAAAAGGGATCGCATCTTGTATAATGTCATCATTACCGAACCCTATCAACCGGAAAATAACATCGCAAACCCTTGCTTCACGGTAAATTATGAAATCACAATCTACGAAGTTCGTAAGATATTCCGAAATCATCAAATGTAACTCAAATCAGTATAATTCTGCAATTCGAGATACAAGAACTTCGTTGAACGTCGAATTCGCAGAGCCAACTAACACAGATGTCGCAGGAACATTCCAAGTCGGAAGATAGTTGATAAGTCTAATCAGCGAAGTTTGCAATCATGGGCGGCCTGAAACTTAATAGTACACAGTGTGTTTTCGAAAATATACCTACTACATAGTATCTACAAAGTATATTGAAAATATACGTGTATATTTAAGGTGGTAGAGCCAGTGTAGTTTGGCCGGGGAAGTACCACCGCCACACCTATTTTTAGCGTGAAGCATTTCTTGCGTTTCGATAGAAGGGTGTGGTTGCCCGCATAATTTCACGTGAGGCGACCATCATAGTCCTCGGAAGTAGCAACGCATCTGTGATTGACTGCAGATGGAACCCATCTTCGGTATGTTGTTGATTACAGATGTCTGCGTGCTCGTTTGCCTAGTTTACGGTGCGCAATGAAGAGCGCTGGAAACTTAAAGGTAGACTTTGGTGTAGGTATATTTGAAGAATAGTTTTATTGAAAGTGTATCTATTATATATCAAAAACAGAATAAAACAAATACCTTCCATATAACAAACATGTTTCATACAGTTTTTATAAATAATGCTACGGAACCCCTTATACCTGAGTCTGACTCATACTTGACTCATTGTTGTTGTATATTGTTATTTATAAAATACTCATCCGTTCATACCTATAAACAAATATGTAAATAAATATAATAATTAAAATGAGTAAGCATTTAAAGCGTAAAACTTTTAACGTGAAGCTAACTAGTGTAAATAAACGCAAGCGTAACAATGTGAAATAACCCAAGTCGGGAGCTTGTTAATAAGTCTCATCAACCCAGTATAGTATGCAATCAGTAACGCGCTTGAAATTTAACACCAGTACTTATGGGTTCCGTATCCAAAGACTCCGCTATCCGTCTGTCCGTCCGTCTGTCACCAAGCTGTATCTCATGAACCGTTATATCGGTAGACCGTTAACATTTTCACAGATAATTTATTCCTGTTGCCGCCATAAAACAAAGACAAAAACAGAATAAAACAAATATTTATTAATAAAGTAAATTATTACACTATACAACAAACATGTTTTATAAATAATGCTGCGGAACCCTTTATGTCTAACTCCAACTCGCACTGGACCGATTTTTGTGTTATATTTGTATGAATAAGGTCATCCATTTATATCAATAATTAGATATTTAGATATAATATTAAATTATATGTAGGTTTAGAGCGTCAAACTTTTGACGTGAATCTAACTAGCGTAAATAAACGCAAGCTTAACATTGTGAAACATTCCAAGTCGGGAGCTTGTTAATAAGTTTCATCAACCCAGTTTAGTATGCAATCAGTAACGCGCTTGAAACTTAGCACCAGTACTTTTTGGGTTCCGTATCCAAAGTCTCCGCTGTCCGTCTGTCCGTCTGTCTGTCCCAGGCTGTATCTCAAGATACTGGAGCTAACTTTCATTACCATGTAAAAAAAATCATGATTGTAATAATATTAAAAAAAATGAATATAAATAAGAAAAAAGATAAACCCGCTGAGTTTCTTGCCGGATCTTCTCAGTTGAGGTCGTATTCCGATCCGGTGGTAGTGTAAGAAAAAAAATGTAACTGACAATTTGTAAGTGCCCCCGCAGCCCTATACAAAATAAAGACATTTCATTTCATTTCATTTCTCATGAATCGTTATAGGTAGACAGTTAATTTTGTAATGTGTTATGTAGTCCTGTTGCCGCTATAACAACCAACACATAAACAGTATATAACAAATATTTAAGCGGGACTCCCATACAACAAACATGTTTTCAGCTGATTTTATATTTTTTTTATCTAACTGAAGTAGCAAACGAGCATGCGGTCCACCTGATGGTAAGTGGTCACTGCCGCCCATTGACGTCTGTAATCAACTTCATACAGAACATGGGTTCCATCCGAAGTCAATAACAGATGCGTTGCTCCCGAGGACTATGATGGTCGCCTCATGTGGTAGTGTGCCGGCAACCACACTCTTCCATCGAAACGCAAGAAATGCTTCACGCTAGAAATAGGTGTGGCGGTGGTACTTGCCCGGTCGAACTACATTGGTTCTACCACCTTCAAAATAATGCTGCGGTAGTCTTTATGTGTGTATTCGCACTTGACCGATTTTTGTGTTATATTTTTTTGTATATGGTATCCATCCATTCATATCAATAATTAGATATTTAGATATAATATTAAATTATATGTTTAGAGCGTCGAACTATTGACGTGAATCTAAGTAGTGTAAATAAACGCAGGGGTAACAATGTGCAACATTCCAAGTCGGAAACTTGTTGATAAGCTAATCAACCCAGTTTACTATGCAATCTATAATGCTGCAAACTCAGCAGCACTTTGTGACACATTTTAAGCTACTGCATTGCTTTTATCGTGTGCTTTGAGCGCGGCGACCGAATCAAGAAATTCCGTAACGAAAAATAACCTAACCACCACGCTCTCCGCCTGACTGCGTATTTACACCATGTAACGTGGCAACGTTTGCTTGACGTGTATGTATATGGTACGACAGTACGAAGCTCGCACAGATCGAGACGAGCTCGGAAATTAGACGAATATGTAAGCCGTTTGTGAAAAAGTAGGTATATAGTAACAAAGAAAAAACTTGAATTAATAAAAAAAAAAACCTGCATAAATAAATAAATAATTATAACTGCATAAGCTTATTACAAATGCAATAGCTATATCGCGGCAGTCCCTGAGTGCCGCACGTTTTTTTTTATATAACGTAGGTTCCATTCGTCCACTAATTCGCACTTGGCCAGCGCGGTGGGCTATGGCCTAAACTCTCTCATTCTGAGAGAAGACCCGTGCCCAGCAGCGGGACAATAATGGGTTGACGAGAGGTCCATTCATGTTAGCATATATAAAAGGAATAAAAATGAAAGACACTAGAGCGTCTCTCTGTCGTTACATCGCATATTTCTTGTTACATCGCATATTTTTCAGAAAATACAGTTCGGAGAATTGAGAATATGTAATTTTAGAATTCTTGTTTGATTGTTTCTAAAATCGCACTAACAAACTGAATTGGATATAAATGCTTACGAATATATTTCTAGTCCTTACCTAAAAGTACACTAAGTCTTTGTAATTCCGGGTTTAGTATAGGACTACGGATCCCCTGCCCGTCGTAAGAGGCGACTACAAGGGACTTCCGGGATTGCGGGTGGCTAGAGTGGGAGCTCGAAGCGTTCGCTCAGGTGATCCCGGGAAGGACGGCGGTATATGTGGTCGCATACCGTTGTATAGACTAGACGGGGCGGTGGGCCCAGCCGCCCATCTGAGAGGAGCCCGATGGAGCGACGCGCGAGCAACGTGTTTAGTGCGATAAAAATCCCACATAACCTTGCATCGCTCCCACGGCGTCGGGTACCTTTTGAAGGTTTCCCCTCGACAAAAAAGTCTTTATATTATTGAAAGACATCATTATTTAAAGGTTTGACGAAATAACACGCAATAGCATTTTATGGTGCTCTTTATCAACGTTTTGTAAACAAAAAAAGTCTTTATTTTATTGAAAGTCATCATTATTTCAAGGTTTGACGAAATAACATCCAATAGCATGTTACGGTGCTCTATATCAACGTTTTGTACTAAATACAAACTGTAAACTTAAGTTTTGCACCTCAAAGTAGCGAAGTGAATCTAACTAGTCTAACTATACACAGATGTTGTGTGAAATACAAGTTGGGAGATAGTTGATAAGACTAATCAACCCAGTTTACAGTTTCAATCGAATGCTTGGAACTTACTAGCATTGCACTTTATTTACCAATACTGATCTTGTACTTAGAAACTGAAAATGAAGATGTTGCAAAATATAAGAATCTATTTTACTTCGTAATCTTATCAATAATATGAAATGTGTTATTTTGTGAGGATACTTAGAAACTTTTGAAAATGAAGATGTTGCAAATATAAGTATTTTGCTCTGTAATCTAATCTATGATATAAATGTGATATTTTGTAAACATGCATCTGTGTTCATTTCTCTTTCGCGCATTAACTACAAGCTGTATTTAAATGAATCTGACACACAGATAGTTTATGGCCCTAATTAACACTTGGGAAAGTTATTACCATGCTAAACGTCATCAAAGAGGTCGGAACCGCTAGGATACAACGGGCATGCAGTCCACTTGATAATAAGTGATCACTGCCATTTGTAAAGACATATGAAGTTCCGTGTAGAATAAGGATTCTATATGAAGTCAGTCACAATTGCGTTGTTACACCCTAACTATGGTAGTCGCCTTATATGAGTGAGTCTGGAACCTCACCCTTCCATCATCGCAATGACTGTTTCACGATGATATAAGCAGCAGATACCTCCTCGGTCCAACCATATATATTCTGTCACCTTGTAAAATTTTATACATTTTCTACACTTCTTTGTTGGAAATAAAAAATGCCTTAATGACAAATGTTTCTACAAACTTGATGAGTGACATTATTTTATTTTATTTTGTTACATAAATTATTATTAGTATTTATAAATTGTTTACTTTGTATTGAATAAAATGTTAAAGTTAAATATGTAATTAAATATTTGGTTATAGTATGTAAGATCAGTACTTTTGACATTGAATTAATTGTAATTAATTTTGACTATCGCAAGAAATGGTAAATACACTTGACATAGTATTATTTAATCTTCCACCTCTAATAGTTATGTGTATGTTGGCAAATAAATATAAATATAAAATAATATTCACTCATAGCTCTACAGTAGGATTTTCCCCTACATCGTGGGTGCCATGGATACACACCAGGACGAATGCATACACACCCAGACCAAGAACAGAAATCTAAATTCATCATTCAGATACCTGTCCGGAATCGAACCCGGAACCCACTGCGTGTCAGACCGGCGTAGCAACCGCACCGCCACGCGAGCAGCCAAGGGTTGGTTAAAAACTTGAATTTCTTATTTTTTACACAGTTTAACTGAAAATTTAGAATTCAAACTTCAAAATAGCAAACTAAACTAACAGTCAAGCGAAACAGACGTAGCAGCGTGAAACTTTGAGAGTTAAAAGATCTAATCAACCTACTTTAGTTTATATGAGAGATGCGCTTGGAACTTAGAAACATCATAATTTATTTTAAACTCCCGCTAATCTTGTACTACTAAAAATTACATGTATTTAGCTGTGCAAGATTACTTACGTTTATTACAAAATAAATATTAAATACTTAGAAATGTCTACCAATTCGCACTTGGCCAGCGCGGTGGTCTATGGCCTATAACTCTCTCATTCCGAGAGAAGATCCGTGCCCAGTAGTGGGGCAATAATGGGTTGTTCCCCAAAAAATCCTCATCATAAACAAAGACATCAAAAAAACTCCCGTAACTTTATAAGCGTATGATTAAAATATTTTCCTAACTAAACTTTACGCAAATTCGTTACATACGAAGTTTCTACCTTCTTAGGACCACTTTAGTAAGAGAAACAAAAGTACCAAACAAACATAATGAACCTATCACTTAAGTAACAGTTTCCCAATTTCCTTATGAAACAATATAAAAGTTTTCAGCTCGCAACTGTCAGTATATATTATTATATTAAACGCTTCACAACTGTAACTTGGAATCAGAAAAGTTACAAACAAGTATTTGTAGTCCCAAAAGTTTCACACAATACAAACCGACAAAAAGAACTGTCAACCCACTTCTCCAAATCTGACTTACCACATCGCAAAAGTTATAAGGGCTTAACAGTCTTGGAATATACAAATGGAAAAGTCAGGTATCTATTAGAAAATTCACACAAATAATCATAATGGTCAATTGGTTGAGACTTGCCCTGTCAATCGGGAGGTCCGAGATTCAAACCCATTTACCTCTGATTTATGTGCGTGTTAGAAATTAATTATCACTGTTTTCGGTGAATAAAACATCGCGTGGAAACCTATACACCCGAGAGTTCTTTAAAAAAAAAACTTCTCGGAGGTGTGTATGGCCTAAAACTCTCTCATTCTGAGAGAAGACCCGTGCCCAGTGGTACAATAATGAGTTGTACCCCAATCATAATGGTCAAGTTGGTTGGTGTGGTCAATATGGATTGACTGGGAGATACCGTTACATCTTGTTCGTACTTGCGCTTCTGTCTTTCATATGAGGCAACCATATCAATTATCATCGGGATTATCAACGCATTTGTGGTTGACTTCAGATAGAACCCATGATCAATATGAAGTTGCTTACGGATAAATGAACGGCATTAGCACAAACCATCAGGTTAACTGCATGCTCATTTGCTAGTTCGATCGGATAAAAATTTACTTAAAAATTAATATTACTCTCCATTTTAGCTTTTACAAGAAAGTATTCTAATGACATTTAAATGCCTGTTTTTTTTTAATAGTTCTTAAAGTAAAAAGTGTACTAATTCAACAACGGAACTATTACCTGAACCTCTTATTCTAAGCAAAGACGAATACCCAATATGATAATGAAAGATTAACGATGATGATGTGTCAAATCAAATAAAAAATAATAATCAAATTGTGTCCCGCTCCGTCTAATCTTTACACCGGTATGCGACCACACATACCGCCGTCCTTCCCGGGATTGCCTGACCGAACGGTTCGAGCTCCCACTCTAGCCGTCTGCAACCCCGGAAGCCCCTTTTAGTCGCCTCTTACGACAGGCAGGGGATACCGTAGCCCTATTCTGACCTACTTCAATAACCTACTACCGTTTCTAAAAACGGTCGGAGAAAAGGCCAGAAAAGGACAACATAACGTACACGTTTACAATAAAAATCTTATACAAAAGTTGACTTGCAGCTGAAAGTTCTTCACTGCGTATGAAAGTAACCGCAAAATTAACTATGTCACGTACTGCACTAAGACCAAAATGAACTGCCAGGGGCGGTGAGAAAAAAATGGAAATTTATTATGATTACAGCAAAGTTTTGATCAAACTTCGTGGCGTTGAAATATATATTGGAGAGTACATTACCACGAAATATTGTTAGCCTTTGTTCCATGTAAGCCGCTTACGAAGTAATGAACTTAAAGTATCGCTTGCTAACGACGGACGGATTCTCGATTGCATTTTGTTAAAAGGAGGTGTTTATTCGGACATACGAAGGTCTGGGTTCCGGCCCTGGACAAAACCTCTGTTTTTTTTTTATCTAAATGAAGCAGTAAACGGCCACGCAGTCCACCTGATGGTAAGTGGTCACTGCCGCCCATGAACATCTGTAATCAACTTCATACAGAACATGGGTTCCAACTGAAGTCAATCACAGATGCGTTGCTACTATGGGACTATGATGGTCGCCTCATGTGAAAGTGTGCCGGCAACCACACCTTTCCATCGAAACGCAATGAATGCTTCACGTTAGAAATAGGTGTGGCGGTGGTATCTCCCTGGTCGAACTACACTGATTCTACCACCTTCAGGGTTTGCCACTTTACAAACTTAAATATGTTTTAGATATTTGGAAGACGGTACAAACTGTATGATTCGACTAGCGGAGTACAGGTAAATCACATCTATTTCTAGAGTAAATAAATTCTAGCATTTCGGAGGAAGACTCCTTTTACTGTTAAAGTAGTTCGACTTGTGTAAGTATTTCTCACTTACCACAACAAAACCCTTCAAAACAAAACAGAGCAGCGCATAAAACTTCTTAAATAGAGATAAAAAAATAGGCTTTGGAATCGATCTCCAAAACTCTATATCGTCACTTAAGTTCTAACACCGCGTAACTCAAAAAATGCCCATTTTGAGTTAATGAAATAATGGTATCTCAAAATAATACAGGAACATGTTACTAAATGTAAATATTATTTCAATATAAGTATATTATTATTTTAAGCGCAATATATTTATTTTGTACTTGTAGAATTAAAAATAACTATTTGAGACAGTTTATTTTCTCTCCTGAAAAGTTGCTGATTTTGAGATCCGCGGTGTTAGAACTTAAGCGACGATATGTCATCTTAGAACACTAATTATTTTAATAGTATTAAATAGAAGCATGTTAAAATATTACCTACCTCGTACAAATGAATCCGAACTGAGGTCGATCACAGATTAATCTCCACTGATTAAATTGAAACTTCATATGAAGACAAAAGGCGTACGTGAGGTCGTTCCCAAAATAAGTCGAAATATTTAGTCTGAGTCTACTTTTATTTTGATTAATCGTGTAAGGCCTAAACTAATAAAGCTAAAAGAAATTTTAGAAATAGTTTAATTTATTAGGCAGGTTAGGTTGAATTTTAGATATTACACCCCTAAGGGATTTAACCCCTTAGGAGTGGAGTATCCAAAATTCATATAGGTAAGCACCAGATACCCAATTTTTATGGCTTGGGCTTGCCCTGTATCATCAGGATCGAAGAGTTGAAGGTAAAAAAAAATATTTTGTATCTTTGTTTCGTAATTTTATAACATTCTCAATTAAATTGAAACGCCACAATGAAGACAAAAGGCATACGTTGGGTTTTCAGTACCCTGCATCATCAGGGCTGAAAAGTTTAAGGTAAAATTTTTGATTATATATCTTTGCTTAGTTATCTTATCTCAAATATGTACGTAAGCAACAGATAGCGATTTTTTATGGCTTGGGCTTTCAGTACCTGCATCATCAGGATTGAGGAGTTGAAGGTCAAAATTTTTATCTTGTGTCTTTGTTTCGTAATTTTATAACATACTCGTAAGCACCAAAGGGCCAACTCCTATTGTTTAGGCTTGAAGTACCCCTGCATCAGCAGGGTTGAGGAGTTGAAGGTCAATTTTTTGTCCCGTGAATTTGCTTGACAATCTTATTATATAACCGTAAACACCAAAAGAACTTTTATAGTTCTGGCCAGAAGTACCCCTAGGTGCCATTGTCAGAAGTAAACTAAAAAAATGACACGCATTACCGGTTCAGCCAGTCCGGAGTAATCTAACAAATATAAAAATAAACGAATTGAAAACCTCCTCCGTTTTGAAAGTCGGTTAAAATGTGCATACAAATCCAAAAATAAGATAGCCCTCCTCAATATACTGGTTTCTTAGAATATTACGGACTTTGCTCCCAGACAAAAGACTATAAATGCACATTTAAGTATATTAAAATACAAATCGATTTACTAATTGAAGCTATTTGTCTAGATTACTGAATTAAAAGAAATAGCTGCCGATTAGTTTATTTTAACGATTAAAAGTATATTATTGTACTGGGCTAATTGTCCAGACATTCTTAATGACGTCCATTAAACTAATTCCAATATATTCTATTAATGTAAAGCCTTATAGTTCAGTTAAAATAAAACTGCGGTATCTATTTACCCGACTGCTTTAGAAAGGGTAAAGTTTTTCGAGCGTATGTATAATTTTATGCCGTCGTCAACCCACTATTGTCCCATTGCTGGGCACGAATCTTCTCTCAGAATGAGAGAGTTTAGGCCATAGTCCACCGCGCTGGCCAAGTGCGAATTGGTGAACTTCACACACCTCCGAGATCTTTTTTTTAAGAACTCTCAGGTGTGTAGGTTACCTCACGATATTTTCCTTCACCGAAAAGCAGTGATAATTAGTTTCTAATACGCACATAATTTTATAAAAATCAGTAGTGCGTGCCTGGGTTTGAACCTGGAAGCTATCACTGCTCTCAATTACAATTTTATGTTTGTCCATTTGATTGGCATGCATTACGGCTTGACGTATTATAAGATATGATATATCGTTGGTATTGACTGAGTTTACAGAGTAGCCTACGTATGAAGCGACCATCTTAGTCCTCGGATCGACTTCAGATAGTACCTACGAGTGTAAGCCTCTCCTTTTCAGACCGATGAGCCCAAGGAGACAAATTCTAGGGAATCTAACTCCTGTTCTCCGGCTCTCTCGAGACAAAACACTCTGGCTCAAGTCGTGTGTGTGTCCTGCACGCTCATCTTATTAAGGGCACTGAGAGGAGCCCCTCCCTCTCGAGATGTGGCTGGCTTTAATACCAATGCCGGCTGACGTAGCTGGGCCGCGAATGTAATGCTAACGCTTTTACAAAAAATATTTACAAAAACAGCAATAAAGGTTATTTTAATTTTTATTATTTATTTATAAATGAAGCATATACTCGAAAAACATTCGCGTTTGTACCAAGCGGGTAACTTGATGAAATATAAAATAAAGAAATCTCATTTCAAGTTAGCTGAAATAGCTAAAATATTCGTAGATACAAATTTTATTTTCTAAACGAATTAGGGCCCTACTTAGCCTAAATATAAAATATTCGAACAGGTTGTTTTTATTGTGTTCATAATAATATAAGTGCTTTCAAATGAACTTTATATAGGGTTGCCTACTAAATTAATAAATAATTTATTTTTAAATTATCTTAATCATAAATTTTGTACACAAATAATATACAATAACACCAGACATTATAAACTTAAGTACAAAGGACTACTTAATTCAAGATGAAATTTCTTCCAGCAGCCCTGTGATCGGAGTGTGCATTTGTAAGAAAAATTAAATGTGCACAAATTAAAAAATGGATATTAATATTTATAAATGGAAATTAATAACATTAAACTGTACTCTATTAAAAATCCAAAAACTGCATAAGTTGATATTAGTATGAGCGATTTTTATGTCTATACTGTATTATTATCTGTGTATTTCCTTAAAATAGTTTTAGTAATTAGGCAATATTTATTTTGTGTTGTCAATTTTGCGAATTAACCTATTTGATTACGTTTTTTTACCATATATACAAAGAATAAATACAAATATACAAATATAATACAAAGAATAAAACGTTTTCTTTTTCTTCTTTCTTTATTATATGCATCTTTGTATTAATTAACTTTATTATCTCTTAAACAATTATCAAATGGCAACAAATCATTACTTTCCTCAAAACCATTTTCACAACTACATTCGTCCCATCCAATATTTGGGGCTATCAAAGAGCCAATCGCGTTCAAACCGGTTTTAACTGGCACGTGCCGCCCGAGGCCAGTTCTCGCCGGTCAATTCCGGATAAGGGATTCTGTATAGATCCGTAGCGAAGCAAAATGACCGTATTTCTGAAATAAAATATCTGAAACCGTATCCGAATCCAATGTGTTAAACGTAGCTGTCGTATGATATTTTAAAGTACAAATTATTGACTTGATTGAAGTAGCAAATAAGCATGCAGTTCATCTAATGATAAGGTGTCACTGTTGCTTATGGACATCTGCAAGTAACTTTATACAGAACAGAGGTTCAATCTTAAATCAATGAAAGCTGTATATTTTCTACAAGAATCTAAGAAGGGTGCCTCATATAAAAATGAACGAGACACCGCTACGGCGTGGTCTATAAATTATCGGAGATACAAAAAGATCTCCCCAATTAACAATGTCTGTAGTAATAAGTCAGTAAAAATCTATAGAAAAATCAATTTTTCTTTAAAAAAGTATTCACCGGCATCGCTTCTCTACATTATTACTAATTACTTATTATAGATACACACTCAAAACTTGTTTCGAATATTCGAGTTATTTCATTCGATAATAAGTACCCGTGAGTTCGTAACAACATACCTGCTCAGATCCGAAACATGCCGCAACCCTATTGCATATTACGAATAATATTTATCCCGAAACCAGAAACGACAAAGTGCTATTTCAATACGCAATTGAGGATATATTTTTAAAGGCCCGGTTTACTTTATGCCAATAAATATGAAATATTTCGAGAAGTTCATAAAAGTTATGCGTTAGAAGCATTATGACATATTTTACGACCTGATATATTTTATTTATTTACAAAAATCTATTTTATCTACGAAATATGGAAATATCATAAGTAATTATATTGCTATTATAAATTCCAAAGTTTGTGAGAATGTTTTTTTTTACATCTGAATGAAGTAGCAAACAAGCATACAGTCCACCTGATGGTAAGTGGTCACTGCCGCCCATGGACATCTGTAATCAACTTCAAATAGAACATGGGTTTTGTCTGAAGTTAATAACAGATGTGCGTTGCTACTCCCGAGGACTATGATGGTCGCCTCATATAAATTTGTGCCAGCAACCACTCGAAAACGAAACGCAAGAAATGCTTCACGTTAAATTATGTGTGGCGGTGGTACTTCGCCGATCGAACTATACTGGTTCTACCAACTGTAAAACACCTGGCAAAGATAGTCAATGGAAAGTAAGAGTTAAAATACTTTTTTATGGTATAGAGGGGGAGACCTTCAAAGGGTACCTGACGCCGTGGGAGCAACGTCGGGTTATGTGGGATTTTTACCTCACTAAAACTCCCTTTCTAGTCGCCTCTTACGACAGGCAGGGGATACCGTAGCGCTATTCTAATCCCGAGACTACAGGGACAAGAGTTAAAAGTACCTAGACTCGCTAAACCGGCAAAATCCGGAGATATACGGTGATAAGTTTTAATCCGCGACTCCCCGGATGTGCGGCCATACTTAATAATTAAAAGTTGAATAAAGTTGCACGTGTAATCTGGATTTTTAAATGGGAACCGTAATTAAGACTCTTATGAGTTACATTAAATAATGGCTGCCAGGTATTAGTGATAATAGTTCGAGCTAGTAATTAATGTAATGGTATTACATTAATTACTAGCTCGTGGTGGTTCGGATCCAGTGATGAATTGGTACCGGATCCGGTTTGTGTAAATTTTTGCCGGATCCGCCGGATTACCCGATCCGGTTTTCCGGATTGCAATCCCTACAGGCGACATCGTTCGTAGGACAGACAAGACAACCGATGGGGTAGAAGAGTCCTCGAATGGAGACCACGTATAGGCAAAAGGAGTGTAGACGGTCCCAACCAAGTGGACTGATGGTAGAAGACGGCGGATAACCGCTGGATTCAGATGGCTCAGGACCAGTCAAAGTGGCGTAGATTAGGGGAGGACTATGTCGATGGATGGATGTATGTTTATTTTTGTAATTTTATTATCCTGATTTGATAACGTAATCAAATAAACGGAATTGATGGTTATGGGTGACTTTGCAAAGTTTTAGAACGCGTATATATCAACCGAGGAGGTACCACCGCCAAACCTATTTCCAGCGTTACGGTATAAGTGTGATTAGTCCTCGAGAATAACAATGCATCTTTGTTTGACGTCAGTTACCCTTTTTTCTATATAATGTTGCTTATAGATGCTAATGGGCGACAGATACCATCTACCGTCAGGTATCGTCGCCCTTTTGAAGTCCATTGCATAGGTCTTTAAAATAAATAGAACAAAAACTTATAAAATGATAGATATAATATAATTATTAGATATTATTCACAAATTCTTTTTAAAAACTCACAGTCACGGATAGATATAGCATATGGGCGTCACAAATCGATGACATCGACACCCATTAGTCGTCATAGCGCCTAATGAAGTTTTCACATCAAAAAATCAAATGTATGCAGACGTCTTTAGCACAAGCGTTTTTGTCTCATAACTTAATAATGACTTTACGAAGTCTCGCCGCGTAATATAATTTATGAAACTCATTGACAACACTATGACTTAAGTATTTCTGAATTCACATTTGAAGTCGGTGAACTATGAAAGGCAAAAAGGACAAATTTCTTCTCACATTGTATTTGACCGCATACATCACAAAATGTTCGAAATTGTCTGTTAGAACTAAACTGTTTTCGATTTGTCAGAAATTACTTATTGAATAAAGTATTATCCCTCCTAATATCGTAATGTAAAAATTGAAAATGTAAGTTTTTACATTTTCAAGCTACCAGTCGGATTTCGCTAAAATTTGCCACATACATCTATGGTTTAGATTAAAACATAAGATACTTAATACCACGGTAATTTATGTATGATTTATGTATTGTTTATTATTGATTTTATGTATGCTTTATGCAATATTTGAAAAAAATATTAGCATTTGTTAATCCTTCTCTACATCAATTGTAACCGTTCGTAATTTCATCTTCCTCCGTCTGCGGCAAGCATCTTAAAATTATAAGATAACTCTTAGGCCGCAATCACAACGGTCAAGTTATGATGATGACAACCGTTCCTTTATAACAGGTTATATGTAACACTCACAAATATATATATATACAAGAAAAACTCAGTAACTACAAAATTGTATAATCCCGATTTTTTCACTTAACACACTATTCTTTAACAATGCATTATTATGACGTAAATAGTATATGGATACAATAACCTGTACGATATTTTATTTAATGATATAACTTCAGGACATTTCATATAAATGAAATTTTGGAATTAAAATATTAAATGCTGATAACTTTATGTTGCATATTCTGTAGTTAGTGAGTTTTTCCTGTCACCCGACGATATGAGACGTGCAAAATTCATTCCAATATCCTTACCAGTCTGAATACAGCCTTAGGTAACATAACTTCATATTAGCGCCAAAGTTAGAACCTTATTACTAACATCAAAAGTTACCACTCGACCTTGCCCTTAAGAATCATATTTTATATACTTTTCGCTTAATATCTTACAAGTTGGCGCAAATATCATTAATTTTGTACTAAATGTGATATATAGCTTATATTACATGTGCTTCAAGTGCTTACGTATACTTGACTACTATCTATTAGCTTTTTGAGGTCCAATGCTAGATATAGGGCTATCCATATGCGGGTTTAGTCAATAACTTCGTCTGGAATACATTTTGGTGACCGCAATAGGTGTTATTGTTTTTTCCAGATAGTAGAAACTTGCCCTGTCGATCGGGAGATCCGAGGTTCAAAGCCCGGCACGCACCACTAATTTTCCTAAATTAAATGCGTATTAGAAATTAATTATCACTTCTTTTCATTGAAGGAAAACATCGCGAGGTCTCGGAGGTGTGTGAAGGCCACCAATTAGCACTTGGCCAGCGCGGTGGTCTATGGCCTAAAACGCATTCATTCTGAAAAAAAAAGACCCGTGCCCAGCACTGGAACAAAAATGGGTTGGCACCACCGTATAAAATTGCTACCAGATACATATTTTACCTTAATGACAAGTGTGTTATATTATACGTTCTTGTGTTGTATTCTAAAGAGTATCTTAAGGGAATCATACCTATCTGAGGCTTTCTACCTAAGTTTTTAGGAATAGCAACGCATCTGTGACTTGAGGTTGATTACAGATGTCCTAGGGCTTCGTAACCACTTACCATGAGGCGGACTGCATGCAACTAAAAGGGGCTTCCGGGGGTTGCGAGTCGTAAGAGTGGGAACTTGCACCCTCCAGCCAAGTGACCCCGGGAAGGACGATGACATGTGTGGCCGTATGCCGTCGTAGGCGACGACCCGTGTGGCGCAGCGGTTACCATACCGATCTGACACGCAGTGGGTCCCGGGTTCGATTCCCGGCCAAACAGGTATCTGAATGATGAGTTTAGATTCTCGTTCTGGGTCTGGGTGTTTGTGTATTCGTCTTTGTGTGTGTCCATAGCACCCACGACACAGGAGAAAATCCTACTGTGGGGCTATGAGTGTAGAAAGCGTTTTAAGCGTTTTAAGTTTTTAAATCGTAAACACCGAGAGGCACGGTGAGCATCAATTGGTCACTGGGGAAGTTCCCGAAAAGGTGGACGCTTGGAGGACTCCGGTTGTTTTCCATTGGATTGGCCACCGGGGGGGTTTTAGTGAGGTAATAATCCCACATAACCCGGCGTTTCTCCCACGACGGTGGGTACCTTTTGAAGGTTTCCCCCTCAATAACTGTTTAGACCAAAACACAAGAACGTACAATTTAACACACCTATTATTAAAAATATATAGCTCATGTCAGTCTGCAATCTGAATCGATTCAAATGATATGCCATAATTTATAATCCTTCAAGTTGTTTGGGTTGTAACGTATGCTAAAGAAATGGACAAACATACATAGATACATTCAAACACTCCTCAACACACTTTATGAGGCAATCGAGTAAAAATCAAGAAAAATGTCATGAGGGCCTTATTTACAACTTTCCTACAAAAATAACTTTATTCGCACCAACACCATCAAGTTTACTGCTCTGCTCGTTTTATTGGGTCGTCAAAATGAACCGCGGTGACCCGCCATATTGTTTTTGTCTATGAAAAAAATTGTCGTACAATTGTCTTGTCGTAAAATGAACGAGGAAAATATTTGCACAAATATTATTGTCTGTTTTTCGTGTCGAAAAAGAGTATTTGAAAATAAATCTAATTAAATTCAATCAAACGGTTATAACATGGCTTGAATGGGGAAATATGTATAAGTTTTTACGTAACCAACGAGCATGCAGTCCACCTGATGGTAGGTGGTAGAACCAGTCCCTGTAGCCTCGGGGTCAGAATAGAGCTACGGTATCCCCTGCCTGTCGTAAGAGGCGCCTAAAAGGGGCTTCCAGGGTTGCAGACGGCTAGAGTGGGAGCTCGAACCGTTCGGTCAGGCAATCCCGGGAAGGACGGCGGTATGTGTGGTCGCATACCGTCGTAAAGACTAGACGGAGCGGTGGGCCCAGCCGCCCATCTGGGAGGAGCCCGATGGGGCAGCGCGCTCGGAGGATTCCGGTTGAAGTCGTTTCGAGATCCCGGAGTCCTCCCTTTTCAGCGCCGAGGACGGCCACCGGGGGGGTTTTAGTGCGGTAAAAATCCCACATAACCCCGGCGTCGCTCCCACGGCGTCGGGTACCTTTGGAAGGTTTCCCCCTCGAAAACAAAAAAAAAAAAAGGTGGTAGAACCAGTGTAGTTCGCTCAGGGAAGTACCACCGCCACACCTATTTCTAGCGTTTTTTGCGTTTCGATGGAAGGATGTGGTGGCACACACATGTGTTTTATATGAGGCGATCATCTTAGTTTTCGGAAGTAGCAACGCATTATAGATTGACTTCAGATAGAACCCCATGTTCTATATCAAGTTGCTTACAGATGTCTATGGACGGCAGTGACCACTTACCATCAGGTAGATTGCATGCTCGTTTGCTACTTCATAAAAAAAGTGGCCACTGCGGCTCAAGGACATATGTTATCAAACCTAAATAAGATCAGTCTTACCAGAGGTCTTACCATAGATACGTCACTACCTCTAAGAACTCAGTTATAACGTGTCGGATAAGTAGATATATCCACTAACCACACCCTTCAGACCAGAATACAGCAGCGCTTAACACCATTGTTATTAGGCAAATATGTGTGTGGTACTGGTGATTGAGGATTCGAACCATTAATAGTTGTGCCACTTAGAGCTTGAAACAGATCTGAGTATTAAATAGCAACGCATCTTTTTTTTGTTCTCATGGGGGAAGCCATAAAAGGTACACCATAACCACACCGTGGAAGCGACATAGGGTTATGTGGGATTTTCACCGCACTAAAACCCCCCCGATGTTCCTCAGCGCTACAAAGAGGACTCCGGGATCTCCAAAGGAACGCAACCGGAGTCCTCTGAGCGCATTGCCCCATCGGGCCCCTCCCAGATGGGCGGCTGGGCCCACCGCTCCATCTAGTCTTTACGACGGTAACGTGGTAGACTATTTCCTACAACTATCATTCTGAAAGGAGACCCGTGCCCAAAAGTGGGACAATAATGGGTTAACAACAACATATAATTTTGAAGCTAGTAATTGCCAAGCGTTCCTATCTGCACCTAATCTGAACGGTTAATTTGTTTCTGAATAATCGCAAAATTCAAAATTCATCAATTTCATCCAAAAGTCACAGCTTCATCCAAATAAGGCCTAACTCACCATCTACCGTCACAAGCATAGATGGGAACGCAATATTTGTGTTGAAAATTTACAAACATCAAAGGATAAAAACATCAAAGGATTTAAATAACATTTTCAGACATTCCGTTCTATGAAATAAAAACCCTAAATATTATGTGTAGTTCATTAAAAACATTCTTTAGGTATTCTATCGTATCCATTGTCAATAAAGTCTTGCTTCAGAAAATTAATAAGTCCTTTATCCGAACGATCTTAATAAGACGGTTATAAGTGATATGTAGGGACTATGTCTCCTGTCATGTTGTCATATTAACTGAGCAATCTTTTCTTTATCATCTTTAATAAGTGAGAGGCTGGATGTCAATTATTTTCTACGTGATATATTTCTTTCATTTCAATCCTTCGACACACAAAACGAATAATATAAGAGGATTATTTCTGTACAAAGTAATAAAATTGAAGAGGCTGTTTGATAACAAAACAAATCCTATTTTCGACGCTCATTATTTGTTAAAACATTATTATGAAAGTTACAATTCGTATGCTTGTTGTTTTATTTCATACTAGATGAATCCCGCAGCTTCACCCGCGTATCGACTGTCCCGTGGAAATAAGATATTTTCCCACATTAAAAAGTATTCCATATAAGTTAATACAGAGTGTCAGCTAACTCCCCACCAAATTTTATGAAAATCGCTCCAGCTGTATAGACGTGAAGAAGTAACAAACATACACACTCACAAACTTTCGCCTTTTTAATATTAGCATGGAGTATGATGTTGTGATTTTTTCACACAACTAAAGAACAATTTACGATCACGTAACTAACGTTGTTAAAAAATACGTTTTTATATTATAATAGTTTGTTTAATTTTACGTTTTTTTGTTAAATTTCGCCTTAAATTAGTAGGTAACATCTCGTCAACCCATTATTGTCCCACTGCTGGGCACGGGTCTTCTCTCAGAATGAGAGAGTTTTTAGGCCATAGTCCACCGCGCTGGCCAAGTGCGAATTGGTGGACTTCACACACCTCCGAGAACTTTTTTTTTTTTTAAAGAACTCTCGGGTGTGTAGGTTTCCTCAGCAGTGATAATTATTTTCTAATACGCACATAAATCAGTGGTGCATGTCTGGGTTTGAACCTCGGACCTCCCGATTGAGAGGGCAAGTTTCAACCATTAGGCTATCACTGCTCACAGTGATAGCCTAATGGTTGAAATATGAAATGGTTTTATAATATAATACTTTGTTTAATTAAACGCTTTTTTTTTAATTTCGCGTCAATATAAAAGTAACATAAAAGTATTAAAATATATATATCCTTGTAGTGGTCTATTTATTAGTAATTATTAGAGCGTTCAAATATTACGTATCGCAATTTGGGGGAGGAGGGGTCTTGTCAGATGTTACCTTGCGATACAGGAGAGAAAGAAGGAGGGTTTGAACAACGCATTATGTAACGTGTTTGTTTTTATTTTTATTTTTTTATATCTGACTGAAGTAGCAAACGCGCATGCAGTCCACCTGATGGTAAGCCACTGCCGCCTAAGGACACCTGTAATCAACTACATACAGAACATAGGTTCCATCTGAAGTCAATCACCGATGCATTGCTACTCCCGAGGACTATGATGGTCACCTCATGTGAAAGTGTACCGGCAACCACACCCTTCTATCGAAACGCAAGGAATACTTAACGCTAGAAATAGGTGTGGCGGCGGTACTTTCCCGTTCGAACTACACTAGTTCTACCACCTTAAAAATTTGAATTTAGGTATAAAACCTTATTTATTATTTAAAAAAAACATGCGTGCGTACAAAGTACACATATCAGAAGTGAAACTTCTTTGGCGAACTAATTTATAAATCTTGTTTATATTTATACAAATCTAAAACTTTAAATTTCCAAGATTAAGAGGAAGGGAAAAAGGCGTGATACGACGTTCGCTCTGTCTCACTTTTTCTCTCAATCTTTCTCACTCGCTTGCTCCCTACTCTCACTCCACGGCTAGTTGCTCATGCTACGTTCGCCCTGTCTTACTCTCTGTCAATCGGTCTCGATCACTCTCTCTCTCTTTTCCGACACTTCCGTTGCATACCGGCGTGACGTTTCATCTGTAAAAAATTTACCCTCATGCGCCTAAAGAAGTTTCACTTCAATAAAATACAGCCATCGACTTGGTGACAAAGTTCACGGGAGATAGCAACAAAACGTTACTTTGCGTTACATAGGGGTAGGGGGCTGGGTATAAAATCTTCAAATATTACGTAATACTTGAACGCTACCTAAGAGACAAATCTAGGAGAATTTATGTCTATAAATAACAATATATACGTAGCCATTCCCTGTCACACATGAGCAATATGCTCTCCACAGAGGTTTGTATGTCAATTATTTTCCATGATATATGCCTTTCATTTCATTTATTAATGACATATGCGTGTTTGCGAAACGTGGACGTTTACGATTATATTTAAATGCCCATATGATTGTCTATATTGTCATATGATTGTTCAATTTTACTTAAATCTCATATTTGCATCAGCTCTGATACCTAATTCTTCCTTAGTATAAAACTCATCTTTCAATGCTTCAAGTTAATAAAATATCCATGTTTCTTCACGGGAATATCTTATTTTATTTCACAAGGAATGTCCGGAGAAATAAGAGAGAGATTTAACGAGATTGCCGCCACAATTTTAACTACATATTTATTTTCTTGCGACCGCAACGTTGGTAGCGTTGTGATTTTCTTTAACGGTATATTTTTATGTTATACTTATTTATGTGGATGAATTTATTTATGTTACATCTTTAGTAAAAATCATATAAGTACAAACATGACATTATTATCATACTGATTGGGTACTGTCATAATATTTTTTCTTAGAATAAATTCGTTATTTACCTATTTATCATATATGACATTATTATCATACTGATTGGGCACTTTCGTATTTTTTAAAAGTAAATCCGTTATTTACCTATATTTTATAAGCATTTGAACTTGCCTTGTTAGTTCTTATTAGAGGGTCAATTTTACAATTGCATTTGAAACCAATTACCTCCAACTTATTTATTTTATACTTTAACTAGCTGACCCGGCGAACTCGTTCCGCCTAAAAGTTGAAAATGTAAACTTATTAGTGTTCCTCCACTATATTATGCATATTTTACACATAAAAACCTTCCTGTTGAATCGTTCTATCTATTAAAAATACTGCATTAAAATCCGTAGCGTAGTTTTAAAGATCTAATAATACATAGGGACAGACAGCGCGAAGCTACTTTGTTTTATGCTATGTAGTGAAGAATACCAGCGATCAGAAACAATTAGCGAGACGGGATGATTTTCTTATAGTTATTACAATATGGGTATTAAAATAAAACCTGTACCTAAATAGACCACTAATAATTGGATTACACATTTTGCGATAAAAGATTAAATTTTATTGCAAAATAAAAAAGCGTTTTGTTAAAAAAGATACTACATATACACCGACCGCTTAAAACAATCAATTGATGAAGGCCATCAATCGCTCTAAAGTATTCGGGTTTTGTTTTAATAATTTAATAATGTTACTCGTTTTGAATAATACGAAGTGATAAACATTGAAATCGTCTGATTGTAAATTATTACAGTCACGTATTTCATTTTCTATACCAAACAGAATATAAATAATAATGAAATAACATTTCCTTGACCCAAAAAAATACTAAATAGAGATTATTATTAATTTCATGTTTAGTTTTCATGCTCGCTTTTTAGAATACCTTCGTATTCTAAATAGGCACATAAAAGGTTGATTTTAGCCTTATTAAATATAAACTGAATGAATTAGCTTTACAGGTTTGAAAAGAAATTAATTCAAAAGTAAATTTTAGTTTTTGGGACGCGAACTTTGACTTACATTTTCCCTAGTCTTCTAGTTAACTAGTCTTCTGAGCATGATGAGATTTCTACTCTATTGGTATAGAAAGCTTTGTGATATTATGACAAAAAATGGGCATGCCCGATAAAAGAGTTAAAAAACACTGTGGCGCTACTGCTACTATGTATATTAACCTAAACCGTTTATAGTATTTCAACAACCTAATTACATTCTATTACTAATAACATTGATTACCAGACCCCTTTAAGCTAATCCAAAAATCTAATTTTATTCTTTTACTACAGCATATTATTTAGCATAGCAAGCCGTTAATACAATTCAAATAACCTTATTATAAATACTAACATCACTAATTCAACACACCATAACGAACAAGTTATAAGAAACAAAGGGACACATAATTGCGCACCACGCAGCTTATATGAGATTTAATTAAGATTGCATACATCAGCATTGGATCGCGATGGCCGATGAAATTGGGATCGCGATTTATTCGATGTTGACAGCGCGTGACGTCAGGGAAGGCGTTAAAATTGTTAACGTTAACGTTGACTCAATGAAAAATATTCATTTCTTTTAATGGTAGATTTATCGAAACCCTTATATATGTCGATAGTCCTATATATATCGATCCACTAATCAATACCGATACAGTTCAGTTTTACATTAATTATTGTTAATTAGTTTATTTGCATATAAATATATGGGAGTTTAAATCCATTATGATCCATTATCGCGGCCCAATATCTATACTAATATATAAAAGGCAGCAGCTCGTTATATGAGATTTAATTAAGATTGCATACATCAGCATTTTATCGCGATGGCGGATGAAATCGGGATCGCGATTTATTCGGTGCTGACAGAGCGTGACGTCAGGGAAGGCGTTAAACAAAAAACATGTGAGGGTGAAAACGTGACTCAATAAACTATTTTCTGTTCGATGGATTGGTCCATCAATACCCAAATATATGTCGATAGAGCAATATAATATGTTGATTCACAAATAATTATCTATAAAATTGAAACGTAGTATTTGTAAATGTTTGACATTAAATTATTGTTTATTATTTTATTTGTATATAAATTGGAAACAAGACTTTCATTAGCGCAATTTAATCTATTGTACACAATCTCTAGTACATTCATTATGATCCTTTATCATGGCAGAATATTTATATTAATATATAAAAGGCAGCAGCCCGCAGCCCATATGAGATTTAATTAAGATTGCATACATCAGCATTGGATCCGGATCGACGTAAAATTGGGATCGCGATTTATTCGTTGCTGATAGCGCGTGACGTCAGGGAAGGCGTTAAACAAAAAGCATGTGAGGGTGAAAACGTGACTCAATAAACTATTTTCTGTTTAATGAATTGGTTTACATGTATCGATACCGCTATATACGCCAGTCCACAGATTACTATCGATAAAATTTTAATGTATTATTCCAATAATTTTAGATTCAATAACTGTTTAGTATTTTATTCGCATTTGAACAGGGTATGAGAACTTTATCATTGCAATTTAACCTTTTATACACAATTTGTAATTCAAATCCATTATTATCAATTATCGCCGCGGAATATAGCTATCCTCATATATAAAAGCAACAGCCCGCTTATATGAGATTTAGTTAATATTGCATATATCAGCATTGGATCACGATGGCCAATGAAATTGGTATCGCGATTTATTCCGTGCTGACAGCGCGTGACGTCAGGGAAGGCGTTAAACAAAAAACATGTGAGGGTGAAAACGTGACTCAGTAAACTATTTTCTGTTTGATGGATCGATACCGCTATATATAACGATCCACAAATCAATGTAATAAAAAATCAAACGTCAGTAATACTATTATTTGTAATTTTTTGAAATTATGTTCATTAATTTATTTGCATTTAAATAGCAAATTAACATATTAGTAGTACAATTAGACCTTTTGTACATAATTTATGTTTCAATTCCATTTTGATCCATTATTGTGGCCATATATTTAACATAAATTTATGGTTATTATCGTACCTACTTCCATAAAATAAATATAAACCCAAAAATGAAATAACCATTTAAATTTATGGAACTAGTTCATTGTATCTAAATCACTTTGCTATTCTTAACTACATGGTTATTAAAATTTTGTACATTTAATAAGTTAGAAATAATAAAATATTTCTTTAATAACGTAGCAGTATTTTATAATAATTCAGATAATGAGGTCGATAAATAAGTGTAGGCAATGAAGGTATATTTAATTAATTTGTAAGGATGAGCGTACATGAAAATATGTATAATAGATTTAATTAAGATTGCACGAGTCTTGCTGCAAATTTATGTTATGCTGACAGTGGTGTGGTATTAGAGGATATCGGGCTATATGGATAATAAAGGAAAATGGGGTAGGTATATTAGAAAATGCCATAGTTAATATTTCCTTTCCCATTAAAACTCAATAATCTTAGATTGAGGCAATCTTACAAAAAAATTAAAATCCAGTATGGATGGATTTGTTAAGATATTCTCCCGATTTATTTCGTGCTGAAGCCAAAAACAATGTGTGACAGATTTTCAAAGAGATAAATTATAGTCTGGACCAGCTTAAATTCTAATTTAGACCCCAAACATAGAGTTCTTGTGGGATAGAACAAATGCGGGTAAGACGCAAGACTGTTCTATTGGAAGTGAGAAAAATGATTCAAGGCCCTTTTCATACAAAATTGGCATGCCACTGACTATGAAGTTTTTACAAAATCCTTTAGGTAATTATCCAGTTGTACTTCACAACTGGATAATTTTGACGAGGTAAACAATGCTCTCTCGAAAGTTGTACATTGGTTCAACATAAATAACCTTCTTCTGAATGAGAAGAAAACTAAATGTATCAAGTTCTCGTTGCCCAACGTGCGGCAGGTTGAAACCAATGTACAACTCAATGGAACGGTTTTGGATCTTGTGGATTCATCTGTCTTTTTAGGCGTTACTCTAGATGCCAGATTGCAATGGGGTCCCCACATTGAAAAATTGTCGGGTAGACTCAGTTCGGCGGTATATGCTGTGAAAAAAATTAGGCATTTAACTGATGTTGAAACAGCTAGAATAGTTTATTTTAGTTACTTCCACAGCATTATGTCTTATGGTATACTGCTGTGGGGTTGTTCTTCAGACCTCAATTCTATCTTTGTATTGCAGAAGAGGGCTGTTCGAGCCATTTATAATCTAAGTCCGAAATCTTCACTTAGAGAAATATTCAAAGAAATAAATATTCTTACTGTTGTATCCCAGTTTATATATGAGAATTTGATTTATGTTAAGAAAAATATTAATAAATTCAGTAAACTTTGTGACAATCATGATATAAATACAAGGAACAAACACAATCTCTCCGCACATGTTACTCGTCTCCACAAAATTAATAATTCTTTTATGGGTCAATGTATACGCTTTTATAATAAACTACCAATTCAAATCAGAAATTTGTCAATCAATAACTTTAAAGCATATATTAAGATCAAGCTTAGTCGTAAAGCATATTACAAAATTTCTGATTATATAGATGATAAAACACCTTGGGACTGAACAATACGTAATTAATAAAATGTCAAAGTGTAGCGTATCCTGCCAAACGTGCTCCTTGTTAGGCCAAATGTAGGGCAGGATACTGGAGCTAACTTTTGTTACCCATGTAAAAACAAGATGGCAAATGAAAAAAAAAAAGATAAACAAAGAAAAAAGACAAACCCACTGAGTTTCTTGCCGGATCTTCTCAGTTGAGGTCGTGTTCCGATCCGGTGGTAGTATAAAAAAATATATATAAATGTAACAGACAATTTGTAAGCGCCCCCGAAGGCCTATGCAAAATAAAGACATTTCATTTCATTTCATTTCATTACATTTCATTTCATTTCATTTCACTATTTAACATGTTTTCAAGCATTATTTTAATCATACATTGTTATGCGAATTGCACCCTTAAGTTTTCTTTTTCGCCCACTTTTATTTATTTTTATTAATTTATTTAATTAAGGTTCACCAACACAAGATACGCCATTATTCCTTAATTTATAGCACATTAAATATTGTTCAATCGTCTTCTTGCAATTACAGGTGAACACAGCTTATATACTTATTTTCACAAAAATCGTTTAACATCACATTATTAATGTACATAAATCTAAAAATCATAATTATTTTTCTCGAACACCTTAGTTCTTTAAAAACTTACAATATTCTCGTAGTGTTTTTAGGAAACAAAAAAAACTCGTGCTTAGCTTACAGAATTCAAACCTCAGACCACAGGGTAGCCGAAATGTATATATCCAATGGTCACATTCATTTCATCTTTATAACAAACTAGCCGAACTCCGCAGCCGAACTTCGTCCGCGTTAAAAATATCGATGGTTCGATTGAGTCGTAGGAATAAGATACTTTCTCACACTAAAAAGTTGCCTATATGTTAGTCCAGAATGTCAGCTAACTCCCTACCAAATTTTATGAAAATCGCTTCAGCCGTTTAGGCGTGAAGAAGTAACAAACAGACACACAAAATTTCGCCTTTATAATATTAGTATGAAGTATGATACGATGTATGTGAAAAGCAAAAATGTGTATCGACATTTCTTTTCCGTCTGCAGTTCCGCTTCCTCATCATTAAATCAGGATAGATGGAGCGCCCTTAACCTGAAATAAATCCACCCGATTATTTCGGCCTGAGACTGGCATGTTATATCGAATCTCGTTTGTAACGTTTCGGATAAAATATATTGAATACAGATACCAAAAATATGATATTTGTTCAAATAAAATATTATGCAAGCGAAAACTGAAATTAGCTGCCTGGTTATTGTTTTTGTCATACCCAATAATTTAAATAAAAAAAATATAAAAGTTCTGAAAAGAACTGGAAAAACCTAAATACATAAATATACACATACATTTTATTTTTATCTAACTGAAGTAGCAAACGAGCATGCAGTCCAGCTGATGGTAAGTGGTCACTGCCGCCCATGGACGTCTGTAAACGACTTTGTACAGAACATGGGTTCCATCCATCCCTTCCATCTGAAGTCTATTACAGATGCGTTGCTACTCCCGAGAACTATGATGGTCGCCTCATGTGAAAGTGTGACGACAACCACTACCCTTCTATCGAAACGAAAGAAATGCGTCACGCTAGAAATAGGTGTGGCGGTGGTACTTCACCGGTCGTACTACACTGGTTCTACCACCTTCAAAATACATAAAAACATTCTGACATAAAAACACTCTGTCTTTCTTCTGACGTAGTTAGAAAGTAGCAAACGACCACGCAGTCCACCAAAGTCTAGTCAAAGGTTAGTAATATGAAGTTTATTATACGAAGTTTATTACATTTATATAGCCCCGAATACAATTTAATTTTTACAAATGAGGGCTCTACCGCTTACTAGATTACAAGGAGCAACGCAACAATAGATCACATAAAATGGGACCACAAGCGATTAGGCTCATGGTCGCTATAGCCGTTGCAATACTCATACAAATCATTTTTCTGAGTAATAGTTATAAACTAAAATAACATAATAATTAAAAATGCAGCAATTAAAAAAAGTGTAGGTGGCCATAAATTAACATTGCTTGATGGATCAAAGATAGTTATTCTGCATACTAATATTTCCTTCAATTACGTCCACAATCAGGACAAATAGGTGTGGTGGGGTAAGTACACTTTCGACTGAAGAGGCCTCCGGTACAGAATTCGAGACAGATTATTAGAGTCGCGGCACTGACGATGCTTAGCAGTGACACGCAAATCATATGAGTTCTCTGTTCGTGAGAACTACTTACTTACGGAGCATGCCGCTTCATCATATGTCAATACAATAATCTTAGACGGTAAAGGGTAACCCTGAAATCAAATAATAATAATAGATATAATTGTAATAGATCCAATATAAGTATAGCGTCCTTCTAGAGGCTAGTAACAGATGTCTCTACCCCCGAGAAGTAAGTTTGAACGCTTTGGATAAGTATCACAAGTGTTCAACTTTACCACAAGTATCAATCAATTCTAATAATAGTATTGATATAAATAAAGCAACTTTCGCAATACCAAAGCACTTAGTACAAAGTTACTTTAACTCAGTGGTTCCCAACCGGTGGTCTGCGGACCACTAATGGCACTGGAAGCACCCAAAGTGGTCCGAGAAGCCATCCAAAAAATATTATAATATAAGGATTACACAATGACTGTAAGGAGCGGACAGCCGTGATTGAACTAAGGATCAGGATTTAGTAAGAGTATACAGAAAGCGCATTAAATATTGTTTGCTATGAAAAACAATGTACGCGTGTTTTATAAAAAAAAATAACCCCATATTAATTTTCAGATTTTTTTTATCTTATATGACACCCTCATACCGGTGGTCCATGGGTCGACAGATATTTTGCCAAATGGTGCTTCGTCACCAAAAGGTTAACCCACTGCGTTAACTTTTACCAAGATTCGTCCGACCAAGTCGTAAAATTGTATTTTATTCCCAGGAAAGCAACATAACCGCCCGATGATTTACCAGGCACTTAGGAACATTCAATATTGATATTGCTATACACCTCGCGCATAACAGTTATTCGCAAGCAAACCCGATAAATAAGGCCCGATACCGCCTGTCATTGTCAGCGGGAAGTAAATCCTCGGAAAGCCCAATTGCTCGTCAACCGTGATCCAATCACGAGATACCGTCCGGCCACAGAGCAAACAACGACATTCAGCCTATGTTCCCGATAAGACCTGGTATCTAATAGTATCCATGTATAGCTGGAACTATATTATAATACGTAACGGGTACTTTAATAACTGGTATTCACCATATGAGATTTTTAAATCTTTTTTGCCGACATTTCAATCCCCTTATATGAATTGTGGTCACGTGACATGTTTGGAGGTACGATGTTGGTCGAAACATCGGTAAAACGGATTTAAAAACTCGATTCTAATAATAAAATTGATATAAATCAGAAAACATAACTTTTGCAATATCAAAACACTAAGCACAAAGTTACTTCTTACTTTGCATGACCACCAAGTCGTAAAGATGTGTATTTTATTGCCGAGAAAGCAACGAGATACCGTCCGGCCACAGAGCAAACAACGATATTCGGCCTATGTTCCCGATAAGACCTGGTATAGCGTCCATGTATAGCTGGAGCTATATTTTTATACGTAACGGGTACTTTAATAACTAGTATTCATGATATGCGATTTTTAAATCTTTTTTTTTCGGTATTTCAATCCCCTTACATGGACTGTGGTCACGTGACATGTTTGAAGATACGATGTTGGTCGAAATATTGGCAAAAAGGATTTAAAGACTCAATGCTAATAATAAAATTGATATAAATCAAAAACATAACTTTTGCAATATCAAAGTACTAAGTACAAAGTTACTTCTTACTTTGCATGACCGTCAAGTCGTAAAATTGTATTTTATTCCCAGGAAAGCAACATAACCGCCCGATGATTTACCAGGCACTTAGGAACATTTAATATTGATATAGTGATACACCTCGCGCATAACAGTATTTTATTCGCAATCAAACCCGATAAATAAGGCCCGATACCGCCTGTCATTGTCAGCGGGAAGTAAATCCTCGGAAAGCCCAATTGCTCGTCAACCGTGATCCAATCACGAGATACCGTCCGGCCACAGAGCAAACAACGATATTCGGCCTATGTTCCCGATAAGACGTGGTATCTAATAGCGTCCATGTATAGCCGGAACTATATTTTTATACGTAACGGGTACTTTAATAACTGGTATTCACTATATGACATTTTTAAATCTTTTTTGCCGACATTTCAATCCCCTTACATGAATCATGGTCACGTGACATGTAACGTGGACATGTTACTCGATGGAAGTATGGCCAAAACTGCTTTAAAACTCAATTCTAATAATAATATTGATATAAATCAGAAAACATAACTTTTGCAATATAAAAACACTAAGTACAAAGTTACTTCTTACTTTGCATGACCACCAAGTCGTAAAGATGTGTATTTTATTGCCAAGAAAGCAACATAACCGCCCGATGATTTACCAGGCACTTAGGAACATTCAATATTGATATAGCGATACACCTCGCGCATAACAGTATTTTATTAGCAAGCAAACCCGATAAATAAGGCCCGATACCGCCTGTCATTGTCAGCGGGAAGTAAATCCTCGGAAAGCCCAATTGCTCGTCAACCGTGATCCAATCACGAGATACCGTCCGGCCGCAGCAAACAACGATATTCGGCCTACGTTCCTGATAAGACCTGGTATCTAATAGCGTCCATGTATAGCTGGAACTATATTTTTATACGTAACGGGTACTTTAATAACTGGAATTCACCATATGAGATTTTTAAATCTTCTTTTTTTGCCGACATTTCAATCCCCTTACATGAATTGTGGTCACGTGACATGTTTAGAGGTACGATGTAGGTCGAAATATTGGAAAAAAAAATAAAACTCAATTCTAATAATAAAATAGGTATAAAGCGGAAAACATAACCTTTGCAATATCAAAGCACTAAGTACAAAGTTATTTCTTACTTTGCATGACCACCAAGTCGTAAAGAAGTGTATTTTATTGCCAGGAAAGCAACATAACCGCCCGATGATTTACTAGGCACTTAGGAACATTCAATATTGATATAGCGATACACTTCGCGCATAACAGTAATTCGCAAGCAAACCCGATAAATAAGGCCCGATACCGCCTGTCATTGTCAGCGGGAAGTAAATCCTCGGAAAGCACAATTGCTCGTCAACCGTGATCCAATCACGAGATACCGTCCGGCCACAGAGCAAACAACGATATTCGGCCTATGTTCCCGATAAGACCTAGTATCTAATAGCATCCATGTATAGCTGGAACTACATATTAATACATAACGGGTACTTTAACAACTGGTATTCACGATATGCGATTTTTAAACCTTTTTTGCCGATATTCAACCCACTTACATATATCGTGTTCATGTGACATGTCACATGAACTTGTAACTGGTCAAAAAATCGACAGAAAGGATTTAAAAACACAATTCTTAGAATAAAATTGATATAAATCAGAAAACATAACTTTTGCAATATCAAAACACTAAGTACAAAGTTACTTCTTACTTTACATGACCACCAAGTCGTAAAGATGTGTATTTTATTGCTACGAAAGCAACATAACCGCCCGATGATTTACCAGGCACTTAGGAACATTCAATATTGGTATAGCGATACACCTCGCGCATAACAGTATTTTATTTGCAAGCAAACCCGATAAATAAGGCCCGATACCGCCTGTCATTGTCAGCGGGAAGTAAATCCTAGGAAAGCCCAATTGCTCGTCAACCGTGATCCAATCACGAGATACCGTCCGGCCACAGAGCAAACAACGATATTCGGCCTATGTTCCCGATAAGACCTGGTATCTAATAGCATTCATTTATAGCTAGAATTATATTTTAATTACGGGTACTCATGCTACACGGTTTTTAAATTATTTCTGCCGATATTTCGAACTAGGTCGCAACATAGATTACGTGAATTTCAAATAGCAAATTCATTATAATAAAATATCGTGTTATAATGTTAATAGATAGCATTAGCCACATTATATTAAGTTAAGTACTTGTTTACTTGTTTATTAATTGATTATCACTCGATTATTACTTGATTATTAAGGAACTTGTAAGGCGACCATTTTAGAACCTCGGGAATAGCAACACTTCTTTAGTTGACTTCAGATAGTACCTGAGTTTTATGTGAAGACGTGATGAAGATTGAAGTCTTACAGATGTCCAGGGCGGCAGCAACCGAACACAAACAGATAGACTGCTCGTTTGCTATTTGTATATTTAAAAAAAAATATGGATTGCATTTAAGTTACTCGATCCTAATTCATAATTTGCATACAATCTCGGGACCAGAATAAAACTATTGTATTTTAAGAGGTGACTAGAAAAGGGCTTTCGAGGTTACGGGGAGCTCTTGCTCAAACTATCCAGACAATCGACACAGGAAAGATAATGATTCGTTTGGCAGAATACCGTCGTAAGCATCAATTCTAATAATAGTATTGATATAAATAAAGCAACTTTCGCAATAACCAAAGCACTAAGTACAAAGTTACTTTAACTGAGTGGTTCCCAACCGGTGGTCTGCATACCACTGATGGTCCCTGGCAGCACCCGAAGTGGTCCGAGAAGCCATCCAAAAATATTATAATTTAAGGATTACACAATGACTGTAAGTAGCGGACGGCCGTGATTAAGCCAAGGATCAGGCATTAGTAAAGAGTATATAGAAAGCGCATTAAATATTGTTTGCTTTGAACAACAATGTATGCGTGTTTTATAAAAAAATAATAACCCCATATTAATTTTCAGATTTATTTTTATCTAAATTGACACCCTCATGCGGTGGTTCATCGGTCGACAGATATTTTGCCAAATGGTCCTTCGTCGCCAAAAGGTTAACCCACTGCGTTAACTTTTACCAAGATTCGTCCGACCAAGTCGTAAAATTGTATTTTATTCCCAGGAAAGCAACATAACCGCCCGATGATTTACCAGGCACTTAGGAACATTCAATATTGATATTGCTATACACCTCGCGCATAACAGTTATTCGCAAGCAAACCCGATAAATAAGGCCCGATACCGCCTGTCATTGTCAGCGGGAAGTAAATCCTCGGAAAGCCCAATTGCTCGTCAACCGTGATCCAATCACGAGATACCGTCCGGCCACAGAGCAAACAACGACATTCAGCCTATGTTCCCGATAAGACCTGGTATCTAATAGTATCCATGTATAGCTGGAACTATATTATAATACGTAACGGGTACTTTAATAACTGGTATTCACCATATGAGATTTTTAAATCTTTTTTGCCGACATTTCAATCCCCTTATATGAATTGTGGTCACGTGACATGTTTGGAGGTACGATGTTGGTCGAAACATCGGTAAAACGGATTTAAAAACTCGATTCTAATAATAAAATTGATATAAATCAGAAAACATAACTTTTGCAATATCAAAACACTAAGCACAAAGTTACTTCTTACTTTGCATGACCACCAAGTCGTAAAGATGTGTATTTTATTGCCGAGAAAGCAACGAGATACCGTCCGGCCACAGAGCAAACAACGATATTCGGCCTATGTTCCCGATAAGACCTGGTATAGCGTCCATGTATAGCTGGAGCTATATTTTTATACGTAACGGGTACTTTAATAACTAGTATTCATGATATGCGATTTTTAAATCTTTTTTTTTCGGTATTTCAATCCCCTTACATGGACTGTGGTCACGTGACATGTTTGAAGATACGATGTTGGTCGAAATATTGGCAAAAAGGATTTAAAGACTCAATGCTAATAATAAAATTGATATAAATCAAAAACATAACTTTTGCAATATCAAAGTACTAAGTACAAAGTTACTTCTTACTTTGCATGACCGTCAAGTCGTAAAATTGTATTTTATTCCCAGGAAAGCAACATAACCGCCCGATGATTTACCAGGCACTTAGGAACATTTAATATTGATATAGTGATACACCTCGCGCATAACAGTATTTTATTCGCAATCAAACCCGATAAATAAGGCCCGATACCGCCTGTCATTGTCAGCGGGAAGTAAATCCTCGGAAAGCCCAATTGCTCGTCAACCGTGATCCAATCACGAGATACCGTCCGGCCACAGAGCAAACAACGATATTCGGCCTATGTTCCCGATAAGACGTGGTATCTAATAGCGTCCATGTATAGCCGGAACTATATTTTTATACGTAACGGGTACTTTAATAACTGGTATTCACTATATGACATTTTTAAATCTTTTTTGCCGACATTTCAATCCCCTTACATGAATCATGGTCACGTGACATGTAACGTGGACATGTTACTCGATGGAAGTATGGCCAAAACTGCTTTAAAACTCAATTCTAATAATAATATTGATATAAATCAGAAAACATAACTTTTGCAATATAAAAACACTAAGTACAAAGTTACTTCTTACTTTGCATGACCACCAAGTCGTAAAGATGTGTATTTTATTGCCAAGAAAGCAACATAACCGCCCGATGATTTACCAGGCACTTAGGAACATTCAATATTGATATAGCGATACACCTCGCGCATAACAGTATTTTATTAGCAAGCAAACCCGATAAATAAGGCCCGATACCGCCTGTCATTGTCAGCGGGAAGTAAATCCTCGGAAAGCCCAATTGCTCGTCAACCGTGATCCAATCACGAGATACCGTCCGGCCGCAGCAAACAACGATATTCGGCCTACGTTCCTGATAAGACCTGGTATCTAATAGCGTCCATGTATAGCTGGAACTATATTTTTATACGTAACGGGTACTTTAATAACTGGAATTCACCATATGAGATTTTTAAATCTTCTTTTTTTGCCGACATTTCAATCCCCTTACATGAATTGTGGTCACGTGACATGTTTAGAGGTACGATGTAGGTCGAAATATTGGAAAAAAAAATAAAACTCAATTCTAATAATAAAATAGGTATAAAGCGGAAAACATAACCTTTGCAATATCAAAGCACTAAGTACAAAGTTATTTCTTACTTTGCATGACCACCAAGTCGTAAAGAAGTGTATTTTATTGCCAGGAAAGCAACATAACCGCCCGATGATTTACTAGGCACTTAGGAACATTCAATATTGATATAGCGATACACTTCGCGCATAACAGTAATTCGCAAGCAAACCCGATAAATAAGGCCCGATACCGCCTGTCATTGTCAGCGGGAAGTAAATCCTCGGAAAGCACAATTGCTCGTCAACCGTGATCCAATCACGAGATACCGTCCGGCCACAGAGCAAACAACGATATTCGGCCTATGTTCCCGATAAGACCTAGTATCTAATAGCATCCATGTATAGCTGGAACTACATATTAATACATAACGGGTACTTTAACAACTGGTATTCACGATATGCGATTTTTAAACCTTTTTTGCCGATATTCAACCCACTTACATATATCGTGTTCATGTGACATGTCACATGAACTTGTAACTGGTCAAAAAATCGACAGAAAGGATTTAAAAACACAATTCTTAGAATAAAATTGATATAAATCAGAAAACATAACTTTTGCAATATCAAAACACTAAGTACAAAGTTACTTCTTACTTTACATGACCACCAAGTCGTAAAGATGTGTATTTTATTGCTACGAAAGCAACATAACCGCCCGATGATTTACCAGGCACTTAGGAACATTCAATATTGGTATAGCGATACACCTCGCGCATAACAGTATTTTATTTGCAAGCAAACCCGATAAATAAGGCCCGATACCGCCTGTCATTGTCAGCGGGAAGTAAATCCTAGGAAAGCCCAATTGCTCGTCAACCGTGATCCAATCACGAGATACCGTCCGGCCACAGAGCAAACAACGATATTCGGCCTATGTTCCCGATAAGACCTGGTATCTAATAGCATTCATTTATAGCTAGAATTATATTTTAATTACGGGTACTCATGCTACACGGTTTTTAAATTATTTCTGCCGATATTTCGAACTAGGTCGCAACATAGATTACGTGAATTTCAAATAGCAAATTCATTATAATAAAATATCGTGTTATAATGTTAATAGATAGCATTAGCCACATTATATTAAGTTAAGTACTTGTTTACTTGTTTATTAATTGATTATCACTCGATTATTACTTGATTATTAAGGAACTTGTAAGGCGACCATTTTAGAACCTCGGGAATAGCAACACTTCTTTAGTTGACTTCAGATAGTACCTGAGTTTTATGTGAAGACGTGATGAAGATTGAAGTCTTACAGATGTCCAGGGCGGCAGCAACCGAACACAAACAGATAGACTGCTCGTTTGCTATTTGTATATTTAAAAAAAAATATGGATTGCATTTAAGTTACTCGATCCTAATTCATAATTTGCATACAATCTCGGGACCAGAATAAAACTATTGTATTTTAAGAGGTGACTAGAAAAGGGCTTTCGAGGTTACGGGGAGCTCTTGCTCAAACTATCCAGACAATCGACACAGGAAAGATAATGATTCGTTTGGCAGAATACCGTCGTAAGCATCAATTCTAATAATAGTATTGATATAAATAAAGCAACTTTCGCAATAACCAAAGCACTAAGTACAAAGTTACTTTAACTGAGTGGTTCCCAACCGGTGGTCTGCATACCACTGATGGTCCCTGGCAGCACCCGAAGTGGTCCGAGAAGCCATCCAAAAATATTATAATTTAAGGATTACACAATGACTGTAAGTAGCGGACGGCCGTGATTAAGCCAAGGATCAGGCATTAGTAAAGAGTATATAGAAAGCGCATTAAATATTGTTTGCTTTGAACAACAATGTATGCGTGTTTTATAAAAAAATAATAACCCCATATTAATTTTCAGATTTATTTTTATCTAAATTGACACCCTCATGCGGTGGTTCATCGGTCGACAGATATTTTGCCAAATGGTCCTTCGTCGCCAAAAGGTTAACCCACTGCGTTAACTTTTACCAAGATTCGTCCGACCAAGTCGTAAAATTGTATTTTATTCCCAGGAAAGCAACATAACCGCCCGATGATTTACCAGGCACTTAGGAACATTCAATATTGATATTGCTATACACCTCGCGCATAACAGTTATTCGCAAGCAAACCCGATAAATAAGGCCCGATACCGCCTGTCATTGTCAGCGGGAAGTAAATCCTCGGAAAGCCCAATTGCTCGTCAACCGTGATCCAATCACGAGATACCGTCCGGCCACAGAGCAAACAACGACATTCAGCCTATGTTCCCGATAAGACCTGGTATCTAATAGTATCCATGTATAGCTGGAACTATATTATAATACGTAACGGGTACTTTAATAACTGGTATTCACCATATGAGATTTTTAAATCTTTTTTGCCGACATTTCAATCCCCTTATATGAATTGTGGTCACGTGACATGTTTGGAGGTACGATGTTGGTCGAAACATCGGTAAAACGGATTTAAAAACTCGATTCTAATAATAAAATTGATATAAATCAGAAAACATAACTTTTGCAATATCAAAACACTAAGCACAAAGTTACTTCTTACTTTGCATGACCACCAAGTCGTAAAGATGTGTATTTTATTGCCGAGAAAGCAACGAGATACCGTCCGGCCACAGAGCAAACAACGATATTCGGCCTATGTTCCCGATAAGACCTGGTATAGCGTCCATGTATAGCTGGAGCTATATTTTTATACGTAACGGGTACTTTAATAACTAGTATTCATGATATGCGATTTTTAAATCTTTTTTTTTCGGTATTTCAATCCCCTTACATGGACTGTGGTCACGTGACATGTTTGAAGATACGATGTTGGTCGAAATATTGGCAAAAAGGATTTAAAGACTCAATGCTAATAATAAAATTGATATAAATCAAAAACATAACTTTTGCAATATCAAAGTACTAAGTACAAAGTTACTTCTTACTTTGCATGACCGTCAAGTCGTAAAATTGTATTTTATTCCCAGGAAAGCAACATAACCGCCCGATGATTTACCAGGCACTTAGGAACATTTAATATTGATATAGTGATACACCTCGCGCATAACAGTATTTTATTCGCAATCAAACCCGATAAATAAGGCCCGATACCGCCTGTCATTGTCAGCGGGAAGTAAATCCTCGGAAAGCCCAATTGCTCGTCAACCGTGATCCAATCACGAGATACCGTCCGGCCACAGAGCAAACAACGATATTCGGCCTATGTTCCCGATAAGACGTGGTATCTAATAGCGTCCATGTATAGCCGGAACTATATTTTTATACGTAACGGGTACTTTAATAACTGGTATTCACTATATGAGATTTTTAAATCTTTTTTGCCGACATTTCAATCCCCTTACATGAATCATGGTCACGTGACATGTAACGTGGACATGTTACTCGATGGAAGTATGGCCAAAACTGCTTTAAAACTCAATTCTAATAATAATATTGATATAAATCAGAAAACATAACTTTTGCAATATCAAAACACTAAGTACAAAGTTACTTCTTACTTTGCATGACCACCAAGTCGTAAAGATGTGTATTTTATTGCCAAGAAAGCAACATAACCGCCCGATGATTTACCAGGCACTTAGGAACATTCAATATTGATATAGCGATACACCTCGCGCATAACAGTATTTTATTAGCAAGCAAACCCGATAAATAAGGCCCGATACCGCCTGTCATTGTCAGCGGGAAGTAAATCCTCGGAAAGCCCAATTGCTCGTCAACCGTGATCCAATCACGAGATACCGTCCGGCCGCAGCAAACAACGATATTCGGCCTACGTTCCTGATAAGACCTGGTATCTAATAGCGTCCATGTATAGCTGGAACTATATTTTTATACGTAACGGGTACTTTAATAACTGGAATTCACCATATGAGATTTTTAAATCTTCTTTTTTTGCCGACATTTCAATCCCCTTACATGAATTGTGGTCACGTGACATGTTTAGAGGTACGATGTAGGTCGAAATATTGGAAAAAAAAATAAAACTCAATTCTAATAATAAAATAGGTATAAAGCGGAAAACATAACCTTTGCAATATCAAAGCACTAAGTACAAAGTTATTTCTTACTTTGCATGACCACCAAGTCGTAAAGAACCGCCTGTCATTGTCAGCGGGAAGTAAATCCTCGGAAAGCACAATTGCTCGTCAACCGTGATCCAATCACGAGATACCGTCCGGCCACAGAGCAAACAACGATATTCGGCCTATGTTCCCGATAAGACCTAGTATCTAATAGCATCCATGTATAGCTGGAACTACATATTAATACGTAACGGGTACTTTAACAACTGGTATTCACGATATGCGATTTTTAAACCTTTTTTGCCGATATTCAACCCACTTACATATATCGTGTTCATGTGACATGTCACATGAACTTGTAACTGGTCAAAAAATCGACAGAAAGGATTTAAAAACACAATTCTTAGAATAAAATTGATATAAATCAGAAAACATAACTTTTGCAATATCAAAACACTAAGTACAAAGTTACTTCTTACTTTACATGACCACCAAGTCGTAAAGATGTGTATTTTATTGCTACGAAAGCAACATAACCGCCCGATGATTTACCAGGCACTTAGGAACATTCAATATTGGTATAGCGATACACCTCGCGCATAACAGTATTTTATTTGCAAGCAAACCCGATAAATAAGGCCCGATACCGCCTGTCATTGTCAGCGGGAAGTAAATCCTAGGAAAGCCCAATTGCTCGTCAACCGTGATCCAATCACGAGATACCGTCCGGCCACAGAGCAAACAACGATATTCGGCCTATGTTCCCGATAAGACCTGGTATCTAATAGCATTCATTTATAGCTAGAATTATATTTTAATTACGGGTACTCATGCTACACGGTTTTTAAATTATTTCTGCCGATATTTCGAACTAGGTCGCAACATAGATTACGTGAATTTCAAATAGCAAATTCATTATAATAAAATATCGTGTTATAATGTTAATAGATAGCATTAGCCACATTATATTAAGTTAAGTACTTGTTTACTTGTTTATTAATTGATTATCACTCGATTATTACTTGATTATTAAGGAACTTGTAAGGCGACCATTTTAGAACCTCGGGAATAGCAACACTTCTTTAGTTGACTTCAGATAGTACCTGAGTTTTATGTGAAGACGTGATGAAGATTGAAGTCTTACAGATGTCCAGGGCGGCAGCAACCGAACACAAACAGATAGACTGCTCGTTTGCTATTTGTATATTTAAAAAAAAATATGGATTGCATTTAAGTTACTCGATCCTAATTCATAATTTGCATACAATCTCGGGACCAGAATAAAACTATTGTATTTTAAGAGGTGACTAGAAAAGGGCTTTCGAGGTTACGGGGAGCTCTTGCTCAAACTATCCAGACAATCGACACAGGAAAGATAATGATTCGTTTGGCAGAATACCGTCGTAAGCATCAGACGGTGTGGTGAGCTTAAAGGCCTTCTTGGGCAACCTCGAAGAGGTTATCCGCGCTCCGAGAACTTCAGTTGGGTTTCTTTTTGGAGATCCCGGAATTCTCTTCGCAGTGCCGAAGACGGCGATTAGAGAATAACAAAAACCCAACAAAACCTGGCGTCGCTCTCATGACATTAGGTACCTATTAAAGGTTTCCCCTCAAAAACAAAGAAAGATCTTATTTATCAAAGTTTCACATTTTAAGGAGAGATACTACACCAAATTGTATAATTAGAACGCTTCTTAACTTCACGGTTATATAATTTGTAATAGAAACGTCTATAAGATTTATTCATAAAATGAAAACGAAACATTTCTCTTTGAGCTGTAATCAGGAGCTTTTTAAGAGATATTGAGACTTTCATAAAGAATGAATCCTTTGTTGAGATTTCAAAGAATAGTTCACCAATCAGTATAGAATAGACTCTTTGATTTCGACTTGCTTCAAGTTACAAATAGATCAAATTTTACAGTGAAATCTGAGAATTTTAAAATATAAATATTTTGTTCTTATTTTATATTGTTGCCCTTACCCTAGAAAGACTAAAACTAGTTATGATATACAAATGTTTTATTTCTCCTTCAATTATCAATTTTCTCGAGACTTAGAATATCTAGCATAACTATTGATTATTTTAATGAACCTTTATTATATTTAGAGGTGGAAGAACCAGTGTAGTTTAACCAGGGATGTACAACCGAAGCATGCACACGTAAAGCATTTTTTTGCGTTTCGATGAAAGGGTGTGGTTACCGACACACTTTTATATGAGGTGAGCTTCGACCTCGGAAGTAGCGACGCATCTGTGATTGACTTTAGATAAAACCCATGTTCTATATGAAGTTGTTGACGGATGTCTATGGGAGGGAGTGACCACTTACTATCAGGAGGAATGCATGCTGCAAAAAACTTTATGCAGGTATAAATATGTAAAAGTTTTGCACCCGCCAGCGTCGCAAGCATCATATTAATTTAATTGTTGTAATGAAAAGTCACGTAAATTGTGACAAGAAAGACCGAAAACCGTCGTAAATCTGCACGCCATAATGGAAAAAAACCTCCGACCCGCATTGTGAAGCGACCGGCGATGAGCACAATGAGATCTCATGCGCTAGTTCCAGACTATTCCTTAGCGACTTGAAATGTAACTATAATTCTATCAGCCATAACTTTTATGTGCCGCTGTTGGACACAGGTTTAATTTTTAAACGAAGATTCTGGTCAGGTCTGGTTCGAAAGGTTCAGGTTCCGAAGGTTCAGGTCTGAACCATAGTGTACAATTCTGCCAATTCTTCAATACAGATACATGAAATAAAATACAGCCGAGTGGCAAATCTTTGCCTGATTTTTTTATTCAGGCCATAAAGCTTGGGTGTAAGGACTTCTATCTAGTGATAAGAACCAGACTTGTTAACGAGCTTTCTGTAGTACAGAAGCCCGCAAGCAAGACTGCAACCAACGTTCATCCATTCAAAATTCGACCGCGCCCAACATTGCTTATTATTTTAGACTACGTAAAATAAAAAATGATCAGATACATGTGGCATCATTTTTAATTGTAATTTAATAAAACTCATTCCTTATTGAAAAACACGTAAATTGTGACCAGAAAAACCGCAAAACCATTGTAAATCTGCACGTGACAATGGAAAAAAACCTCCGACCCGCATTGTGAAGCGACCGGCGATGAGCACAATGAGATCCCATACGCTAGTTCCGAGCTATTCGCTTAGCGACGTGGTACGACTCAGTGCCGGATATTTATTTCTACTATTACGTTTTCTACTAATGTTATGAGAATTATGATTATTTCTTTTATATTTAGGAATTATTGGATTCTTACGCTACTCTATCTTGACAGCGAATCATGCGAAGAAGTGATAGCTAGATACGGAACAAAGAATTATAATAGAATTTCGAATAAATATCTTGTAGAATTACAGTGACATGGATTTAATATCTTACCCTTTGCCGTAAACTAAAGTAAATGAAAACATCACATAAATTGTAACAAAAAAACCAGCAAAACCGCCGTAAATCTGCAAGCCACAATGGAAAAACCCTCCGACCCGCATTGTAAAGCGACCGGCGATGAGCACAATGAGATCCCATGCGCTAGTTCCGAGCTATTCGCTTAGCGACGGCTCAGTGCCAGATATTTATTTCTACTATTGCGTTTTCTAGTAATGTTATGAGAATTCCTTTTATAATTAGGGGTTCTTGGATTATTACTTTACTCTATCTTGACGATGAATCTTGTGAAAAAGTGATAGCTATATACGGCACAAAGAATTATAATGGAATTTAGGATAAATATCTTGTAGAATTACAGCGACAAGGATTTAATATCTTACCCTATGCCATATTAAACTAATGTTGATAAAAAATCACGTAAATTGTAACGAGAAAACCAGCAAAACCGTCGTAAATCTGCTCGCCACAATGGAAAAAAACCTCCGACCCGCATTGTGAAGCGACCGGCGATGAGCACAATGAGATCCCATGCGCTAGTTCCGAGCTATTCGCTTAGCGACGTGGTACGACTCGGTGCCAGATATTTATTTCTACTATTACGTTTTCTACTAATGTTATGAGAATTCCTTTTATAATTAGGGGTTATTGGATTCTTTACTCTATCTTGACGATGAATCTTGTAAAAAGTGATAGCTATTTAAGGCACAAAGAATTATAATAGAATTTCGAATAAATATCTTGTAGAATTACATTGATATAAATGACTCTTTGCCGTATTAATCTAAAGTTATTAAAAAATCTGATAAATTGTAACGAGAAAACCAACAAAACCGTCGTAAATCTGCTCGCCACAATGGAAAAACCCTCCGACCCGCATTGTAAAGCGACCGGCGATGAGCACAATGAGATCCCATGAGCTAGTTCCGAGCTATTCGCTTAGCGACGTGGTACGACTCAGTGCCGGATATTTATTTCTACCATTGCGTTTTCTACTAATGTTATGAGAATTCCTTTTATAATTAGAGGTTATTGGATTCTTACTTTACTCTATCTTGACGATGAATCTTGTGAAAAAGTGATAGCTATATGCGGCACAAAGAATTATAATAGAATTTCGAATAAATATCTTGTAGAATTACATTGACATGAATTTGACTCTTTGCCGTATTAATCTAAAGTTATTAAAAAATCTGATAAATTGTAACGAGAAAACCAACAAAACCGTCGTAAATCTGCAAGCCACAATGGAAAAACCCTCCGACCCGCATTGTGAGGCGACCGGCGATGAGCACAATGAGATCCCATGCGCTAGTTCCGAGCTATTCGCTTAGCGACGTGGTACGACTCAGTGCCAGATATTTGTTTCTACTATTGCGTTTTCTAGTAACGTTACGAGAATTCCTTTAACAGTTATTAGATACTTAAGCTGCATCTTCTCGATAGCGAATCTTCCGTAAAGGCTTTTTTAAACTAAAGTAGTAGTAAATGGGCATGCAGTCCACCTGGCGGTATGTGGTCACTGCTGCCCATGGACATCTGGAATTTTCAATGAAGTTTGATCCATGCTATATTATTTAGTAAAAAATTACAAAATCTATCTTTTCAATTGTTACTGTATCAATAAGAAATATTGCATATCACACTGAGGTATGTTTTAAATGTAGGCTTAACCAATGGAGTTGTTCACAGTAGTTGTTCTGGAGTTTGTACCTTAGTCACCTCCTATGACATTCGTAGGAAGAGAAGGACTATTTAAGACCAATATTATACAATAAGGTGTAGTTTAGGCCAAATATACAGCATATTAAGAATTACACTCAAAAAATATTATATTCGTGAAAAGGGTAATGTTAATTATCTTTGCAGATAATTATTTTTTTTATAATTATATTTAGTTTGTAAGTGTATTTATTAATATTATGATGATATTTTAAAAAGGGTACATAAACCTATATAGCAATATATATAGCATCTGTTATAGTAGCAACCTTGAAAAGATAATAATACATACCATAATATATACCACAAAGAGTTTCTTTTAAACCACCCAGTATTTTAAAAATACATTGTAATAGTAAAATTAGCATATAGATTATAACAATAAACCCTGAAAACGCAACCAATAATTTACAAACATTCAAAATCAGTTATTTTCAACAAGCTAGAAAATTATTACAAAGCGTTCTACAGGGAATTATTTTAAGTCACAATATATTTATTATAAAATCTGCCTATTTTAATTAAAATTTACATATAGATTGCAGTAATAAGCGCTTAAAATATGGCCAATAAACATGAATCTAAATTGACCTTAATAAGTCATCATATATCACGCCTTCAATAAGAATAAATGCTATAATATCGTCGTAAATTTCTACAGTTGGCATAAAAAGCTAAGAGTTACATTGTGAAACGAGGCGCAAAGGACATACACAATGAGATGCCACATACACTACTTTCCAGTATTTACGACTCAGTGACAGCTATTGTAAACAGCCACTTGAGTTAACTGGAGCTTTTGATAATGTTTGCTCTTAAATTATTTGACAGACACTAAATAAAAGCACCATATAAACCCGTACATTATAATTTAAGCACTAACTAAGTTTAAATTATAAGTTAACAATGTGTTTAAATTATTTTTCAAAATCTTAAGTAACATTTTATGGTTGTAAATAATAGTATAATGGAAGGAGTTTGTCAAAGTATAACACTAGGACCCCTACTATTCTTTACAAGATTATTTTGATAAATCATCTGTGATTAAGAAATATTTATGAGAAATAGACTTATATCTAAAATTTAGTGTATGAACGGAGTAAAAACATGCAAATACGAAAAATCCGTCGTAAATTTAGCGGGGAACATTAAAAAAATGCCGACAAAAATGTAGGAAGCGACCCGGCTTTAAGCACAATGAGAATCCCACTGCACTGGCATGTAATGTTTATGTGGTGCAAGTATTTATTGTTATTGCACAACACGATGGCGTGGGATTTCCTCAATTTTCAGTCGTATCCCCTCTATAATAAGACTTTTAGACGCGTCTTCGAGCGGTTGAATTGTAAAAATGCAACTGAAAGTCTTCTTGTGTTCTGTCGTTTCGACAGAAGCTTTAACGTGCCAAATGCACAGATAAACTGTAATGCAGATGATGCACTATTTCTGTAAAGAACTACGTCATTTGATGATGACGTCATATTGAGATCAATTTACATGATATTAGGTTGAAGTTGATTCCTATTGGACCAACATTATCTGGAAGTGACTTCGTGAAACGTCAATTACAGAAACGTTGAAGCCTTATCAAGATTTTCGTACACTATCATCCTTATCGTTACGAATAACTCCTCGGATTGATTAAAAGTTGTCATATCATAGTCATATTTTTACATCATTAGAAGTGATGTTTTTACTTTTTTTACATTACACTGAATTAAGTTCAGTGTAAAATACTTAAATGTAAAAAAGTATTTTTACGGTTAAGGTATCTTTTTGTCAAATATTTCAGTTTTCAAATAATTTCTCTTTTCATTTGAATTTGCTAATTTATATGATAGCGACTAATAAAAATATAATCATTTTTTCTTTGAACTTTAGTTTAGTTGATAGGAACATGTTTACAAGCCCTTACCTATCCCACCCTTTATAAGCCCCCGGACGCGTAAAAATACCTAAAAAACCTGAGTGTAAAATACTTTTGTTATCTTATACGATTACGCTCCATATAAACATGTTCCGTTTACATCATTACGCAGTCACCGACCCAACTGCGGGCAACATGACCCCACGATAATCTGGCGTGGTGCCATATGCCTGCGTGCTCGCCCTTAACTAAGCTAAGTTAAACATAAGAGGAAAATGTTCGCAGCTGCTGTACTTATAAGTGTTGGCTTATGTAAAAAGTGATGCTTTTCTAAGCGCCATCCTATTTTAGAATGTATGTCATGAGAATTAATAAACCAATTAGTTGAATTTAGTCAACATGTTGAATCTCAGCCATTCAATCGACAATCCAAGGTTCAATTTCCAGTTTCGCACCAAAATTTTTTTCCTAAACTGATGTGCGTATTATGTATAAGTGTCTTTTTTCAAATAGTTAATTTTTTTAATAATAATCTTTTCACTCAAATGTGTGAAATCTTCATTATAAAAGAAACTAATAAAAAAATAAACTCCTTTGTGTGATCTTTAAAAATTGGTGCTGACATGTTTATAAGGCCTTACTTATCCCATCCCTTATAATCCCCAGAACACAAAAAATCTTAAATACCTGAACTATAAAACACCAAATTATCTACTCGTGTTTGGTATCATACAAACACGCCTCATATAAACATGTTCCGTTAAACAGATCATTACGCAGTCACCGACCCAACTGCGGGCAACATGACCCCACGATAATCTGGCGTGGTGCCATATGCCTGCGTGCTCGCCCTTAACTAAGCTAAGTTAAATATAAGCGGAAAATGTTCGCAGCTGCTGTACTTATAATGTTGACTTACATAAACAATGTCTTACTTAGCGTCCTATTCTAGATTTTTTGTGTGTATTATAACACTTATTGTAAACGTGTGCTTGTTATAAGCAGTGATAGACTATTGAATTTAATTGACATGTTAAATTTCACCCTCCCAATCTAAGGTCCATGGTTCACTGGCGGATATGGACGCACGGGTCTTCTTTAAGATCCGAGTCCTCCGTCAGGGGACTGAACTCTTCGACGTAGGGACGGTCGAAGTGCTTCGGAGGAGAGCCAAATGGCGCGCTCTGAGGTGCTGGCGTGAGCGACTCGAGGAGCCACACAGCATACGCCAACGGGTGGTCGACGCTATCCTGCCGAATTTCCGCGCTTGGATGAGAAGCAGCGGTCGAGTGACCTACCGCCTGACTCAGATACTCACCGGACATGACTGTTTCGGTCAGTATCTGAACAGGATAGGGAGACAGGTGACGGCCCTCTGTCACCATTGTGGGCACGACGAGGATTCCGCACAGCACACGCTCGAGTACTGCCCAGCTTGGGAGTCTCAGCGGCGAATCCTCGTCCAAAAGGTTGGAGCGGACCTTTATCCCGCGGCTGTCGTTGCGGCGATGGTTCAGCGGCGAGAGGCCTGGAACGGCATGATCACCTTCTGCGAGGACGTCATGTCAGCGAAGGAAGACGCCGAAAGGGCCAGAGAGCGCGCTGAACCCTCTCGGAGAAGGATCCGCCGCGGCCGCCGGCAACGGCGCCTCGTCCCTGTAGCCTCGGGGTCAGAATAGGGCTACGGTATCCCCTGCCTGTCGTAAGAGGCGACTAAAAGGGGCTTCCGGGGTTGCAGACGGCTAGAGTGGGAGCTCGAACCGTTCGGTCAGGCAATCCCGGGAAGGACGGCGGTATGTGTGGTCGCATACCGTCGTAAAGACTAGACGGAGCGGTGGGCCCAGCCGCCCATCTGGGAGGAGCCCGATGGGGCAGCGCGCTCGGAGGATTCCGGTTGAAGTCGTTTCGAGATCCCGAACTCCTCCTTTTCAGCGCCGAGGACGGCCACCGGGGGAGATTTAGTGCGGTAAAAATCCCACATAACCCTGCGTCGCTCCCACGGCGTCGGGTACCTTTGGAAGGTTTCCCCCTCGAAAACAAAAAAAAAAAAAAAGGTCCATGGTTCAAATCCCAGACACGCCACCACCTCAGATTTTTCTAAAATGACGGACGTATCAGATAATTATTTATCACTATCATTACTAGGGAAAACATCGCGAGGAAACCTCTATACCAGAGAGTTGTTGGAAAAAAGTTTTCAAAGGTATGCGAAGACTACTAATGGACACTTGGCTAGCGCGATGGACTCTTCCTTAAAACTCTCTCATTCTAAGAAAAGATCTGTACCCCAGCAGTAATAATGATGTGTTGGGGACGTTATTATTTGTAAGTTTGACTTTCTTTCTTACAGGAATAATATTTATAGGTGGTAGAACCAGTGTAGTTCGCCCGGGGAAGTACCACCACCACACCTATTTCTAGCGTGAAGTAGTTCTGGAAGGTGTGGTTGGCGGCACACTTTTACATGAAGCGACCATCTTAGTCCTCGGAAATAGCAACGCATGTGTAATTGACTTTAGATAGAACTTCATATTCTGTATGAAGTTGCTTACAGAAGTCAATGGGTGACAGTAACCACTTACCATCAGGTGTACTGCATGCTCGATTGCTACTTCAATCATATAAAAAAATGGAAGAACCACATAATATGTTTATCTTTTTATTATAAGAACGGTTACTAAAACATTCCAAAACGGCATCACTTGATGTGTTAATCAATAATATTAAGGAACATCATATAGGCAACTTATTATACTTTTTGAATTTTTTTTTTCAATCAAGAGTTTGACATGATTTTGGTTGCGTGTGGCTTCGGTTTCACCCGAGTTTATAATAAGTATTTTGGGCTGAACGAGTACAAACATCCTTCCATACTCACAAAACTCGCCTATATCATTTTATTAAGACTTCTTTCTGTAGAACTCTTATTAGGGGTACAACCCATTAGTGTCCCACTGCTGGGCACGGGTCTTCTCTCAGAATGTGAGAGTTTTAAGCCATAGTCCATCGCGCTGGCCAAGTGCGAATTGGTAGACTTCACACATCTAGGAGAACTTTTTTTTAAAGAACTCTCGGGTGTATAGGTTTCCTCACGATGTTTTCCTTCACCTCTCTCTTTGTAAATTACACATATTTATACTACTAGTACAAGTTACACATTATGTTAGTACGTATAATATAAAAACAGTAGTAACAATTACAGAAATTATCTACAATACGTGGAACGTTATCGTCTACGAGGATTGCTTACTAAATAGTAATTAACTTATACACATTTACACGAGTAAGCTTTTCCGTGCAAGCGTCGACTTACACGAGCGTTTTGTGTATGACAAAAAATCGCAGGCTATAAGGTATTCCTCATTCCTTAAAGATGCATTGGTGGTGGAACTCAGCTGACCCGCATCCAGTTTAATGAACCACAAATAGTGGTTCGTTAAAACTTTAACCCGATTCATTTCGCTAATAACTGGATATGCATTTGTCGTTACAGCTATTCTAATATTAGAAATTTAACATACTAAAATGTAACTGTTAGGCAAAACCATATTAGGTATGTATAAAAACTTTTTACGATTGTAGAATAAACGCTTCCTACTAGCTCCACACTAGGATTTTTTCCTGTGCGGTGGATGTCATAGATACACACACTGACCCATATATAAACACCCCGACCCAAAGCATAATACTAAATTCATAATTAAAATATCTACTTACCGGGGATTGGTCCCGGAGCCCATTGCGTGTCAGACCAGCATAGCAACTGCTCCACATACATATATATATTTGTTGAAAAAAAACAAACAATATTTAGAAATATGATATCCTTAAACGTCCAGCGCATTCACCCGACCTTTTGTTTTTTTTTTTTTGTTCTTGAGGGGGAAACCTTCAAAAGGTACATCGCATTGCCCAATCGGGTTCCTCCCAGATGGGCGGCCGGGCCCACCGCTACGTCAAGTCTTTACGACTGTATGCGACTACACATGCCACCGTCCTTACCGGGGTCGCCTGAATTCACCTGGATGTGAAGGTAAAAAGGTAGAGCAGTCTACAATGGGATTGGCGGGAAACAATATCTACTTCAGACATCAAAAAACTGAATGCCCACGGAATGGACACTATTTCGAAAAATATATTACATATATATTATGTATTTATGATGACGTACCGACAAATCTGTCCACCAATTCGCACTTGGCCAGCGCGGTGGACTGTGGCCTAAACTCTCTCATTCTGGGAGAAGACCCGTGCCCAGCAGTGTGCCAATAATGGGTTGATGCGACCGACAAATCTCTCTCATTCTGAAGATCCGTGCCCAGCAGTGAGACTATAATGGGTTGACGCCGACCGACAAATATTCAGTACACTTTGCTATTATTACTTGGTGATTTTGTTTCCATAACTCAACAAGAGATGGCGCCACTACTATTCTGAATCAAGCTATCGAAGTTTTCTTAACATCCTGCATATATAAATACAAGTTCCGAACTGAGACTATCAAAGCACCGCCGCTCCCCAGGCATTCGCACCTCATCTAAAGATCTCCCCTCACCAAACTCAGTGAGACAGAATGATTTAGGATTCGACCGCGCGGCTAAGTGCGAAGTGATGAGGTTAGAAGATTTATAAAAAAATATGAGTAACTGTAATTGGCACATGTTAACCCTTATATATAAAGATAAAATTCTAAGTCAGTGAGAGAACGCAATGCAAGGCAATGCAATCTCGTGAATGAGTTTTATCTTACAAGTTTGTCGTGAGGCGATTGTTACTCTCGTTAGCCATTACATCGTTTAAGTGCAAAGGAGTTAATACTAATGACTACTTATCTGACGAGTTTTTTCTAGGTATTTATACACTCGTTGTTTTGTGTACCAGTGATGGATATGAAATTATAGATATATATATTTTTTTAATACTTTAACCTTTAACAATAAGGCAGACGGGCTACCTGATGGAAAGTAGTATTTATTTTACTATATATATACAAATATAGAAAAATTCGACGTGCGCAAGTTTAAGTCGTGCACATTTTTTTTTTATCTGACTTTTGTTATGTAAATATATAAATAAATATAGTTAAGGTCAAAGAACTTAAAAACACTTTACATATTGTCATACAATAAGGAAAAATCCGTAATACGGCTTTAAATTTGCACTTCTGAAAAGAATTTACCCAAGAGAAGTTCAGAAATTAAAAGAGAAAAGCATATTTACTCAGAAACGGCCATTGTTCCTGCTCCTGGCTCTCAAGATAACGAAGCGGAACAACAGTTGAAAGGGTTTTTGGCAAATGCCATGACGTTTTGTCACATCCACTCAACAGAGTGGTTGTAATATAACATGTCTTACATTTTATGGTATATGACTGTCTCACTCATACATTTATCCCTAAATGTGCTCCATATACGACTTTTACCTACCTATTCTAAGAATGATGTCTTAATTATCGTCCCACTGCTGGACACGGGTCTTTTTTATCATCCCCCCCCCCCCCCTCTTTCCTCACATCCTTCCCGCTGGAAAAAGTTCTAACACCGGAAGACTTATTTCTTCATGTAGAATATGACTTGCGATAAAATCCGGGTTCTACGTGAAGTAGCTTAAAAGGTGTCCATTAATGGCTGCAACCATTTACCTTATACGACAAAAATACTTCACAATATTATACAACAAGGATATATTCATAAAATGGCATTTAAATTTAAATTTCTGATAAGAATTTGCCCTACAAAAGCTCAGAAATTAAAAGAGAAAAGCATATTTACTCAGACATCGGTCATTGTTCCCGCTCCTGGCTCTCAAGATAACGAAGCGGAACAACAGTTGAAAGGGTTTTTGGCAAATGCCATGACGTTTTGTCACATCCACTCAACAGAGTTATATTGCTCGGCTCTTACATTTTGCGGTGGACGACTGTCATACCCATGTGTCCATTTATCCAACATATTCCATATACGACTTTTACCCGCTTATTCCTAGAAGTACGACGTAATCAATGCATTGTTGACGACCCGCGTGATGGAGCGGTTACCGTACCGGTCTGACGCGCAATGGGTCCCGGGTTCGATTTCCGACCATACAGGTATCTGAAAGATGAGTTTAGATTTACGTTCTGGGTCTCGGTGTGTGTGTGTTCGTCTTGTGTGTGTCCATGGTACCCACGACACAGGAGAAAATCCTACTGTGGGGCTATGAGTGTAGAAAGCGTGTTATTTTTTACGACCCACGTGATGGAACGGTTACCGTACCGGTCTGACGCGCAATAGATCCTGGGTTCGACTTCCGACCATAGAGGTATCTGAAAGATGAGTTTAGATTTACGTTCTGGGTCTCGGTGTTTGTGTCTTGAGTGTGTCCATGGTGCCCACGACACTGGAGAAAATCCTAGTGTGGGGCTATGAGTGTAGAAAACGTGTTTGTTTTCTTGTCCCAACGTTGGACATGAATATCTTTTTTTACAGGTGTCCATAGGCGGCAATCACCGCTTACAATCAGATGGGCTGCAAGCCCGTTTACTACTACAATCTTTAAAAAAATTACCTTGCACATGCAAATATGGGGTACATCTGTCGTCAACCCATTATTGTCCCACTGCTCGCTGGGTCAGCCAGTATAATATATAGCAACATCTTTTCATGTGCCCACATTCTTGTCAAATAAAATATTTGAATATGAATTTAATTACAAGGACCGTATGCACTTTACCCGCGCCGAATACGCTTGAAACTTTACTCTCATAAAGAAAATCACAACTCCATCTATTTATAGAGCGCTAAAAGTGCCAACGCCCGGATATTCCTCGCTATAATACGGGGTAAAAAGTGCAAAAGAGCCCTCTTTGAAAGCTAGCGATTTATCGGCGATTCCTTTTATGTTCTGAAGTGGTGACAACCGAACACTGTCAGACTTATCTGTTAATGGAAACTAGTCACCCGTCGCAACGGTCGAAATTCGACCGTAATTTAAATTAAAAAATCTGAACTTCATATTGTTCAAAGTAGCAGCAATATTTCTCAAATTTAAATTAATTCTAATAATTTTTAAGTTATTTTGAACGCACCCGTTAAAGGCAAAAGGAATTTAATTAGCTAAGCTGCATTTAAAAGCAATAGCGGGTATTTTGGCAAAGACATCTGACATTTTTGACGTTATGTGTTTTCATAGTAAGACATTGAATGTTCTATGCATTATATGAAGTTGCGTACAGATATCCCTGGGCGCCAGTGTCCACTTGCCATCAGGTGGACTGATTGCTCGTGTCCTACTTCAATCACATAAAAAAACACGTAAATCGCTAGTAATTTAAGATGAGAAACTCTTCGTGATAGGCGATCTACTAGCGATAGTTACTAGTAACTAATCCATTACGCACATAATTGACGACCCGCGTGGCGGAGAGTTTAACATACCGGTCTGACGCGCAGTGGGTCCCGGGTTCGATTCTCGGCCAGACCGGTATCTAAATGATGTGTTTAGATTCATGTTCGTCGGGTGGTAGAACCAGTGTAGTTCGACGGGGGAAGTACCACCGCCACATTTCTAGCGTGAAGCATTTCTTGCGTTTCGTTGGAAGGGTGTGGTTGCCGGCATACTTTCGCATGGACGACCATCATAGTCCTCGGGAGTAGCAACGCACCTGTGATTGACTTCAGATGTCCATGGGCGGCAGTGGACACTTACCATCAGGTGGACTGCATGCTCGTTTGCTACTTTAGTCAGATAAAAAAGAAATGTTCTGGGTCTGGGTGTTTGTCTAGCGTCTTGTGTGTGTTTGTGGCACCTACGACACCGGAAAAAATCCTAGTGTGGGGCTATAAGTGTTTAAAAACAAAAATTAAAACAAAATCAGTGTTGGAAGTAATACCCTCAATTGAAAGCATCTGCGGCCGAATTTCTACTATGAGATTATTACTCCTACGTGTCCCTGTAGCCTCGGGGTCAGAATAGGGCTACGGTATACCCTGCCTGTCGTAAGAGGCGACTAAAAGGGGCTTCCGGGGTTGCAGACGGCTAGAGTGGGAGCTCGAACTGTTCGGTCAGGCAATCCCGGGAAGGACGGCGGTATGTGTGGTCGCATACCGTCGTAAAGACTAGACGGAGCGGTGGGCCCAGCCGCCCATCTGGGAGGAGCCCGATGGGGCAGCGCGCTCGGAGGATTCCGGTTGAACTCGTTTCGAGATCCCGGAGTCCTCCTTTTCAGCGCCGAGGACGGCCACCGGGGGGGTTTTAGTGCGGTAAAAATCCCACATAACCCTGCGTCGCTCCCACGGCGTCGGGTACCTTTGGAAGGTTTCCCCCTCGAAAACAAAAAAAAAAAAAAAAAAATACTCCTACGTGTACCTAATACATATATGCATTACGCTGGCAAAAGAGTAAGAAAACCGTCCACGTCCGTGACATAGTACAAAGACGCGAATAATGTAAATTTAAAACGAATCAAGATAACATGTAACTCAATTTTTCCCAAACTCCTTCGTGCCGAATATAAAATAGACGTGCGGTAATTCTATTTATATATTTTGCTCTCGAATTATATTTGTACCTACATAGGGTGTCTAATTTGTTACCCAGTAACCCAATAAATTGGCGATGAAGCAAATACAGTAAATTACAAAGTAGGTATAGAAACGATCAACGTATTTATTGCTGTATTATATAATGAGAGCAAAAACAAATAAACGTTTTTGTAATTTCGAATAAGGGGTGTGATAATTCAGCACTACCAAGGTAATTAACCGGAGAAAAACCACTGCCACATATAATTATAATTATCTATTTTGAATCAGTTCTTGCGTTCAGTTGAAAGCGTATAGCGGCCAACTCACTTTCATATGTAATTATGTTCTAAATAAAAACAATATATCTGAACTGTATATCTAAACCCTGTTATACTTTTTTTTTGGTCATCGAGGGGATAATTTTTAAAAGTTACGCGACGCTGTGGAGGCAACACCGGGTTATATGGATTTTACCACATTAATAGGCCGTCCTCAGCGATGCATGGTGGGCTCCGGGATCTCCAACAGTACACAACCGGACTAACCTGAGCGCGATTCCACTTTCGGGCTCTTTCCCGGTTAGCAAATACGCTCACCGCACATTCAGTTCTTTATGACTTTATGAGCCCAAACATGCTTTCCGAGGTCGCTTGGATAGCCCCCACTTAATCGTCTTTTACGACAAGCAGGGGTGGTTACTGTTGTCCTATTCTGGTCCCGGAACTACAGGGATAACAATACTTATTCGAAGATGGCTTGCTAAGATCTATGAGTGGCAGTGGTCGCTAATCATCCGGTGTACTGCATGCTCGTTCACTATTTATAATATAAAAACCAAAATACTTTAAAATATCGAATGTATATTAACATACAAGATAACGCTCGTATTAAACATAAACAGAACATATATAATAAAGTTCCAATTATCGTAACCAGTGGAACTAAATCAGAACTCTGAAGGAACACGAAGAGCAATCCCCAAATTACTCGATACGCCGACTTGCCCCTAATCCCTGGAATTTGCCCCAACGTACCCCCAACGCTACCTTTCTTTCGTTTAATTCCGACCGTAAGTGTTTATTTGATTCACTGTATTCGAAGTAATGAAAGTCTTGCGTCAATGAATCCGATTATTAAAAAAGTATTTATATTTAAGAAAAAACAGTAATAACAGATAAAAGAAAACGAACAAAAATTCGCACATTATAAATATTTAACAAGAAAGATACACTTCAATTGACATCATCTCTTTGGTGTCAGTAAAAAAGAAAATACGCTTCTTATTCTATAGAGTTGATTTGAGTTTGTCTTTGAGGCATACTGAATGACAAAAAAAAACAGTTTTCGCTATACAGCTACGGACCCCCTCAAAGGGATCCTTGTCGTGGTGAGGGGGCTTAGTAACCGTGACTTGGAGCACCACAATGAAGCCAAGAGGAATCCCAGGAAGTCCCAGGGGACGCTTCGAGTGCGATTGGCTGTGGGCCCGGTCTGGATGCCTCCGAAGGGGCTGCAGGAGCTGGTATTTTCTGGCCTCTGCTACTAGGAGGGGTCTCGGAAGGAGACGTATCTCGGTGTGTCGTTGCGATGCACTCTGTCTCCCGCGACTGAACGCGGGTGCACTGTCAGATGCGTTGGCGGTGAGGCCGCAAAGGAAGAGGAGATGCGGTGTGTCGTTGCCGTCCTCCCTGTCCTCTGCTGCCGTTTGGTGGAATCCAGGGGCGGATTTGTCGCTGGGTGTTGGAGGTCGGTGCCTGTAAGGTGTAGAAGGCTTGCAGGTGTCGGCTTGCCCATGCCCGCGGCTCCTGGTCGGCGGTCTCGCGTTTGGTCCGTCGCCCTGCGCATGGGGGCCTTGGAGGTAAGGCGCGCCTTTGTGTTTTCTGGTGCGCCTTGCTGTTGGAGGGGAGGATCCACGCAGGGGGCTGCGGGACTGACTAGGCACCGGCGGCTTCGCGGAAGAATGCGAAAGCGTGCTTGTGTTCCCGCCGTAAGGTGCGAGGACCGAAAACACAGTGGGAGTTTAGCCGGTAAGAGTACGGTATAATCTAGCTGCTGCCCCGGATGCGGTTGGGAACCCATGAGGATTACCCACTTTAAAAAAATCCAGCTACAGAACTTTGGTAAAAGGAGATCTCGCGCCAGGCTAGGTGATCATGCCTGGGGAGCGGCCGTGCTCCGACAGTCGTTGTTCAGAACTTGTATATATCAGGGTATTGAGAATAATTCGATAGCGTGTTTCAGAATACTAGTAGCGCCATCTCTTGATGAGTTGCGGGAGGTCACCATATAACCTTAAAAATGTGTTATTCTATTCGTACATGCTGTTTAAATCTTCATTATTTTCGTTATATCAGAGATGTAGTAAACGAGCATGCAGTCCATATGATAGTAAGTGCCCACTACCGACCATGGACGTCTATTATCAAACCTACATAAAGAGCTTAATTATATCTGAAGTTAGCCATAGATACATTGCTATAACTAATATACCTGAGATAAGTATGACTTATCGCAGCTTAAAGCGATAGTTCTAATTAGAAAAGTCTAGAATAGTTCCCTCGCGTAATAGTTCCATCCCATCTATCTATAGTACATAACACACCTAAAACTACTAAAACAACGTAAATCATTAAGATAAAGATTTAAGAGCTACGAACGAATCAGAATCTGGGGTAATACCGAAATTACTCGGTATCTACCGATTTGGCCTCTAATCCTCTTTGCGAAACTTGCCACAACTGTTCCGAGCTTAGCTTGGCTTAGTTGGCCTTTTTTCTTATCCCTGAGCTAAAGACCTTTGATTGGGTGCAAAGACCTTTGTACTAATAATACTTCGAAACTAAATATTATTATGAAAACCTTATTGCTGTCGAGTATTCTGTGCTTAATCCTAATCTTTTTGAAAATTTATTAAATTTAACGCTTTTTTGGATTTTGTGTCAATAGTAAAATGAAATAATTGAAATGCAAATGTATTTGTAATGGCCTACTTACTAGCCTTTTTCTGATACCATATGGTAATGAAATAATGATAAAAAAAACGTGCCTTTTCCTCCTTTCTCCTGAACGCTGGCGCCATATTGAAAAATTGCATAGCGCATGACAACCCGCGTAGCGGAGCAGTTACCATACCGGTCTGATGCGCAATGGGTCCCGGGTTCGATTCCCGGCCAGACAGGTACCTGAATGATGAGTTTAGATTCATATTCTGGGTTTGTATATACGTCTTGTGTGTGTCCATGGTACACGACACAGGTGAAAATGCTAATGTTTTTTTTATATATATATATAATTGAACCTGACGATAAGGCAGGCGGGCTACCTGATGGAAAGTAGTCACCGTCGCCTATGGACATTTGCATCATCAGAAGTGTTGCAAATGCATCGCCGGCTTTGAGGAGAGCTCTTTTCGCACCTTTTATTAAGAGCCCCATATCATAACGCTCCGGGAATACCTCAGGATATGTGGCTATGAGTGTAGAAAGCGTGAAAGCGTGTATGTCACTCTCCAAATTAATCAATTCCAATGATATATCATATTTTACAAACCGTCAATCTGTTTAAGCTGAAACGCTTCTCTCTTCGAACCTCTTTTTTTGAACCCTACCACCTTTATAACGTCTTCACCACTGACCCATATTTAACAAAATTGCGTCTAATTTTCCACTTATTGCACATGTCTACATAAAAAGAAGGCCACTCTAAGAATAGGGTCAGTTCATCCCCCTAAACGGAGGGGCGTAGGGTGAGGGAGCATAATTTATGACTATGGCAGATGAAGTATGGACATTGGATGTGGAGAAAAAACAGCCAGATATGAAATTATGTATAAGTTGTGTTTCTAGCAAAACAAATTTCTTTACTTTTTTCGAAGGAACGAACATTGAGAACAATTTACCGAAGGTGCTAAAAGATATAATCATTTAAACACCTATACTGACAAAATATTATTATTTTTTTATAGTCATTTATTGCGTTAGAATGTTTTACATAATGTATATACTTAATCGAAACATTACATTATAACCCTGTCAGGGTGTGGCAAATTAAATAGTAGTGCGAGCTAACCGATCTATTTTTTTATATTATTGTTTTCTAAATAATCTTATAATAGCTTTTTCTAATTAAATAATCTTTTATTTTTTTGAAAATTTCGTATTTGGTGATCTGTCGATTTTTATTCTTATAAATACCTGAGTAGTAAACGAGAATACAGTTCACCTAAAGTGGCCACTGCTACCCTTGAACATCTGTAATTAACATCAGGTAAGATCAGTCTTTCTTGACCCATGGGACTAAATTGAAACGCCTCGGTTAAATATGTGTCCTTTATAACACAATAACGTATATATTGATAACCACACTACATAAAGTACCCATTTACTATCTTAAAAAAAAGACATATTACTAAAATTTTTTTTTTACTCACTGAAGTAGCAAACGAACATGTAGTCCACCTACTTGTAAGTGGTCACTGCCACCCATGGACATCAGTAATCAACTACATAAAGAACATGGGTTCCATCTGAAGTCAATCACAACCGCGTTGCTACTCCGAGGACTATGATGGTCGCCTCATGTGAACGTGTGCCGGCAACTACACCCTTCTATCGAAACGCAAGAACTGCTTCACGCTAGAAATAGGTGTGGCGGTGGCACTTCCCCGGTCGAACTACACTGGTTCTACCACCTTGAAAAGCACTGCACTAAAGCAGTGATAAGTTAATGTTGAAACTCTGCAGTCGACGATCTGGGGTTCAAAATCGTAGCGCACCGCGTTCATTTGAAAAAAAATTATGTGCGTATTACTGATTTAATACCACTCGTCAACACGTTATTGTCCCACTGCTGGGCACGGATCTTCTCTCATAATGAGAGAGATTAGGCAATAGTCCACCGCGCTGGCCAAGTGCGAATTGGAGGACTTCACACACCCTGAGAACTTTTTTTAAGCACTCTCGTTTTCCTTCACCAAAAAGCAGTGATAATCAATTTCTAATACGCACATAATTTTAGAAAAATCAGTGGTGCGTGCCTGGATTTGGACCAATAATGGGAAAACAATAATATCAGAAAACGAACAAAAATCCACATAAAATATTATAAATATTTTACAAGAAAGATACGCGTGAATTTCTTTGGCGTCAGTTTAAAAAGGAAAATATGCTTCTAAATCTTTAGAGTTGATTTGCATTTTGTATTTGTGACGTATTGAATGACGAAAAAATCAGAATTTAATATCTACTATCTTAGCTACGGAACCTTAAAATGTGTCAATTTATATATCAACGCAACATAAAGTATTCACTTACATACGAAAAATATTTCACTGCGAAAAGTCCTTAAAACCAAACCAAAAATTGAATCGTTATAATAAGCGTCCACTTGACGCAAGTATGCCCTTAAGGTCGCAAAAAGTTTGAACAAATGAATGCCTGGCGTTACGAAAGATCACGAGTAAACCCAAAATGCCTCTCATTCTAGATAAGGCTCGCGTTCCTAACTGTCAAAGCATTTGCATTTTTATTTGGTAACTAGCTGCGTTGCGCGGTTTTACCTGCGTTTATAACAATATAACAAAATTAAATTGTAATAGCGTTTAATAGAGTAAATGGTATATCACCTATTTACAATTAGAAATAGGAACTACCACAGCCACACCCATTTCTAGCATGAAGCATTTCTTGCGTTTCGATGGAAGAATGTGGTTGCTGTCACACTTTTAAATGAAGCGACCATCATAGTCTCCGGGAGTAGCAACGTATCTGTGATTGACTTCAGATAAAACCCATGTTCTATTTGAAGTTACTTACAGTCCACCGGCGGCAGGGACCACTTATACGTTCCCGTAGTTTCGGGCTTAGAATAAGGCTACGGTATCTCCTAACTGTCGTAAGAGGCGACTAAAAGGGGCTTCCAGGATTGCGGGCGTCTAGAGTGGGAGCTCGAACCGTTCGTTCATGCGACCTCGTGAAGGACGGCGGTATGTGTGACACACCGTCGTAAATTCTAGACGGAGCGGTGGGCCCAACCGCCCATCTGTGAGGAGCCCGATGGGGCAACGCGCTCAGAGGGCTCCGGTTGCGTTCCTTTGGGGTTCCTGGAGTCCTCTTTGTAGCGCCGAGGACGGCCACAGTTGGGGTTATAGTGCGGTAAAAATCCCACAAAACCGACAGAAGCAAGCAGAGCCGTGGAATAAGTTCTTATAAGTGTAAAATGAAATTAAATAAAATCATATCAATTAAATCACTGTCATAAACACAGCCGAATGCTCTAAAAATTATAGATTTTTATTAATACTTATTCTCAGTCGTCCAAATTTGTTTTACAAATATTTGAGATGTAAAAGAAATGTAAACTTTGTTACTGAGAGTATTTACATCCTTTTAATGATTTAAAAAGACTGTACACAAATAAAATTAATATCTTAGAAGAATTTGAAGCAAATTGTTTTACTAAAACATTAATAATAAAAAGGATGAAAGCCTTTTCAAGACTCTCAAAAGACTAAACCAATAAGACAAATTAAACAAATAATTATAGGAACAAGATACCTGATTAAATATAATTAATTAAAAGGGAAAAACAAGTACATTTTACCAAGTATTTGAATATATTAAAAGTATAAATAAAATAGTATAAGATGCTGCATGCGGGGCCCAACATTATACTTTGGGATGTTTTCTCTAATTATTATTTGTTTTCTATTTTATATCCATAAGACATTTTGAAATATATAGCTAGGTTCCCGGCGCTTTGCCTGCTTTTGTCACGACTACTACAATAATGTATATACTGTATGCTATTCCAGATCATAAATTATGCGTGTGTCAAATTTCAGTGAAATTTGACCCGTAATTTTTGCGTGAAAGAATAACAAACACACAGACATCCTCACAAACTTATGCATTTATTATATTGCTTTATTATTTCTACACTCATAGCATAACACTAGGATTTTCTCCTGTGTCGTGGGTACTATGGATACAGACATGCCGAATACACAAACATCCGGACCCACAACAAGAATCTAAACTCATCATTCAGATACCTGTCTGGCCGGGAATCGAACCCAGGCCCATTGCGCGTCAGACCGGTATGGTAACCGGAAATTTGTTTTTTTTTTTCAGTTTTTTGTTTAAGAGACCAAAGGATCTAGACTTGGCCACCTTTTTTGTCTACAAACTGCAGTTCGAATTCAATTTGGATAGATTTAGCGATTATTTCTGCAAAGCATTGCAATTAATATACTTTAAAATTATTATTATTGTTGATATTCGCAATACATTCGCACAATGCGAATATACGTTACATGGCTACCATGTACCCAAATGCAAAAACATTGTAACATCTTGGGCCAATTTGTTAAACAAATAAACAAGTTGGTATGAGGATAGCGTAACGTATAACGAGATGTTTTGTCGCAGTGCTTGGATAAACGCCACGACACTTGCGACAAAGTAAACTCGAAACTAGATTAATAAGAGTTTCTAACCATATACATATGTATAAATATTTATAAGGATTACATTAAAAATCATTAACGAATAGAAAGCTGGACTATTAAAATAAAAAAAAATGAAATACGCTTTCTACACTCATAGCTCCACACAAGGATTTGTGTGGGGCTATGAGTGTAGAACAGTGTTTTCCTGTGTCGTGGGTACAATGGACATACACAAGATGAATACACATACACCCAGACCCAGAACATGAATCTAAACTCATCATTCAGATACCTGTCTGGCTGGGAATCGGACCCGGGACCCGTTGCGCGTCAGACCGATATGGTAACCACTGTGCCACGCGGGTATTCTTAAGTAACATAGGCTATATAATATAGGCATATGCTACATTAGTGTTAACGCGGGTGAAACCGCGGGGAACTACTAGTATTATATTTTGACGACCCTTGAGGCGGAGCGTCATCATACCGGTCTGACACGCAATGGGTTCTGGGTTTTATTCCCGGCCAGACACATTTTGGAATGATGAATAGATATCTGTTCTGGGTCTGGGTGTTTGCACCTACGACACAAGAGACAATCCTGAGGACTATGAGTGCAGAAAGCTATATTAACGTTATTTATTTATATGCACATTGTTACACAGTTCAAACTTGCAAAGGAGCACTGCATAAAAAACGATAACTGCATTGAAATCCATAGCGTAGTTTTGAAGATCTAAGCATACATAGGGTCAGACAGTGGGAAGCGATTTTGTTTTATACTATGTAGTGACCCAGTAAGTATCCCTGCCACGGAAACGAAAGATCTGTTTCACGCAGTAATAACAATAGCGGTGGTACATTCCTTTTATCTGACTGAAGTAGCACACGAGCATGCAGTCCACCTGATGGTAAGAGATCACTGCCGTCTATGGACATCTGTAATCAACTACATACAGAACATGGGTTCCGTCTGAAGTCAATCACAGATGCGTTGCTACTCCCGAGGACTATGATGGTCGCCTGTGAAAGTGTACCGGCAACCACATCCTTCCAACGAAACGCAAGAAATACTTCACGCTAGAAATAGGTCTGGCAGTGGTACTTCCCTGGTCGAACTACACTGGTTCTACCACCTTGAAAAACCTATACCTACTCATCTGCCTTGCACATAAATAAAACTCAGAATCAAATACTATTTGAATTCCCGCTGAACCTAATCCGAGCAACATATTCTGAGAATGTAAAGAATTTGCTATGTTCACGAAGGTGAGAATGGCACGTGTAATAAAACCTCCCGAGGCTGCCACTGAGCTTTGCCTAGACCCAGATTCGTTAAATTAATTCAGACCTTTTTCTGTCTCATGGTAACTGTGAAGCGCTAGGTTCTGCCTTGAGGGATAAAGATACAGATATCCGACGCATTCCAACTAAATCGTAAAGGATTCAACGCATTCCGACTGAGTCCTTAGGGATTTCAACACATCTATAGCCAATACTAAGTAAGACTGTAATGTTATTTAAGGAAGCAAATAGTCATGTCTGGCCACTTACCATCAAGTGAACTGCATTGAGCAGTGATAGCTTAATGGTTGAAACTTGCTCTCTCGATCGGGTTGTCAGAGGTTAAAACAGAGGCACCACTGATTTTTCTAAAATTATGTGCGTATTAGATATTGCATTATTGAGCAGTGAGATTATTGTCTCACTGTTGGGCACTGCTGGGTTAACGACGAACTGCATTAATTTGTTATTTGAACATAATAATAAAAAATCGGCTAAGGGCAAGTCGGACTCACGCACGAAGGGTTCCCTACTAATATATAAAATAAAAATAGCAATAAAATCACGTTGGTTGTGTGGGAGCCCCGTTCAAATATTTATTCTGTTTTCAATATTAGTGAAAATCTCAACTGTCTGTCTGTGCGTACAGGACAGCGGAGTCCTAGTAATAGTGCACAAATTTTATCCTTTGGATAAGGAATTTTAAACAAGTTTATGACTGATGTTCGAAATGAAATGAAATATCTTTATTTCGTATAGGCCTACGGGTCACTTACAAATTGTCAGTTAAATTTTTTTTTCTTACACAACTACACTACTCTACTAAGAAGATCCAGCAAGAAACTCAGCGGGTTTGTGTTTTTCTTATATATATATATATATATATATATATATATATATATATATATATATATATATATATATATATATATATATATATATATATATATATATAAGTATATATATATATATTTTAAATATAATTACAATCATGTTTTTTTTACACGGTAAAGTTAGCTCCAGTATCTTGTGTTCATAAGTGACAGTGACCACTTATCATCAGGGTCTTGCAAAAATAAATAATAAACATTTTCAAAATAACATTCCTGAAAGTAATACCGGTATTATGGTAACCGTAGTTTCACAAAGACATTTACCGAAAACCAATCATAGGCCTGATAAGCTAAGGGTTTCGGGTTTTATGCTTCGTGAAGCAGATACCTAATAAGTTTTTGTTCTAGGTCTGAGTTTTGCGCAAACAAATATTTTAATCCCATCTGATATCGAAGTCTGATTGAAGCCTCTATGAAAGAAAGCTATTTTTTTATTTCAATATATATATATATTTTATCTAACTGAAGTAACAAACGAGCATGCAGTCCATCTGATGTTAAGTAGTCACTCCCGCCCATGGACGTCTGTAATCGACTTCATACAGAACATGGGTTCCATCGGAAGTCTATCAGAGATGCGTTGCTACTCCCAAGGACTATGATGGTCGCCTCATGTGAAAGTGTGCCAGCAACCACACCCTTCCATCGAAACGCAAGAAATTTTTCACGCTAGAAATAGGTGTGGCGGTGGTACTTCCCCGGTCGAAGAGCACTGGTTCTACCACCTTCAAGCAATTGCAGCGTATAAGACAAGTACATTAATTAAAATATAATATAATTATCAAAATCAATTAATCACAATGAGACGAAAATCAGAAGAAAGAATTAAATAAAAGACACGTGCAAGATTTTAATTTATTATTTCATTATATCTTGAACAACCTCGAAAGACAGATAAATATTTAAAAGGTGTTTAAATTCCCCTAAAACGCGATTAAAACAGACACGACCATTAATTTAGTTCATTCGGAAGAGAACTGGAAAAAAATTGTAAAAATGGCCATGATTTCGAACCATTTCAGAGTTGCCCCACCTATGAGATAAAAGAGAATTTATTCACTCGATAGCAACCATTCAGCGACGTGGAATGGAGTTTGGCACGTTTATAACCATCGAAAATCCTTTAAAGTGCGCTCAACCGGTTCAACTAGGGGTTGAAAATAAGAGGCTTTTGAAGAAATTTACCTACTAATCTTATTGCTTTAAAGTTAATGGACAATTCTGTTTTGATCTTAACGTGATATTACTGTCTTATTTATAGTTTTTCTTGAGAACAGTAACGTAATGTTGAAACTCGGTTTTTCAATCAAGGTTTGAATCCCAGACATGGGCCACTGATTTTTTAAAAATGGGGTACATGCTAGAAACTATTCATCAAAGGTAAACAAGGAAGGAAAACGTCGTGAGAAAACTTACGCGTCTAAGAATGTTTCTTAAAAAAATCTCGAAGGTGTTCATAGAAAAAAATTCTCGAAGATTTATGAAATCTACTGATTCGCACTTGGCTATTGTGGTAGACCATGTGTCTACCATAATAGCCCCCCTTCATTCTGAGCGAAGCGGATACCATACCGGTCTGACCCGTGGGGAAAATCCTCGTGTGGGGCTAAGAGTGTAGAAAGCGTAAAAAAAGTGAAGGTTCGTGCCCAGCAGTGGGACATTAATAGATAGACCATCGAATATACTGCAAATAAACCATTCACACTCCAGCACCACTTAGAGTTAACCCAATGGAGCTAATCTTAACGAATATTCGTCTGAAGTAATTCGCTACAATTTCCGTTATTACATCTCACCTTATTATCTACACGGTGCACAGAATTCAAATTGAGAATAGGGATGTCCCTGTTAATCCTTGGATACGAACGTGGAGATCCCTCGATCCGTTCGTTGGAGATCCGTAGATCCGTACGTATATCCGTACGATAGTAGCTATGGTCAAAAGCGATCTATCGAGACTGTATGTCATTCAACGAAAGACATTTTGCCCAGTGAATAGGTGAATATTTTCAGTAGGATTTAGTGACATAAATCTCTTGGATAGACATAGACTTCAGAAATTCGTAGATTCAATACAGAAATTAAAATAAATTGATGACATTGTCACGGAAAATAAAAGCTCCGTAAAAATATAATTTAATTTATTATTTAAATAGTTGGTGGTGTGTTTTTAAATTATATTATCAAATTAAATTGTGCGCTTAATGCAAAAATAACATATATATATATATATATATATATATATCAATTTTCGAAAAATATTAAGTATATGAAATTCAAATCCCAGATGAAGAATATCGAACAAACTACATATTCAAAAGGAAAAACGTTTATAACGAAAAATTTTTTTGAGTGTCCTGGAGTACTGATTCAAATTGAAAAATGATTATCAAGCCCTTTAAATTACCTACATTTCCTACAATATTTCTCATAGTGCTACGTGACAATAGTGTATTTATTTTCTCATGAAAACGACTTTAATTTTTGTTTATGTAAATATTAATTCAACTATTAAGTTTATTTTAAATAAAATTTAAGAATTAGTTTAAGAAATAGTTATTATTTGTGCTGTATTTTTTTGAGTTTTTATTTATTTCTTTATTATTAAATGCCTAATGATTCATTATTACGATGCTCCATCTGTGGTGATAACAAGTATTATAAAGGTGAACGAGGGTTGAGAATTCACTGTAGCCGAATTCATATACCTCGTATTGAAAAATTTAATGCATCTTCCTCTACCAATAACATAAACACTTCAGATGGAGTCCGTAATAATGAACCATTATGTCAGAGACTCGCATTTCTCAAACATAATATAAGGTTAGTAAAGCGAATCCCTAAGGGAGCACGTTTAACCGTAGCGCAGTCTCTTACCGAGTGCGTGGCCAAAGTTGTCGCAGAGAATAACCTCTTTGCTTGGGAGGAGCTTCTATTATTCCCATACAAGAATTTACATTTATGCAATAGATCAATAAAAAAATCATTAACAAGTTTAATAAAAGACAATGCTACTCAAAATATTCTTCCAATTCCAATCCATACAAAATTCAATACAAATCGAAACAATATTTTGAAACTAATAGAAAACAAACTGTCTGATGGAGATGTAAAAGGGGCTGCAAAGATTTTATTTTCTGATGACACGGTGGCCACACACTCGCCTGAAACGCTTGGAGCACTTCGCGATAAACATCCCGCGCCAACCGCACCCTCGCTCCTTCCTAAAGCTGTGTTTGATCTGCAGCACGAGTTTTTGACGGTAAGCGAGGAAGCCACCAAGTTCGCTATCCGTTCGTTTCCAAATGGATCTGCTGGGGGCTTAGACGGCCTTACACCCCAACATTTAAAATTTAAAGGATCTTACTGATCCTTTTTTGGGTGAAGCAGGTGTAAATTTGACGAAGGAGCTGACTGCTCTCATTAATTTAATGTTAGCAGGACAAGTTCCTTCCGAAATTACACCTGTTCTCTATGGAGCCAACCTCGTTGCCCTCAAAAAGAAAGATGGAGGCATTCGACCCATCGCTGTAGGTTGCACACTGCGAAGATTGACTTCGAAATTGTGTTGTCGCAACTATAGCGATTTATTGGCCGGGCGGTTTAAGCCGCGGCAGCTCGGTTTCGGAGTCAAGGGTGGGTGCGAGGCAGCAGTACACGCTGCTCGAACTTTTTTGAGTGGAAGCGGTTATGACGTTTTTTTAAAAATTGACGTTAAAAATGCTTTTAATTCGGTAGATAGGGGTACCCTTCTTACAGAAATTCAAAAAGAAATGCCTAAAATTTATGACTACATGCGGCAATGTTATGGTACCCCCTCAAAATTATTATTTGGCGATAATATTATCGAGTCATGCGTGGGATGTCAGCAAGGCGACCCTCTTGGTCCAGCAATTTTCAGTTTGGCAATACAACCTATAATCACACAACTAAATTCAGAATTTAATGTATGGTACTTAGATGATGGTTCTTTAGGAGGAAATGCATCAACTGTATTGGAGGATCTTAAATTAATAATTCAGCGTTTTGATCAGATCGGCCTTAGTCTAAATTTTAACAAATGTGAAATTTTTTTTTCGGAACAATTATCTGTAGAACAATGTCATAACATTTACGATCAATTTAATTCAATATCATCAAATATTTCAATATTAGAAAAAGAAAATTTAACAGTATTAGGTGCTCCAATATTTGATGATACATTTATTCCGATTATAAATTCTAAATTACTTAATTTTGAAAATATTTCGGAGAGACTTTATGATTTAAAACCACATATGGCCATGTACATTTTACTAAATTCTTGTATTTATTACGTTGTTGTCCTTTTTGAAAATTTTCGTCGGTCACTCATATTTTAGATACGTTATTACAAAACTGCTTATCGAAAATTCTAAATTTAAAATTTGATGAGCGTTCCTGGATGCAGGCAACACTTCCGATTAGATTTGGTGGCATTGGAGTCCGAACGACGGAAAGTTTAGCACTTCCGGCTTTTTTAGCCTCTTGTCATAGTACAATCACCCTCATCTCCGAGATCCTTAAAACTAATTTGGATGATGTTCGGGTGACGTACATGTCAGAGGCTGAGGGAGCCTGGAGTGCTATCTTTCCGAACGAAGAATTATTAAATACAGATAAGACAAAACAATCAACCTGGGACACACCATCACTTAAATCTGTGTATGCCTGCCTTCTTGAAGGATGCTCGGACAACACTGATAGGGCTCGTTTATTAGCTGTAGCTCAAAGCGAATCAGGTAATTGGTTACACGCACTCTCTTCTGTGAATATTGGCACCGTGCTAGATCCTATAACGTTGCGAATTTCTATAGGTCTCCGGCTCGGTGCCAAGATTTGCGAGTCTCATATTTGTCCGTGTGGGCAGGAGGTGGACAGGTTTGGTCGACATGGCTTGTCCTGTATCAGGAGTGCTGGCAGGCTTTATCGTCACGGGACTCTTAATAATTTGATTCGTAAGGCTCTTGCTACCGTCTCTATACCTGCGACTTTAGAACCTTCTGGTATGTTTAGAGACGATGGCAAGAGGCCCGATGGGATCACCTTAGTACCGTGGAGTCTCGGACGACCCCTGGTATGGGACGCGACCTGTGTCGACACGTTAGCCCCATCGCACATAATTAACACCTCTGTGAGCGCTGGGGCTGCAGCCGACCATGCCCAGATTTTGAAGCGCCGCAAATATAGTAATTTATTAGATAATTATTTGTTTGCGGCGCTTGCAATAGAGACCATGGGTCCATGGTCATCTGACATGAAAAAATTCATGTCAGATATGTCTACCAGACTTGTTCTAGCTTCTGGGGACCAAAAGGCTGGCGGCTACTTTGCACAAAGATTAAGTCTAGCTGTGCAGCAAGGTAATGCCGCCAGTGTTTTGGGAACCATGCCTCACACGGCAATTTTAGATGGCTTATTTTATTTATAATAATAAGTTCCTTTCTGTTATTTATTTAGTTTTTATTTCGTCTAGTTTATGGTATCTAATTTTATTTACTTTTTTGTTGTATCTATATAAATAAAGTTTTAAATTATACAGAAATTTTCAATTTTAAATTATATTTTTATAACATTTTCTTATTAGTTAGGTGTTCTTGTATTCATGCTCTTTTTTGTTCAATTTTACTACAAACACACAAACATTAGTTATAAATCCAACAATAGAGTTGTTTTATTAAAATTAAGATAGGTATTTGGCGCAGCCGGAGGAGTATAAAATTACCCAGGGTTATAGTCGATGCAAAGAAGGATTACGGAATGCTAATATTTGATTCAAATAACGCATAAAACATACATAACATTCATTTGACACAAACACATTTAATAAACGAAATAAAACCTTCATTGTCACTATGCAGACACATAATATCGGAGATATCTGATGTCTCTGTGAAAATACCCGTTATTTCTTTTTAATGTAGCTTATTCAATTAAACCTTTCAGGTGTATATAAAGTAACTTTAAATTTAGTAAACTTAAATTAAGTTTAGTTTTTTAGTTGAATTACGGTCGAATTTCGACCGTTGCGACGGGTGACTAGTGATAATAGTAAGATAATCTCCAAACTACTAATTTATAAAAGAACAACAATATTGTTAAGAACAAAAAACAATTTTTAATTTTGATAATGGATTTTTTACTTATTGCACCTAACCTATTCTTATATTTACTACTTACTTTAACTCCATACCTTAAGGTTGTCTGGAAGAAATCGCTGTTTAGCGATAGCACCACCTTTTGTATTGTTTTTATTTTGTATGTTTTTTGTTGTCTATACTTTCTGGGTACAATAAATAGTATTATTATTATTATTAAATATCCCCTAAAACCAATAGTTTTTTCCAAAAATACGCGGATCCACGAATACTCCAGCACAACCCTAAATAAGACGCGTGGTTTCATCTAAAATCCGAGCGTAGCAACGCACCTGCGCCTAGCTTATGGCCCATTTAGCTTAATATAAGATGTTTTTGGAACAAGTTTTTAGTCTAACTTTTATATAATGACAACTAACGAGGTGAAATTCTGGAGTTAGAACATAAAATAAGGCTATAAATGATTATACAAAAGAAAAACCCGCGTTCTGACTTTTTTTGTTTTTAGTATAATTTATTTAACTTAATGCTGGTTCAGAGTTCTTATTTATAAATTTATTTAAACTTTAGAAGCATCTTAAACTAAAGGTTACAAGGGTGAACTTAATGTCTAATGGCATTCTCTGCCAGCCCACTCTGGGCGAATGCGATAATTTGTGGTAAATAGTTTTTCAAAGTAGTAATTGAAAAGTTTCATGTATAATAGATATATTTACTAGTTTTCATTTGGTATCCAAATACTTATGACAAAATATCCCTTCCCCTACTCTTTTTTCTTATTCGCAGGCACTACATATAAAAATGTACAGCCTATATCACCCTAACAACTAAATCGTTATCAATGATATTTAGCTTATAGTTGATGTAGAGAAGGAATACCAAATGCAATTTTTTTTTTTCAAATAATGCATAAAGTATACATAAAACCTATTAAAAACACATTACACACACTACCGGCATTTAACACAAACACATATATTATAAAATAAATAAAACATAAATGTCTTACTATGAAAACACATAACGTCAAAAATGTCACATGTCTGTGTCAAAATACCCGCTATTGCTTTTAAGTGCAACTTAGTTATTTAAACCTTTTTACCCTTAATGGGGGCATTTAAGATAACTTGAAAATCAATACAATTTAATTGCACTTGAGAAATATCCGTCCTACTTTGGACAATATCAAGTTTAGTTTTTGTGTTAAAATACTGTCGAATTTCGACCGTTGTGACGGGTGAATAGTAATATATTAACTACATAATGACATCATATTTTAAATGATATTATGTGAAGAATCATAATCTTTCTTCTTCATAGAAGCCTTTATGGTTTTATATAGGACGCACCACCACATCATTTTTGCTTAACAAAAGTATACAGCACTGTTTGAAGGAAAAAATTAAGTAAAAAGACGAAAGTATTCTACGAGTGTTTCAACTACGCCTATAGCGAAGCGGTCACTGTACGGATCTTACACGAGGTTTCAAGTTCGATCGCCGTCGTGGATGCCATGAACACACACAAAGACGAATACACAAACAGCCAGACCCAGTACACAAATCTAAATTCATCACTCAAATTTTCCTAGCTAGGAATGAAACCTGGAACTCACTGTATATTAGACCGGTACAAAGACAACCGCCACATGATACTGAAATGAATATGATTTCATTCCATTGAAAAGGATTGAGATTTTATTGACCTTTGTCTTATGTCACCGATCCCTGGCTTAAGATGACGCACGGAACACCTGCGCTAAGGTTTATAATTCATTCAATTCACTAAAAGAGAAATATTTAATACTCAGTTAATTAATCATGAAATGAAGACTAAATTGTACTGCCTCACAGTTCAAGTTATTTCAAACAAACTTTTCTTTCATTTGAATTAATAGCTCAACTAAATTAACTCTTTGTACACTCATAACCCGACATCAGAACTTTTCCTGTGTCATGGATGGTATGGACGCATACTAAGACGAGTAACCTCTACCACGTGTCGTCAACCCCTTATTGTCCCACTGCTGGGCACGGGTCTTCTCTTGGAATGAGAGAGTTTTAGGCCATAGACCACTGCGCTGGTCAAGTGCGAATTGGTGAACTTCACACACCTTCGGGACCTTTTTTTTTTCTAAAACTCTCGGGTTTGTAGGTTTCACCGAAAAGCAGCGATAATTAATTTCTAATATACCCATGAATCAGTGGTGCGTGCCTGAGTTTGAACCTCGTACCTCCCGATTGAGAGGGCAAGTTTCAACCATTAGGCTATCACCTCTACCACGCGTCACTAAAATTAAAGTTATCATTTCCATTGAACAAAATTGAGATTTTATGGACCTTTGTCTAAATGTCACCGACCCTCAGCCTAGGGTGACGCACGGAACACCTGCGCTAAGCTTATAGTCCATTCAATTTGCAATAAATTTTTTCAACTTCCAAGGGTAATTTTACTTCAGGTAAGAAAAGACGGCAAAAAAGAATTTCTTTTCTGATGACTCTTACATAAGATTGTTTTTGTGAAATAATGTTAATTTATTTAATCCTCACTAAGGGATTAAAAAGGATTAGGGACAATAGAACCTGCTGGTACGATGGAGATACTATACGTATATCTGTAACCTGTGATCCGATTGGATGGGAAGACAACGCTTCTTAAATAATTTAGTTTTAGAGATAGAGCAACTCTAAGTCTTGAATGTTCAAAGTCTAAGTCTTGAATGGTGACACGGATGGATGGATGAATAATCTAATCATATTTATTATTACTAGTCACCCGTTACAATGGTCGAGATTAGATCCTAATTTATATGAAAAAACTAAACCTTATATTGTACAATGAAGCACCAATATTTCTCTAATTTAAATAAATTGTAAAACAATAGCGGGTAGTTTGACAAAGACATCTGACATTTTTGACGTTATGTGTTTCATGGCAAGACATTGAGTGTTCTATTTCGTTTATTATGTATGTGTTTGTGTCAAATGCAAGGTAGTGAGTGTGATGTGTTTTAGTTGATTTTATGTATGTTTTATGCAATAATTGAAAAAAATACTAGTATTGCGCAATCCTTCTCTACATCAACTATAATCGCCTGCGACAAGTATCTTAAGAACACGTCACAAATTTTTGCTTCACGTATAGAGAATATTCAAAATTTTAAAGTTTGCGAGCATATTTGCATGTTTGTTACTCTTTCACACATAAACTACACATCGCATTTCGCTGGGTCCGAGAAAAGCCAATAGTATAATATACTTCTGTAATATATTTATTTTTGTACTAATGTACTAACACTAAATGAGTAATTGAAAAACCCTACCCATGGAAGATACCCATGGGAAGCAAGGGCAGACCTTTTTGTTTGTCTGCACCCTTCTTACGCATAAAATAGGGGTTAGGGTAAGGTGTTAATTTATTAAAAATACTGACGTCATAACTTAAAATCCGGAAACCGCTTCGTGCTAATGATATCTTACAAAGATTATGATCACACGCTTTCTACACTCATAGCCACTAGGATTTTCATACACACTAGGATTTTCTCCTCTCGTGGGTACCATAGACACACACAAGACAAATACACAAACACGCAGACCCAAATATGAATCAAAACTCATCATTCAGATACCTGTCTGGCCGGGAATCGAACCCGGGAGCCATTGCGCGTCAGACCGATATGGTAACCGCTCTGCCACGAGGGTCATCAAATATCATTGTACGTTTTAACGTAGACCATCGTACGTTTTAATATATAGAGGGTGTATGATTTTCTATCTGATTGAAGTAGCAAATGAGCATGTAGTCCACCTGCGGTAAGTGGTAAGTTTGAAGGTGGTAGAATCAGTCTAGTTCAACCGGGGAAGTACCACCGCCATACCTATTTCTAGCGTGAAGCATTTCTTGTGTTTCGATGGAAGGGTTTGGTTGCCAGCACACTTTTACATGAGGCGACCATCATAGTCCTCGGGAGTAGCAACGCATCTGTGATTGACTTCAGATGGAACTCATGTACTATATGAAGTTGATTACAGATGTCCATGTGCGGCAGTGACCACTATCAGGTGGACTGCATGCAAGGTAATTTAAATGTTGTATATTGATTTCCATTCTCAGTGGACGGCTCTTTGGCATATTTCTATTTATGTGTGTACGTTACCAGTTACATAAGAAATGAATTAAAGAATTCGTCGCCAACATGTAACGGGCTTATTACTAAGCACTAGTCTAAGACTCATTTTTGAGTCTAGGCCATAATCCAAGCCACTAAACAAATAAAATTGATTATAATAGCTTCGAAAAATCAAATATGTATTGAATCTCGGACCTTCCAATTAAAAGGCAAAGATTAAATAATAATAATATGCTCTATTACATTTTTTTAATAAATACTGATCTTATAATCAACGTTATACAGACCTAAAAATCTCGTTTGACCTGATATAGAACATTTTAAAACACACAGATAACTATTTAATATGATTAAAAGATACAAATAATAACTGCACTGATTTTTCTACCTCATCTGCCTTTTAAATTTAAATTTTGCTAATACAACTTACAACATTATATTGTAATAATTTTGTAATAGCAAAATTTAACCCTTCTTTACCGATTGGTACATCACTACTAGGCGATACCCATCTCTATTGTAATAGATACTTCCTCTATGTAGAATCTGTCAAATAAACACGTTTGCCGGAACTGTTCTTTTTCATTTTATAAATATTAATTTAAAAATTTACAAAACCGAATTACAAACGCTTTATGTACTCCTATCCTATCTTAGAAATAATTAAATCCATTTGACTGGTCTTTTAAAAACCAAATTACGATTTTTATCTAAAAACATCACAATCTTTGAAGCTTTGCGTAAAAATCGAAAAACCGAACAAATAGCTGTAACATCGTTAAAATCTTCCGCTACATTATTGTATGCCATAAAATCGTCCTTCGTACGGAAAATCCATTGATTGTCAAGAAGAATGATTGGCTACTTGATACGACGGGACGGGCTGATCCATCTTAGAGTAAAATCGAGGCCAACAATAAAACAGAACAGGATCAAACAGCTTCTCATAATACAGATAAATATGCTAACATTTTCTCTTAGACGTCTGTATTAAAATTGATGCATCTTTTTATAAAAAGATGTTAGACTGGTTGGTATTTATAACTCTTAACAGCTACATTTTTTTGGTGAAAAACGTAAAAGTTTAAAAAACGCATATGACAGATAAAAATCGTTAAAATTGGTATTGTATATAAAAATTATGTTCCACATAAAATCGTCCACCGTATGCAAAACGCATTAATTCTCAAGGCAGTAGACGTATATAATTCGATCGAGGTAGTACCACCGCCAGACCAATTTCCAACATGAAGTCGTTCTTCCATTTCGGTGGAGAGAGTGTTACTAGCTCACTTTTATATAAGGCAACCAAATTATTCATAGGCATAGGAGTCATAGGGAGCAGCAACGTATCAATGATTGACTTCAGATAGAACCCTTGTTCCATATGAAGTTGTTTGTAGATGTCCTACTTACCTACGTTACCTATTATTTTTTATATACATTATACATATACATGCAGTATAGGACGTAGGTTGGTATTTAGAACTTTCAACATCTAGCATTTTCTAAAGACCCTAAAAGTTCAAAAGCGGATACTAAGAACGTTAAAATTGATACAAGTATATTATATTACAATTATAATATACTTGTATCAATTTTACAAATACAATTCATTCAATTAAATTATTTCAAAGAACATTACAACAGAAACGTAAACGTGTAATGTAGGAGCGAAAACCAGAACAAACTTTTTCGAGGAAACATAATAAACTTCTACTGAGGGTACCGTACAGAATCGTAACCGTATCTAAAACCCATTAATTATCAAAGGAGAGAGTTGGACCACTTGACACGACCAGAAGAGCTTATCTGTTTTGGAAAGCAAAATCCAGGTCAATAATAAAACAGAACAGTATAGAACATCTTTTAAACTCAATGAAAAAATTTTCAACGTTTGTTATTTTTATCAACGATTAACACTAGTTCACCCGGAGAACTTCGTTCCGCCCAAAAGTCAAAAATCTAAACTTATCAGTGTTTCTCTACTATATTACACATGTATAATATATAAAAACCTTCCTCTTGAATCACTTTCTCTATTGAAAAAACTGCATTAAAATCCGTAGCGTAGTTTTAAATATCTAAGCATACGTAGGCTCCGAGAACATTTTTTTTAAAGAACTCTCGGGTATGTAGGTTTCCTCACGATGTTTTCCTTCACCGAAAAGCAGTGATAATTAATTTCTAATACGCACATGAATCATTGGTGCGTGCCTGGGTTTGAACCTCGGACCTCCTGATCGAGAGGGCAAGTTTCAACCATTAGACTATCACTGCTCTTATTATATCTGTAACATACTTAATATTAAACAGCTAGAAATTCAGCCAATTTGAAATAGCACTCATAAAAGCGACCGAAAAATCTTAAAACGTTACGTTCCACAGCATATTCCACAAAAGTCTTTCGTATAGAAAATCTATGATTCTAGGAATTAATGATTGGACTACTTGATACAGCGAAATGGAAGATCCGTCCACAAAGTAATATCGAGGACAACAATAAAACAGAACAGGATCAAACGACCTTTAATAACTTATTCATTTTTTTCAACACATGTTTTATTTAAGTATCTTATGTTATCTTGATAAAAACGGGCGAATTATAAAAACTTTTTAACAAAAAATATCTACCGACTTCCATGTCACAAAAAAGTAAAAAATAATTTAAATATATTTTGGTCTAGAACATACTCAGTACTTAGTACATAGTCCTGAAGTCGGTGCTCGACATATTTCGCTGGACGACGGTAACTACGTCCTATATGAGCACCGACTTCAGAACTATGTACTAAGTACTGAGTATGTTCTAGACCAAAATATATTTAAATTATTTTTTACTTTTTTGTGACATGGAAGTCGGTAGATATTTTTTGTTAAAAAGTTTTTATTTTACACTTTTTAGTGACTATATTTTTATGTTTGTATTGTGCCTCTAAGTTTGCTTTGTGCATCTACATATTCACAAAAATTAAACATAAAACACTTTTACAATTCATACAAACAGGGCGCCCCCTCTGGAAGTACCCCTCCATCATCAGGGTTGAGGAGTTGAAGGTCAAATTTTTCATCTTATGTTGTTGCTTAGTAATCTTATAACATATACGTTAGTACCAGGTGGCTAACTTCTATGGCTCAGGCTTGCAGTACCCTGCATCATCAGGGTTTAGGAGTTGAAGGTCAAAATTTTAATTTTGTGCCTCTGTTTGGTATTATTTTTACATACCCGTAAGCACCAAATTGCCAACTCCTATGGTTTAGAATTGAAGTACCCCTTCATCATCAGGGTCGAGGAGTTGAAGGTCAAAATTTTAATTTTGTGCCTCTGCTTAGTATTATTTTTACATAACCGTAAGCACCAAATTGCCAACTCCTATGGTTTAGGATTGAAGTACCCCTTCATCATCAGGGTTGAGGAGTTGAAGGTCAAATTTTTGATTTTATATTTTTGCTTAGTATTTTCTTTACATAACCGTAAGCACCAAATTGCCAACTTCTATGGTTTAGGATTGAAGTACCCCTCCATCATCAGGGTTGAGGAGTTGAAGGTCAAATTTTTCATCTTATGTTTTTGCTCAGTAATCTTATAACATATACGTAAGCACCAAATGGCTTATTCCTATGGTTTTGGCTTTAAGTACCCCTGCATCATCAGGGTTGAGGAGTTGAAGGTCAAATTTTTGTCCCATGAATTTGCTTAACAATTTCATTATATATTCGCAAACATCAAACGACCAACTTTTATAGTTCAGGCTAGCAGTACCCCTGCATCATCAGGATTGAAGAGTTGAAGGTCAAATTTTTCATAGTAAATACCTACATAGTAATTTTATTCTATATTTTACTCAATTGGACTTCTCCAGCTAAGGTTCGGCCGACTATCACTAATTTTATTATTTTGCTCCAAAAAGTTGAAGATCCTATGATTAGAACCTTATCAAACTCTTATCAGACTACCCCTGGAGTACATCCTTTCTAATAAAAAAAGAATCATCAAAATCGGTTGGCGGGATATTGAGTTATTCATACATTTATCGCGTACATTGAAAATGCATATTTAAGACTTATGCGTTTTTCTTATGAATGCCCTAGTCAAAAAAATACTAAAAAAAAATGGGACCCTATGACACGCACTACCTTTCAAATAAAAAAAAAATCATCTAAATCGGTTCACCCAGTCCGGAGAAATGAGGTAACAAATATAAAAAAAAAAAAAATAAAAAAAAAAAATACAGACGAATTGATAACCTCCTCCTTTTTGGAAGTCGGTTAAAAATGTAAGAGCATGAAAGCTTATTTTTTTATTAGAGGTTGTAAGTTGGTAAAGTATTAAATTTTAAACATCACGAATTTCGGAATACATTTTAAAAAAAGCACACATAGAAACGTCGGATTTTATAAAAATTCGAACCTTCAATGGCGTTCTTCATAAAATTGGTCCTTCAGATAGAAAATTCTCGGAAAGAATGATTGGCTACTTGATACGGCGAGATGGCTGATCCGTCCGGAGAGTAACATCGAGGCCAACAGTAAAATAGAACAGGATCAAACAGCCTTTAAGAACTCATTGTTATTTTTTTCAACACATGTTTTATTTATCTACCCTGTATTATCTCAAAAAACAGGCGAATTAAACTTTATGAGCATGAAAGCATATTTTACTTATTGAAATGTATGTTACTTATTGAAATGTATTAGTTAAACATCAAGCATTTCGGCATAAATTTAAGAGCGCACAAATAGAAATGTCGGATTTTTTTATTTTTACCTGCAGTTTTTCCATGAAAATGGTCCTTCGTATAGAAATCCATGAATCTCGGAAAGAATGATTGGCTACTTGATACAGCGAGATGGCTGATCCGCCCGGAGAGTAACACCGAGGCCAACAATAAAATAGGACAGGATCAAACAACCTTTAATAATTCAAAGAACGAGTAACATTAACAATTTGATTTTCTTTAGTAGAATTTTATTTATTATGTCCTATTTATTATAAGAAAGCCGTGCTAGTATTCGTGATAAAATTTTATTTTTACTGTCTGAAGCGATTCTTAGTAACTTTGTTCGCGTATTATGTAAAACTTACTATTGATTTCAATAACCTTTATTTCGTACCGTGTTATAGCACTTTTATATAAATAATGAACATTTACAATTATTAGTAGAACTATAAATATTTAGAGGCAGTGGGAAAATTGCTAAGGTGAGAGAATATATTTTTACAGTCACCCGTCGCAACCGTCAAAATTCGACCGTAATTTATAAAAAAAAAAAAAAATAATAATAAATAACTTAAAAACTTGATATTGTTCAAAGTATTTCCTAAGTGCTTTCATATTTTGAATGTTTAATTTCGTTTATTATTTATGTGTTTGTGACAGATGCATGGTAGTATGTGTAATGTGTTTTTAGTTGATTATTAACATTGTGCTCTTCTTCTCTACGTCCACTATAACCGTGCAAACATTCATACCAATCCGTCCGCGGCATATTACTTAAAAATGGACCACAACTTTTTGCTTCACGTATTCATGTATACATAATTACGAATGTCTGCATACCACACACACCATATGTGTCTGTTACTTTTTCACGCAAAAGCTGAATTTCACTAAAATTTGTCACGCAAATAGTTCTTCCATCCATCCGTCAGCCTTTTGAGGCCCACTGCTGGACATAAGCCTCCCCTAAATGGCGCTACTCCAACCGGTCCCGTGCCCTCTGAATCCAACGATTTCACGCTGTCTTCATCAGGTCATCGGTTCACCTGATGGGGGCAACCTGTGTTGCGTAAACGTGGGCCCAGCCGCCCATCTGGGAGAAGCCCGATGGGGCAACGCGCTCAGAGGATTCCGGTTGCGGTCGGACCGAGTTCCCGGAGTCCTCTTTTTAGCGCCGAGGACGACCACCGGGGGGGGTTTTAGTGCGGTAAAAATTCCACATCCATCCACGTCCATTCCTGTGCGTCGCAAAAAAAAAGGTTATTGAATACGTGGACTACATGCTCGTTTGCTACTTAAATCAAACAAAAAACTCAGAACAATGATTAATACCAATAATAAAAACTGAATTAGCCTTAGTATAACAGCAAATTTACTTTAGGCGATACGAAACTTCAATGAATGTGCTAACTTTGATTTCATTTTTATTACAACAGTTACAATCGTAAACTATGGTAGTACAAATATTATTGCTACAGTACAATATTGTAGTACTACTTTATATTAAAAGTTCTGTAGTTTTGTCGTTTATAGGTTTTTTATTGGGTTGTTATTAATATACTTCTACTTTTCCAATGGGCATCAAACAATAGTACATTGTTTCAAAATAAAATTATCGACTCCATTTGTCACTCCATGTTCATGTTACATAAATAGTTTCTTAACTTAAATATTTATATAGATACAACAAAAAAAGTAAATAAAATTAGATACCATATATGGGCATCTATATCATATCTATATCTATACTTATATTATAAAGAGATACTAATATTAGAGCAGTGATAGCCTAATGGTTGAAACTTGCCCTCTCGATTGGGAGGTCCGAGGTTCAAACCCAGGCACGCACCACTGATTTATGTGCGTATTAGAAATTAATTATCACTGCTTTTCGGTGAAGGAAAACATCGTGAGGAAACCTGAGAGTTCTTAAAAAAAAAAGTTCTCGGAGGTGTGTGAAGTCCACCAATTCGCACTTGGCCAGCGCGGTGGACTATGGCCTAAACTCTCTCATTCTGAGAGAAGACCCGTGCCCAGCAGTGGGACAATAATGGGTTGACGAGATTATAAAGAGGAAAACGTTGTATTTTTGTATGTTTGTCATGAATTAACTTAAAAACTATTGAACCGATTTTAAAAATGATTTCACCATTAGAATGATACATTATCCCTGAGAAACATAGGCTATTATTATTACTAGAATATATAAGGCGTCTTTGCTAAAACTTGAGTAATGTGATTCAAAGCGTCAAAAATTTTGCTCAAAATTTTTTTTTATTGCATACACTGTAATACCTATTGATAATAGAATAAAAAAATGTCCAGGAGTAGTGCTCAAATATATAATGGTTGGATAGAATACATTATATGCGCTAGTCTATCTATATTAAAAACGCTTTCTACACTCATATCTTCACACAAAGACGAATGAACAAGCACCCAGACCCAGAACCAGAACCTAAATTCATCATTCAGCTACAATACCGGTCTGGCCGGGGATCGTACACGGCACCCACTGCGTATCAGACTGCTATGGTGACCACTCCGTCACGCGGGTAGTTCATCTATAGGTAATTGAATTTACTATTATTAGAGTTTTTATACGCAAATCTCTATGAGCTGCCTGATGGAAAGTAGTCACCGTCGCCTATGAAAATTTACAATACAAGCCGTGTCACCATTGTACGGTTGGCTTTGAGAGCTCTTGTCGCACCTTTTCTAAAGAGCCCTATATTATAACGCTGTAGGAATACCTCTAGACTCCGAAAAATCCTGTTAAGAACTAACTATTAAAAGTCTCTTTTTATTGTTCGACTGTGAATGCATCACAACTACATATGTTTCTACCAAATAGTGAAACGTCAGACCCTAGTTAATTCAGTTTAGATGAAGTGGTAAGAGAGAAGTACTTATCTTCTGATACTTGTACTTTTCTTCTCTAAGCGACTAAGTTATAACGCCTCTGTGTTACAACGTAGTCCTTTAGATACCTCTAACAATTTAATTCCTGCAGCTCCATTCTACCATCGGACATCTAGACGAACCGCGGGTTACCACCGATATCTAATTGATGTTCCATTAGGTCGCACAAAGCGCTTCAGTAATTCCTTTTTGCTGCGAACTGCCAAGGAGTAGAACTCTCTTCCGCGTTCGTTGTTCCCCGACACTTATAATCTAGAAGTTTTTAAGACGAGGGTGAATAGGCTTTAGGCAAGCGTGTAACATCCTAGGCTGCATCTTACTTAACATCAGGTAAGGTCGCGGCCAAACGTTGGCCTATAATAAGATAAAAAAAAAAAGTCAGAGCTGCACATCTGTAACCAACCACAGATACTCATATTCTCTGGGATTGCTTACAGACATTTATGGTAACTTTCTATCAACCTATATACGTATTTACTCGCTATTTGTATGTATTTAACGTTCACAGATTGACATGTATTTAATGTTAATTTTCCACCAATTCGCACTTGGCCAGCGCGGTGGACTATGGCCTAACTCTCTCATTCTGGGAGAAGACCCGCGCCCAGCAGTGGGCCAATAATGGGTTGATGAGAGTAATGTTAATTTGATTTTATATTAAAGACAAAAAAAAACAACTTTTAAAATATTAATCCTACTTATTACATTAAAAGGTATAGCTAATATGCTTAATAATTAAGCATACTCATAATAGGCTTTGTCTGCCTTTAGTTTTTATTGTAGGTGGGATTGTAAGTACAACAGAACATAAGCCAAAAGGTCTAAGTCTAGGTATATATTTGAGGTGAAGTTAGATTTAATTAAATTAATAAATAGCCAGTAACTTTGAAGCTTTAACCTTTATTTTGCTTTTAACCTTTGTTAAACTAAACAGAATAAAGAAATTGTAATAGGTATTTTTGTTAAAAAAGCGTGGGGCATAATATATGTACATAGTTTCGCTTGATATACGAAAAATATAGCACAAAACGCCCCACGCTTTTTTTTATAATAATATAAGTATTTTCTTTCATTATTGTTCTTAGCTTATTTTAGAGATTATTTTTTACTTTTTAGTTCGACACGCTTCAAAAGCGGGTTTTTTTAGTTTGTTTAACTATATTTAATATTTGTATAATTTTGAATCAATAAACAAGAGAACGGTTCTTCCGCACGTGAACATCAGCGGCTTATAGATCATATACACATAGAACGGAAGTTCTATTTTAATTCAATCATAGATGCATTGCTTCTTCCGTGCACTAAGATAGTCCTCTCAGATTAAAGTGAACCGCCGAGCACCACCGAACGCCAGAACTGGTTCGCGCTACAAATAGGTGTGGTGTGGCGGTGGTATCTTATACCACCTTACAAACTAATTCTAACTTAATCGTTAGGGATAGCACTACAAGTAGGGATAGGGATAGGGACTAAGATAGGGATAGTACACCGCACTACAATCTGTGACTTGAATGTATATGTATTTTATGTAAAGGCACTTTTACAGGTGGTAGAACCAGTGTAGTACGACCGGGAAGTACCACCGCCACACCTATTTCTAGCGTGAAGCATTTCTTTCCTTTCAGTGAAAGGGTGCAGTTGCTGGTACATTTTTATATAAGGCGACCGCCATAGTCCTCAGGAGTGGCAACGCATCTGTGATTGACTACAGATAGAACCCATGTTCTATATGAAGTTGCTTACAGATGTCCATGGGCGGCAATGACCACTTACCATCAGATAGACTGCACGCTCGTTTGCTACTTCAATTAGATAAAAAAATATATATATAAAATGTCCTTAGCGGAGCTCGTAAAGCCAATGCGCTCAGCGGACCCGGTTGCGTTCCATTGAAGTCCTTTATATTGTGCCGAGGAAAGCCACCGAGGGTGTTTTGATGCAGTAAATACTCTATTTTATAAGGGGTTGATTACAGATAAAATAAGTGGCAATGGTTATGTATTCTTAAATTGGTCACTCTTATTCACTATATTATTTACTAATTTCTTTGTCCATTAGCTATTTTAAATAGACTTCGTAGATATTAAATAATTAGAACGGAATACCTAGGACGACTATTAAATAGGGTACAACTTATTATTGTCCCACTGCTAGGCACGAGTCTACTATCAAAATGAGAGAGTTTTAGGCTATAGTCCACCGCGCTGGGCCAGTGCGATGACTATTGAAATATGTCTATTAAAATACATCACAAGTAAATGCTGAATAAGTTATAATTATTGTAGTTGTTGTTATTGTTGTTATAGTTATTGTAAATAATAAAGTTACAATTTTGTAATATAGTACCACTACACTTTTTAGCAAAATTATATTTTTTTCGAAAAGCCTATATTTACTTACACTTTTCAACATATTTTATTTAAATAACTGAAAAAAGTGTTTAAACGTATGAATGAATCAAATATTCGCATTATAAAAAAATATAAAAATTAAGGTTTAATAATTTTAATATATTAGGTTAAATATTTTTAATAAAAAATAATGTAAATTTAATATAGTTTTTAATAGAATAATAAATGAATAATGTTATTAAATATGCGACAAAAACCAGATTAATTATTTTTTTTTTCTAAAGTACATATTTATTTATATTATGACAAAATATTAACTAAATTGTCCTATGATCAAAAAAATTACGCATTCGAATATTACTGCATTATTTACAAAATATAATAATAGAAACAAAAGAATAGAGCATATAAAATATAAAAGTATTTCTATAAATTCCTTTAAATTTTAAAATTGATTTTTAATTTATTTTTAAGATATTGTGTTGTAATATTTAAGTTGTAATACATTATTAGAAAAACATAGTAATGTTTTTTTAAAAATATATAAAAATGTAATAAAAAATAGGTACATAAATTATTTTTAACAAGAAATTTATGCACTCACTAGTAGGCTTTGGCGAGGTTAATTGCATTTATTTTAATTTGCCTATTCATTTTAATCTTAACAAAGCTGGATTTAGGTTAATTAAAAACACTTAAGTAAAAACATAATAATAACAATTATAACCACATAAACAAATCCCTTAATTAAAAAATTTAAAAAGTTTAATTTAACGGGGAACCGTTAAAAACACCGTAATCTGTCAGTAATTACTTCGGAAAGTCCTTTAATTATTCAGCTCGTTTCAATTGAAATTCTAATTACTTACTTCGATTTGTACCCGAAGCACGATCCTCCGTCGCTGTTAGACACAACTTTTTTGCACACAAAAACACCACTAGAATTTTAAGTTGTAAACTTATCGAACACAATATCAGTAACGGAAACACAATTAACTCTCACTATTCATAGCGCACTTAGTTTTTAACGGGATATTCAACTCGTATCGTAACTTGTCTACGCGCTACGGACGCTACGTCGCGCTACGGCCGTAGGGGGTCTACGACTGTGCGTAGTCGGCTACAGTCGACCTCTGCCGGCTCCGACGGGAACTATCTCGGGGACGTATGCATTACATGGACAATTTTCTGCTCGCGTTCTTTTATTAAGGATTTAATTATAATGCTGGATATGTTTTGTGTCGTTTTTATTGGGTTTCTTTCAGGATACTGTTTGTTGATTGAATTAATAAACTGACAGCAGTCTTGCAGTCAATAAATCGAATGACATCTTCATAAAATTAGACTATCACGGATTTCAAATGGGGTAAGAATTCCCCAATGATAAGAACTCGGTTTCTCAATCAACGGTACAGGTTCGAATCCCAGTCATGCATCATTGACTTTTCTATAAACAAGTGCGTCTTTGAAATTATTTATCACTATATTACGGCAAAGGAAAAGATGGTGAGGAAACCTACACATCTGAAGATTCTTTAAAAACGTTGTCGGTGTGAATTCTATCAATTTGCTCTTAACCGATGCGGTGAACTGAAACCCCGTTCTTCTGAGAAAGCATCAGCAGTGGGACAATGAAGGGACAATAAATTGATGACGACGAACGGAATGCCTTCCCCATGACGTTTTAATGCTATTACATTATTAATTAACTAGTTGACGGTGAACTTGTTTCCGCCTCAAAGTCAAAAATCCAAAACTATCGGTGTTCCTTCACTATATTGTGCATATACAGAAAAACCTTCCTCTTGAATCACTCTATCTATTAAAAATTGCATTAAAATCTGTAGTATAGTTTTAAAGATCTAAGCATACATAGGGACAGATAGCGGGAAGCGACTTTGTTTTATACTATGTGGTGATAATAGTAGTATCTACTGGAGTCAGCTTAACCGATTGCGCTGATTATGATCAAAATCTCGTATTTGCAACTTTGACCACCAGTCTAGTGAAGTGGTCACCATAAAGATCTAACACGCAGTAGGTTTCATGTACAATTCTCTTGTAGACAGATGTTTAAATAAAGAATTTAGATTTTTGACCTGGGTCTGGGTGTTGATGTATTCATCTACAACTGTATCCATGGCACACACGGCATAGGATAAATAGTAGTGCGGGGCTGTGAGCCTACATCTGACTTCTTCTATTTTTCTGACTTCTGACTGTCTGTAGTTTTCTAAGTAATAATGTCGTCCACACTTCACATTGTTACGATAATGAATTAAATAATAAGCCTCTCATTTGACTTCTAATAGAAGAGGGTATGTGATATGGGGATGACAACACGCTAGCGCCGGAGTTCGGAGAGAACGGCATTCTGATTCGAGACCTCAAGGAGGACATAAGATTTGCAATACTATGATTTTTGTTTGTGCTAATTAATATTGAGTATAAAATACTGTTATTCTTGTATATATAGTATACTTCATCATCATCATCATCAGCCCGTTTTAGTCCACTGCTGGACATAGGCCTCTCCCATAGCGCGCCACTGAGCCCAATCTTCGGCTATCCTCATCCAGGTACTTCCCGCCGCCCGGCGCAGATCGTCGCGCCAACGAGCAGGAGGGCGTCCCACGCTACGTTTACCCAGACGCGGTCTCCACTCTAATAACCGCTTACTCCAACGATTGTCGGTTGTACGGCAGATGTGACCGGCCCATTGCCACTTCAGCTTGCTGGCCTTTTGAGCTAAGTCGGTGACTTTGGTCCTCATTCGAATTTCAAATGTAGTGTACTTATACCAATTAAATTAATATACATCTACTGTCGACGGAGTTATCATTATAGTAAAGTTAAGTGTTAAGTCAAAATTTGTAAGTATTCTGACCACTCATACTCATAAACCATCATAGTGTTAAGGAAAAAATGTTCTCTTTTAACATTTAAGCAACTTATTCCGACGTCATCTGTCAAACATTCGAATACAAAGACCTCTTAATAAACTTCCAGTACGGTACCAAACTGGCTTATTTGCAACACTCGAGCTACGAAAAGTTTAAACTGACAAAAGCCTGCAATATCGAGTGTCACGAGTATTTGTTCCGGATGAGTGGCGCGGCGGATCACCCACAACCTATAAATAAACACAATTGACGTATGACAAAGCGGGCTTAGTATGCTCTAGTTAATTTTTAATCTACGACCCGTTCTAACGGTTGTATTTATAATCCGTTGTTTGTGTTTAACTTGTGTTTAGAAATGTTTAGAAAGTGTTGATTGATCGTTATTGCCTTTATAAGTTCAGTTGTTTGAGCTTAAAGGTGGTAGTACTTATGGTTCATCTTGGGACGCACCAGAAACACACCAATTTTTGCTTAATATCAGCAGCATTATGCGCAGCTTTGCTCCAGTCTCTAAAACAGAAAAATAATATAATAGAATAACTCTAGTAAAAAAGATATTCTTATCCAAGATGTTTCAATTTAGTCCTCAGATGTAGCAGAGCATGTGTTTTTTGCTTCCACTCTATGAGCGGCGACATTCCAGTCCACGTGATCGCTTACCATCAGATGGACTGCATGAATGTTATTTCAATCTTATAAAACAGGTGCTCTACTCAGTTTCGACGAAATTCGGTTAAGGAAGTACATGGGTAACTCGTGTAGAATAATTTCAAATCGCTCAAAAGACTTCCGAACGTTTATATTTAAGCTCATTAATTACATTTCACTAATCCTTTTCTAAATTGCTGATTATTAGCAATTTTCTTTTGGTTATTTCATGAAATTCTACTAAATTAACAAATCAGTAACCAATCCCGTTTAAGAAATACTTGGAAATAGGCTTTGGGAGAAACGTTGAAAGCTTCTCAGCCGTGAGGTTACATATTATAATGCTGATAGCGCCTATTGTCTTGGACCCTTGACGGTTTCACGCCTTCATGGCCCCTGAATATATTGAAATAATATCGTGTTTCAGGGACAGTACTTCAACAGCTATTGTTTTGGTACGATGTCTTATTTGATCTATTTTAATAGTGTTAAATTTATATCACTATCGCTTTATAGCTCAAGGTAATAACTTTTTATATGATAAACATCGTATGTCACAAAAAGTACATATAAATATTGTCCATACAAAGTTATAGTTTGGCAAAGGGAGATCTCCCGCCAGGCTAGGTGATCATGCCTGGGGAGCGGCCGTGTTCCGACAGTAGTTGTTCAGAACTTGTATATATGCGGGGTATTGAGAATACTTCGATAGCGTGTTTCTTGCGCCATCTCTTGATGAGTAGCGGGAGGTCGCCACATCACCCCTGCTCAGACCGGAGGTCGATAGGTCCGCAAATCTCTATCTGCGGTGAGTCGAGATGGGAGGGCGAAGGTTAGGTCTTGGGATGCCCTCTATCCACGGTGACTTGGGATGTGAGGGTGAAGCGAAGCGTGGTGGCGAGCAATGGCTGCTCAAGCTGTCCGAGAAGCGGAGAGCAGCTAGACGTTAGAGCGAGAGAGGAAGAGAGAGAGAAGCGTTATTGTAATGCGCTGCGGTGCACCTGATGAGCTGCTGATCGGATCTTGTGGTTCTGCAGTCCATCCAGCGAGTGAGGTTGCCACCATCAAGAAGAGACGAGTTCTTCGTTTGGGGTCACCACTTTGGCAAAGGGAAATCTCCCGCCAGGCTAGGAGATTATGCCTGGGGAGCGGCCGTTCTCCGGACAGTAGTTGTTCGGAACTTGTATATATGCGGGGTATTGAGAATACTTCGATAGCGTGTTTCAGAAATACTAGTAACGCCATCTCTTGATGAGTAGCGGGAGGTCGCCACAGTAGTATATCTTCTTACCGCAATTCGACAAGAGATGGCACCACTGGTATTCTAAATCACGCTATCAAGATTTCCTTAATATCCTGCATACATATAAGTCCACGTAAATTATCGGAGCACCTAGCCTGACGGGAGTTCTCCCTTTTATAAACTTTACAGGTGGTAGAACCAGTATAGTTTGATCGGGAAAGTACCACTGCCACACCTATTTCTTGGGTGAAGCAATTCTTGCGTTTCGATAGGAGGTTGTGGTTGCCGGCACACTTTTATCATTGTCCTCGGGAGTAGCAATGCATCTTTGATTGACCTCAGAACCCATGTTCTAATAGAGGTTGCTTACAGATGTCCATGGGCGGCAGTGAACACTTACCTTCAGGTGGACTGCATGCTTCTTTGCTACTTCAAGAGATAACAAAGTGGTACCTCCGGAGACCAACCACAAATAGTTCTCGAATAGACGAAATATCTATCCTCACCTTTGCATCATTCTATGTCATAACAAAACTGTATTGGGGGCAACATGGGCGCCGTATCTAGGATCTGTTGAGTGAAACGGAAATTGGACAGCGGTCACGTTGCAGGCTTGTAGGCTATGCCCTCTCAATACCCGTTTTAGTGGAAACAATTTTATCACGGCTTTTCTCTTTTGAAACTTATTTGAAACCTGATGCGATTATGCGTTACGAAATCGGTTTTCGGCGCAACAAATAGATGGCGCTGTATCCCTTTCTGACGCGCTAACGATTTTACTAAGTAACTTATATAATAATAGCCTTAGTTGGATTTATGTGAAATACTAATTATTTATTTATAATAGCCTAATGGTTGAAACTTACCCTCTCGATCGGAAGGTCCGAGGTTCAAACCCAGGCACGCGCTACTGATTTTTCCAAATTAAGTGCGTATTAAAAATAAATATTCACTGGTTTTCGGCGAAGGAAAACACCGTGAGGAAACCTACACAACCGAGAGTTCTTTAAAAAAAAGTTCTGGGAGGTGTGTGAACCCCACCAATTCGCACTTGGCCAGCGTGGGGGACTATGGCCTAAAACTCTCTCATTCTGACAGAAGACCCGTGCCCAGCAGTGAGACAATAATGGGTTGGCACTACCAATGACACAACTCAAAAACGTTTATTTTACTAGAGAGCTTGTTAAAACTTAAACAATGTTATTACTTTTAATTAATTTAAAGTAATAAAAAAATAAAAGGCCATTAACCCCACTCCAGTTAGTGCATAAGTTTTCATTTCTAAAATAATATGATTAATATAAAACTATATACTTATGTTTTTTTTAATTTAAATTGTAATGTTATAAAGTACGAGTAGATGGAAAGATAAATATGAATGTTTAAAATAAAACAAGAAAAAAGACGAAACTGCTGAGTTTCTGACGAATCTTTTCAGTTGAGATTGTGTTCAGATCGATCCAGTGAAAGGGTAACGAAAATATTGTGTAAAATATTGTGTAGTGTACGAAAATAAAATATATTTGAGTATTTCGAAGGTGGTAGAACCGGTGTAGCTCGACCGTGGAAGTACCACCGCCACACCTATTCCTAGCGTGAAGCAGTTCTTGCGTTTCGATAGAAGGGTGTGGTTGCCGGCACACTTTTACATGAGGCGACCATCATAGTCCTCGGGATTAGCAACGCATCTGTGTTTGACTTCAGATAGAACCCATGTTCTGTATGAAGTTGATTACAGATGTCCATGGGCGGCAGTGACCACTTACCATCAGGTGGACTGCATGCTCGTTTGCTACTTCAGTGAAATAAAAAAAAATGTAATTGACAATTTATATATGCCCCCGTAGGCCTATACGATCCCGGGAAGGACGGCGGTATATGTGTTCGCTTACCGTCGTAAAGACTAGACGGGGCGGTGGGTGCAGCCGCCCATCTGGGAGGAGCCCGATGGGACAACGTGCCCAGAGGATTCCAAAGGAACGCGGTTGTGTTCCTTTGGAGATCCCGGAGTCCTCTTTATAGCGCCGAGGACAGCCACCGGGAGGGATTTTGGTGCGGTAAAAAGCCCACATAACCCTGCGATGCTCCCAGGGCGTCGGGTGCCTTTCAAAGGTTTCCCCCTCGAGAACAAAAAAAGGCCTAGTATTTAAATTCAAAATATTTTCAAGGTTATCACGGCTCTACTATAAATATTTAATCGGAGCTTAGTCAAATAGTGCTATAACCCTATAACTTTATTATATGCAGATCTAGAGCGCAATAGAAATATACGATCCTAAGGCTTACAGCATAGTAGAGCGCGTTATAATCTACATATAAACTTGTGTTTATGAAAATATACAGATATATAGTCATCGTAATGAAATGAAATGAAATGTCTTTATTTTGTATAGGCCTACGGGGGCACTACAAATTGTCAGTTACATTTTTTTTCTTACACTACCACCGGATCGGAATACGTCCTCAACTGAGAAGATCCGGCAAGAAACTCAGCGGGTTTGTCTTTTTTTCTTATTTATATTCATTTTTTTAATATTATTACAATCATGTTTTTTTTTACATGGTAATGAAAGTTAGCTCCAGTATCTTGCCTTACAGTTCAGTAAAAGAGAGCCCTGTAAAATCACTACTACACTCTGCTGGGCACACGTCTCCTCATGAGGTTGCGCTTTATATATTATCTTATAATAATAGTTATAAGTTATTATGTATTGCTATTTTCAAGGTGTTTTTTAATGTGAAGCATTTCTTGCGTTTCGATAAAGGGGTGTGGTTGCCGGCACACTTTCGAGGCGACGTCATCGTCCTTGGGAGTAGAAACGCATCTGTGATTGACTTCAAATGGAACTCATATTCTGTATGTGGTTCATACAAATGTCCATGGGCGGCAGTGACCACTTAGCATCAGGTGGACTGCATGCTCGTTTGCTATTTCAGTCAGATAAAAAAAGTTAAACAGGACCAGGTCAAGTTTCAAGTTGACCAGTGGTTAGTCTTGTGTGTGTCCATGGTACCCACGACACAGGAGAAAATCCTAGTGTGGGGCTATGAGTATAGAAAGCGTATTTAAAAAAACTTAATGCGAAGAATCTATCGACAGTCGATTGTTAGTCATGTTTTCGTAGATATATTCTATTATGTCCTTGAATATTCACAGAGCAGTAGAGAACAGTTAATGCAGTCGCTGAAGCTGCATGCTCAAGCGATAGTAACCAATCGGCTTAATAATTGATTTCAGGACCGCATAAAGGGACGCAGCGGAGGGTAATCTTTTATCTATAGCAATGCTGTTCAGATCAAATACAATAGCTAGCCAATACAAATACCTCTATACTAGTGATACGATTCACTAGTATAGAGCTATTTGTACCTCTATACTAGTGATGCGATTCACTAGTATAGAGCTATTTGTACCTCTATACTAGTGATGCGATTCACTAGTATAGAGCTATTTGTACCTCTATACTAGTGATGCGATTCACTAGTATAGAGCTATTTGTACCTCTATACTAGTGATGCGATTCACTAGTATAGAGCTATTTGTACCTCTATACTAGTGATGCGATTCACTAGTATAGAGCTATTTGTACCTCTATACTAGTGATGCGATTCACTAGTATAGAGCTATTTGTACCACTATACTAGTGATGCGATTCACTAGTATAGAGGTATTTGTACCTCTGTACTAGTGATGCGATTCACTAGTATAGAGCTATTTGTACCACTATACTAGTGATGCGATTCACTAGTATAGAGGTATTTGTACCTCTGTACTAGTGATGCGATTCACTAGTATAGAGGTACAAATACCTCTATACTAGTGGTGCGATTCACTAGTATAGAGGTACAAATACCTCTATACTAGTGGTGCGATTCACTAGTATAGAGGTACAAATACCTCTATACTAGTGGTGCGATTCACTAGTATAGAGGTATTTGTACCAAGCAAGTCAAATACCAAGCAAGTCGTCGTTGAACCCATTATTGTCCCACTGCTGGGTACGGGTCTTCTCGGAATGAGACCCATTTAGGCCATAGTCTACCGCGCTGGACAGAGTGCGGATTGGTGGACTTCACGCACCTCCGAGACCTTTTTTTAAAAGAACTGTTGTGTGTATAGGTTTCCTCAAAATGTTTTTCTTCACCGAAAAGCAGTGATAATTAATTTCTGCGTGCCTAGGTTTGAACCTCGGTCCTCCCGATTGAGAGGGCAAGTTTTAACTACCAAGCAAGTACATTGTTAGAGTAGGCCGACGAAAAAACATTTTTGAAATCCCAAATCAATAGTTTTGAAAGCTAATCTTTTTTATATATTGACGAAAACATTTTTTTTATATATTTATCGCTGAACCTTATATGTTTAAATACAGCCTTACGTAGAAAATCATACAACAGTAATAATTGTTATCAGAAACCGTAACATATTCTTTGAACCGCTGGTATGATCCGGTTTAACACGCCAAGGGACCCTAGGGGAAACTCTTATAAGGGCCGCACTCAGTATTACCTCGCAAATAGTTCAATATAGGTAAGAACTTTAAAGTTCATTAAAAATAATGAAAGGATATGTCTTTGTATAAAGTAAGTCTGTATCTTTGGACTTAACCACGATATCATATACATAATTATATCACGAATGAATAAGAATAAATAATAGTTTAAACAAACTAAAAAACACGCTTTTTATAGAAAACCGAACTAAAAAATAGAAAATAAATTTAAATTAAGAAAATAGTGTTAAAAATTTCAATGAATATAAATTAATAATAGTGTGAATAAAAAAAAATAAAAAAAAGCGTGGGGTGCATGGTGTCAATGGTTATAGATATTTTATTGACAGATATGAGGAGAGCGATTATCATTTCGATAATATCTTAAAAAGCACCCCACGCTTTTTTTAATTTTTTTTTTTATTCACACTATTATTAATTTATATTCATTGAAATTTTTAACACTATTTTCTTAATTTAAATTTATTTAAATTTATTTTCTATTTTTTAGTTCGGTTTTCTATAAAAAGCGTGTTTTTTAGTTTTTTTAAACTATTATTTATTTTCTACTTTTTAGCCAAATTAAAAAATGGAATAATTTTATCAAATTAGTGTATTGTCATCGGTCCTCAATAAATGTACAAAATTTGAACGAAATCTGGCCGTTTAAAGTGGGTCAAAATCGCGCCCAAAGAAGTCGGTTACAAACATACAAACAAACATAGAGGTGAAGCTAGTAAAAAGAGCGATAATCAATTAATAATTTGACGACCCGCGTGGCGCAGCGGTTACTATACCGGTCTGACACGCAGTGGGTCCCGGGTTCGATTCCCGGCTAGACAGGTATCTGAATGATGAGTTTAGATGCTGTTCTGGGTCTGGGTGTTTGTGTATTCGTCTTTGTATGTGTCCATGGCACCCACGACACAGGAGAAAATCCTACTGTGGGGCTATGAGTGTAGAAAGCGTTTTTTTTTAATCATTAGTCTATCACAAAATTGGTGTTTTATTTGTATTATTTTATATTTAAATCCATGCGCACAAACAGCTATGTTCCACTTTCCAAAAAAACCTAAATACACTTAGTATTATAACTTAGTATATAGTATTAGTCTAAATACACTTAGCATTTAGGTTTTTTTTGGAAAGTGGTTTTCAAAAATCTAAAAAAAAGTTAAGATTAACAATACACAATAATGTATGTTTCAATAGTACCTTATATAATCAATGATCAGACACAGCAATATTTGTCATCGAATGCTAAAACGTATCCTCTGAATCGTTTTAAGACGCCAAGGGACCCTAGGGGAAACCCTTACAAGGGCCGCATTCAGCGTTGCCTAACTCGCAAATAATAGTTCAATTTGGGTAAGAACTTTAAGGTTTATTTCACACACGCACGCACACACGCATTTAAACTCATAGCCTCACACTAGAATTTTCTCCTGTGTCGTGGGTACCATGGACACACACAAGACGAATACACAAACACCCAAACCTAGAACAGGAATCCAAACTCATCATTCCTGTCTGGCTGGGAATCGAACCCGGAACCCGTTGCGCGTTAAACCGGTATGGTAAACGCTATGCCACACGGGTCATCGTATTTACGAATAACAAGCTTATTTCTGTGACTCCGTCCGCTTTGATTATGTTTACCATGATAATACCAGAGTTTTTTTTTATATAATTATGAAGCAGAAAACGAGCATGCATCTATCTGATTGTAAGTGGCCTAATTTTGTTTGTTTTTCTTTTTTTCATATTATCTTGCCATCAGTAGCTGTATATTTTAGGTGGCTAGTATTTCCCCAAATAACAATTTAAATCATTCCGTACTAGTATAAATAGTTGCAGGTGAAAAAAAATATGTATTACCTTTGCCTTCAGTGCAAGATTACTAGGCGACCGCTCTGTTCGAAGCACTTAACACTTCGCCAATTTGATTTTTCAGTTGACTTTAAAAATTTTAACCCCCAACATAAAAAAGAGAAGTGATTTTAAGTTTGACCGCTATTCCTGTCTGCCTGTCTACGGATCGGTGACTTTTAAACGAATGAACCAATATTGATGGGGTTTTGTTGTAGTGAACGTGAATGTTTCTAAACTTTTCTTTATAGCGTTGGCTTTTGTTTTTAACCGACTTCCCAAAGGAAAGAGGTTATCTATTCGTCACGTATATTTTTTTTTTTTTTTTTTTTTTTTTTTTTTTTTTTTTTTTATGTATGTTCGGGCGAAATGGCTAGAAATCGTCGACCTACCGACACGATTCATACGACATTGTATGCGACTAGTTTCACAGGCAGTCCCATATTGAGGAAAATGAAAACCTTCCAGCGGTTTTCCCGGAAAATTGGAAAATGTCGGTTTCTTAAAATCTTGAATAACTTTGGTGTTTATAAACCGATTTCCATTTTCTTTCTTTCATTTGATAGGAAATTTCGTCACGCAACTTTTTCTCTTGGACATGGGTATGCTGTGATGCTTAACTCTTTGAGTTATGGGGTGGAAACCACCACCACTCCTCAAGTTTTTTAGATAATTTGAGATAACTCGGCTTCTGCCGAATCGATTCTTATGAAACTTGGAATATGTATTATATATCTATGCTTATATAGGTTGACGAAAAATTTGACCTTCAACTCTTCGATCCTGATGATGCAGGATTACAGCTATCCTAAACTATAACATTAGCTATTTGGTGCTTACATATATGTAACAATACTACTAAGCAGAGACATGTGATGAAAATTTGACCTTCAACTCCTCAATCCTGATGATGCAGGGGTGCCTAAAGCCTAAACCATTGGGGTTGACCATTTGGTGCTTATGGGTATGTTATAACAATACTAAGCAAAGACATATTATAAAAAAAATGACCTTCAACTCCTCAACCCTGATGATGCAGGGTGCTGTAAGCCCAAGCCGTAGGTGATGGCCATTTAGTGCTTACGGATATATAATAAGATAGCAAGGCAAAGATATACGATGACAAATTTGACCTTCAACTCCTCAACCCTGATGATGCAGGGGTACTGCAGGCTTAAACCATAAACGTTAGACATTTGTTGCTCACGGATTTGTAATAACATTGCTAAGCAAAGGTATACGACGAAAAATTGGACCTTCAACTCCTCAATCCTGATGATGCAGGGGTATTGAATGCCTAAGCCATAAAACTTAGCTATTTCAATCTTACGCATTCAAAATGATATTTAAAAAAATGTAAGATAAAACATTAGAAAAATGGTTGTATACGGTGGAAAATTGGACCTTCAACTCCTCAATCCTGATGATGCTGGGGTGCTTCAAGCTTAAACTATAGGCGTTAGCTACATGATCGCTACGTATATCTGATAAGATTACTAAGCAAAGATATAAGATGAAAAATTTGACCTTCAACTCCTCAAATCTGATGATGCAGGGGTACTTCAGGCTTAAACTATAGGCGTTGGCCATTTGATGCTTATGGGTATGTAATATATTTACAAAGCGAAGAGGTATGATAAAAAAGTTGACCTTCAACTCCTCAACCCTGATGATGCAGGGTACTGTAAGCCCAAGCCATAGAAGTTGGGGATCTGTTGCTTACGTGTATGCGATGAGATTACATAGAAAAGATATGACATGATAATTTTGACCTTCAACTCTTCGGCCCTGATGATGCAGGGGTACTTCAGGCTTAAACCATAGGCGTTGGCCATTTGATACTTATGGATATGTAATATATTTACAAAGCAAAGACGTATGATAAGAAAATTGACCTTCAACTCCTCAACCCTGATGATGCAGGGTACTGCAAATTTAATTATAAGCATCGACCATATGGTGCTTACGTATATGTAATGAGATTACTAAGCAAAGATATGACATGATAATTTTGACCTTCAACTCCTCAACCCTGATAATGCTGGGGTCCTTCAAGTTTAAACCGTAGGCATCGGCCATATTGTGCTTACGTATACATAATGTTGTTGTTCACAATACCAACAATGAGTTTCGGAGAGGATGTAATTATGATCAAAAATTCCACTTTGAATACAATTACCTGAAAGATGCAAGAGTACCACCAACCTTTTTAAATTGGATGGGTTATTTTTATCAGTATCAGTTGAATTATACTCTTAGTTATAAGGTTTATATTACTTTTTCTACTTTAAATATTGATAATTATAGGTCTATTCTTTAAATAAATGTTTACTCAGAAAAAGTTGTTTTATTCGGTTAGGTTAGGTTCGAACAGATTTTTCTAATTCAGAATCTAAGGGAGGGGGCGCGGTAGCGCCCCCGACCGGTTGTGTCAAAGAAGTCTATTTTTATATGATGACGTCAGCACATAATTTTATTCATCCGAAAATCGGACGAATAATTAATTTTATTCATCCGGTTAGCGGACGACTAGCAACAGCCATAACTGATTTTATCGTGACTGAAAAGCGTGAAAAAAAAAATTTTAAACAAAAAATACAACCGACTTCCATGCCACATAAAAGTAAAAAATAATTTAAATACATGTTGGTTTAGAGCAAACACAGTTCTTAGTACATAGTCCCGAAGTCGGCGCTCATATAAGATACATGTAGTTTCGTCATGATCCAGCAAAATATGGTGAGCGCCGACTTCGGGACTATGTACTAAGAACTGTGTTTGCTCTAAACCAACATGTATTTAAATTATTTTTTACTTTTATGTGGCATGGAAGTCGGTTGTATTTTTTGTTTAAAATTTTTTTTTATTTTCAATTTATTTTTATCTTTCTTTTAGTATTTCGTGCAGTCACAGTCAGTTCCACACCTATTTCGAACGTGAAGCATTTTTTGCGTTTCGCTGGAAGGGTGTGGTTGCCGGCACACTTTTATATGAGGCGACCATCGTAGTCCTCGAGAGTAGCAACGCATGTGTGATTGACTTCAGATGGAACCCATGTTCCATTTGAGGTTGCTTACCATCCATGGGCGGCAGTGACCACTTACCATCAGGTAGACTGCATGCTCGTTAGCTACTTCAATCAGATAAAGAAGTCAAAAATGCTGCACAGTCCTACCTATATTTGCAACTAACAGAATCACCAATGCGTTGCTGAATCGCCCTCGTCAAAGTTGACATAACCAATAACCCCTAAACCATTTCCCAAATCCGTTTCGCCTCCGCTACTCCCATCACCATAACACACGTATTTATTTATTTTATTCATAGCTCGGTATACGAAATCGGATTTACTTTATCGATGCAAATAATCGCGAATGAACCATGTGTGCATTTCACTTGAGATCGCGTGATTCGGCGTTATTCTGATTATATCTATCGCTTTTGATTGTTATCTCTATGCATCGAATATTATTGACCTATTTGCTTGATTTGAAATAAACTTTTATTTTTTATAGCTTTGCGTGTAAATATAGAAGACGGTTATTCCTGCGGCGTCGCCCGCTTCGGTCACGTCTACCACGGTAATGAGTATTCTATGTATTAATCTAGGTCATAAAATATGGCCCCGTAGTTCCGGGATCATAATAGGGGATACCGTAATCCCCTGCCTGTCGTGAGAGGCGACTAAAAGGGGCTTCCGAGGTTGCGGGGTTGGGGACCGTTTGGTCAGGATCCCGAGAAGGACGGCTGTGTGTGTGTGCTCTAGGAGGAGTCTGATGGGGCAACGCGTTCAGAGGACTCCGGCTGCGTTCCTTTGGAGATCCCGGAGTCCTCTTTTTTGCGCCGAGGATGGCCACCGGGGTTTTAGTGCAGTAAAATCCCACATAATCCTGCGTCGCTCCCACGTCGTCGGGTACTTTTTGAAAGTTGAACTCTCTCTCGAGAAAAAAAAAGGTTATAAATCGTGTGTATCAAATTTCAGAAATGCCACCGGTTGTTTTTCTGTGAAAAATTACGCAGAGAAGAAACACGCATACAAATTTTCATATCTATAACATTATCTAGCTGATTCCCATTCAGACAAGTTCACCATGAGAATGAGTATCCTATAGGTTGATCTAGATCATAAACTGCGTGTAGCTAAGTTTCAGTGAAATTCTAATAATAATTTAACCAAATCCATCCTCACAAACTTCCGTATCTATAATATTAGTAGAAATAAAAGTATTTTTTATCTGTTTGAAGTAACAAACAAGCATGCAGACCACGTGATGATAATTGGTCACTGCCACCCATGTAAATCTGTAAGCAACTTCAAATAGAACATGGGTTCTATCTAAAGCCAATCACAGATGCGTTGCTACTCTCGAGGACTATGATGGTCGCCTCATACAAAAGTGTGCCGACAACCAGACCCTTCCACCGAAACGCAATGAATTCTTCACGCTAGAAAAATGTATGACTCTGGTACTTTCCCGGTCTCTCTCTCTCTCTCTCTCTCTCTCTCACTATATAATGACGATATTGATGCAGCTCATATTGCAGTGATGTAGACACATTGTCGTGCCTAATAGACGGCTCCCGCAGGAAGGTAGTTAGGTTTTCGGTAGACCGCATAAACGATTCGCTAATTGAGTTTTGATTCTAAATACAATGTGATATTTGTTATTGCATTAGAAACATTAAAATCTGCTATTCAAAAATCACGCATTGTTCATCAAAATCGTCAAAACTATATAAATTTAAAGCGTAAATAAATTGTATCGGAATGAAATACAGAAAGCCTAGATTCGCATCTCCCCCCCCCCCCTCCTCCATTAGCATAGAAGAAAAAGGAAAAATTTTGGAAGCAAATTTCGGAGCCGTATCATGGACTGTTAAAATAATTCAGAGATTTTATTTTATTTTTATTTTTTTATTATTGTATACTAAAGTACTATTATATATTTTTTGTAGAATATACAGCTTTAAAAATAGCTGTATACATTTCTACAAAAAGTTGAGAGACGTCAAGAGACATCCGGATGGAATTATGTACAAAAAATCTGTATAAACTTCACAAATCAAAAATAATCGTCGCGACACTACACTGTTCAAAGCAAAAAAGAAAGACGGAACGAAAATAATTGACTTGTTTTCTATAAGAGAGATAGAGAGAGAAACATGCGCACGCCGCGCGGCTTACTACACTGTAGCAAAGTGTCGTGACAACTTTTCGTCTGAATTTTTTCCGTCTAGCCTCCTTCACAACGAGCGATAAGGAACTTCGTTCCAAAAAATCGTAAATTTCTATTATCCTTATGTTAGCTAAGGCTTCATTAGGTGAAACCTTAGGGAACCATCCTTTATTTTAATCTAAGTCATAATCTGTGTATGTCAAATATCAGCTGAATTCTAAATGTGTTTTTTCATGGATTACAAACTTTCAGACATATAATATTATTTATCATCCGTATGGATATTATCACAGTTCCGATCCAGAATAAGGACATATAGCAGTCTCTCCATTGTTTACGTTGTACATATTCGGCACTGAAATATTCATAGCTATATCCCCACTATAAATATTAACTTCAACGATGTTCAATCTCCAGGGATACGCCATACGAGCTTTTTGCCACAACTTGGTTTAAATAACAAAATATCCTATTGAAAGGTAAATTTATTAAGTTATGGTAACAAGTAACATTGTTAAATTATTTATACAAAAGGCGGACTCTTAAATATGATTAATGTCACTTTCAGTTAATTGCTTTATAACAGTCGGCTTTTTGTTTTTATTACAAATTATTTGATTTAACGATTCTTTGAATTTTGCTTCAAAATAGTAAAATAAAGGGAATTATAATATAACACACACACACACACGCGCGCGCACACTCACACACCCACGCACACACACACACACACATTCTTCCCCATTTAAACATTTGTCGAGCGCTTTCTTTACTTTTAATAGATATATTTTTCTTACATTCATACATCTACTAGTAAGAAATGTGATGAATACTTTGTGATGTTTTTTTAGCTAAATAACTATATTGTAAATCCGTAATTGGCTTCAAGACCTACATTATAAGTTTAGAGTGTAATTGTATTGTTACAAGTTGTGGAATTTGTAAATAAATAAAAAAAACACATATATACACTTTCTACACTCAGAGCTCCACACTAGGATACACTCCTGTATCGTGGATACCATGGAAACACACAAGACGAATACGCTAATACCCAGACCCAGAACATGAATCTAAACTCATCATTCAGATACTTGTCTGGCCGAGAATCGAACCCGGGACCTATTACGCGTCAGACCGATATGGTAACCGCTCCGCCACGCGGGTAGTCAATATATTTGAATGGTGTATTAACTATCTTTCATTTAATATTCTTATTTTAAAATAATAGTTAAATCTTCCCTTACCCCTTATATAATCGCACACGCCACATACATATGTATATATACATATAATCGGAAAACAGAGCTGTCTAATAGATAGCCTAATGGTTGAAACCTGCCCTCTCAATCGGTGCAAGGTTGAAACCCAGACAAGCACCACTGATTTATGTGCGTACTATAAATTAATTATCATTGCTTTTCGGTGAAGGAAAACATCGTGAGGAAACCTAAACACCCGGAGTTCTTAAAAAAAGTTCTCGGAGGTGTGTGAAGCCCACCAATTCGCACTGGTCAGCGCGGTGGACTGTGGCCTAAAAACTCTCTCATTCTGAGAGAAGACCCGTGCCCAGCAGTTGGACAATAATGGCTTGACGAGAATCGGAAAACATTACCGTTATACGCAATCGGGTTCAAATATATTATATCTATACTAATATTATAAAGCTGAAGAGTTTGTTTGTTTGTTTGAACGCGCTAATCTCTGAAAGTACTGATCAGATCTGAATATTATTTTTGAATCTAATAGGATATCTATCGAGGATGGCTATAGACTATATTTTATTTAAATCGGATGTATGAAAAGACTTTTGAGACCTACTGCTGGACATAACCCTGCCACCACCAGTTTATTCACCACGGTCACCGGGAAGTTACAGGACGAAGGACTACCGCACCTCCTTTAGTTTGCATGTGTTATTTTAATTTTGAAATAGCAGGACCTTCCATGCTGAGTTTAGACTTATTTATAAGCATTATTTTAAAAAGCCATATAAGCGATGGGCTTAACTCCACCTCCTTATACAGAAACTCTCAATTCACTAGATTATCTAGATATTACTGTGGCGACCTCCCGCTACTCATCAAGAGATGGCGCTACTAGTATTCTGAAACACGCTATCGAAGCATTCTTAGAATCCTGCATATATACAAGTTCCGAACATTAACTGTCGGAGCACGGCCGCTCCCCAGGCATGATCACCTAGCCTGGCGGGAGATCTCCCTTTGCCAAAGTTGGAGGTGCATCCCACTTTGGCAAAGGGAGATCTCCCGCCAGGGTAGCGGGAGGTCGCCACATTACGTATTTTTTAAACGCGGATGAAACCGCGGGAAGTACTAGTCTACTATATACATACATACATTCCACGAAATAGTTCTAAGTGTCTAACTTTCACTGATTTTAGTACTCCCGTAAAATCCAGTCATTATACACTTTTGCCTTACCCTTTAGTTAAATACATAAGTATTATAAAGGGCCCAAGAGAATCAAGTTTCAAATCAAAATTACGTATTCATGCAAAATGGGTTGTTTCAAGGCAAAATCAATTTCATTAAATTTCAAATTTACCAGAAACTTCTATATAAGATATCATTTAGATAGCCATGGTTCGGTTGATTGAACAAGCAGTTAAATTAATTTCTTGTTGTTAAACCAAGCGGAGTTGTTGATTTGTTAAGAGATAAACTAGCAACCCACAGCTGGTGAACGAAGGATGATTCTACCAGGCCGTAGAACCGTGTAGTTCTACCAGCGAAAGTACCACCGTCGCACCTATTTTTAAGGTGAAGCAGTTCTTTGTCTCTGTAGTTCCGGTACCAGAATAAGGCAACGGTATCCCCTGCCGTAAGAGGCGACTAAAAGGGGCATCCGGGGTTTAGGGCGGGTAGAGTGGGAGCTTGAAACGTGGTCGCATGCCGCCGTAAAGACCAGAACTCGGGTGTGTGGGTTTCCTCACGATATTTTCCTTCACCGAAAGGCTATGATAAATAATTTCTCATACGCACATAAATCAGTGGTACGTGCCTGGGTTTGAACCTCGGACCTCCCGATTGAGAGGGCCAGTAAAACCAAGTTGAGAGGTTATAAATACTGTAATTGACGTGATGAATAAAGACATTCAGCGACTTTTTGTGTAGATACTAGTCTACACATCCCAATAGGTTCATCAATCAAGTAGAAAACGCTATAATATTTTTGATGGTATTTTTGTTATATTGATTAACATCAAGAAAGAAAATCAAAAAAGATTTTTATTTTTGTCGTCAAATATCAAACTCTATTTTGAAATCCTCACCTATTCGTAATCGTAATATAAAATCATAGTATTCAACCCACTATTGTCCCACTTCTGGGTACGGGTCTGCGTTCCAAATGAGAGATTTTTAGGCAATAGTCCGCTGCGCTGGCCAAGACTTCACACACTTTAGGGAATTTTCTTTTTTAGGAACTCTCAGGCGTTTATGGTAACTCGCAATGTTTTTCTTCGCCGTAGAGCAGTGACAATTAGTTGTTAATACACACATCAGCTTTTAGAAAAAACAGAGTACGTGTCTTGGATTCGAACCTCGGACCTCCCGATTAACAGCGCGGTCTTCAACCTTTAGTCCATTAATGCCTACTAGCCACTCCTAGAGTATATAGTGAGGTAATTTCATCGACCGACATTTTGACCTAAAAGTTATTCTACCATATTGCAAAAAAATAAACTTAAATCCAAACAAAGAAAAATCAATATCATTGAGACAGACAGACCAGAGATTAAGGTAAGCACTAATTTTGTATTTGAAACCCTGTGGCTTGAGAGATTCTGATCAAACATTTCAAAGCGAGTGGCTTTCATTCCAAGTGGTACGTATCCTGGCTGGCTTCACGAAACACGAGGACTCTTGATTGAAATACTAGCTTTACAAGATAGTTGAACATAACAGCGTTTCTGCTAGTATTAAGTTCGCTTATGGTATGTTCTGCTATTGTTGTATTAAGGATTCAAACTAGTCGCAACTACTGTTATATATGTATCTGTAATCAACACAAAGAGATATACCTCCGTTTAGCCTTTTAGGAGTACTACTAGATAAAGCCCTTCGTTAATGGGTCCGCTAGTCACCAGGTAGTAGTATTTTTTTTTTATTTATTTAAATGAAGTAGCAAACGAGCATGCAGTCGACCTGATGGTAAGTGGTCACTGCCGCCCATGGACGTCAGTAATAAACTTCATACAGAACATGGGTTCCACCTGAAGTCAATCACAGATGCGTTACTTCGCCCGAGGACTATAATGCTCGCCTCATGTGAAAGTGTGCCGGCAACCACACCCTTCCATCGAAACGCAAGAAATTCTTCACGCTAGAAATAGGCGTGGCGGTGGTACTTTTCCGGACGAACTACACTGGTTCTACCACCTTCAATTAGTGTCGGTAGATACCGCCACCACACATATGTCTACCGTGTGGCAGTTTTTGCGTTTCGGTGGAAAAGTGGGGGTTACCACTTCATTTTCAACACGTAGGTTCATCTTCTGAAAAATAATTTAAAATCAAATATGTACACTAAAATCAAATCAAAGAAAAATCAATCCAATTGAGACAAGAAAACGGACAGACCAGAGATTAAGGTAAGCACTAAATTTGTAATTGAGCACAAGTCTGTGGCCTGAGAGGTTCTGATCAAACATTTCAAAGCGAGTGGCTTTCATTCCAAGTGGTACGTATCCTGCCTGGCTTCACAAAACACGAGGACTCTTGATTGAAATACTAGCTTTACAAGATAGTTAAACATAACAGCGTATCTAATATTATGTTCATAGTATTGTTTGGTATTGATGTATTAATTGAGGATTTAATCTTACCGTAACTGCTCTTAAACATCTATCTGTAATCAACCGCAAATAGATACCTCAATTTATTAGCCTTTTTAGGTCCACTAGACATAGTCCTCCCTTTTTTTTGTTCTCGAGGGGAAACCTTCAAAAGGTACCCAACGCCGTGGGAGCGACGCAGGGTTATGTGTGAATTTTAACCCGCTAAAACCCCCCTGGTGGCCGTCCTCGGCACTATAAAGAGGACTCCGGGATCTCCAAAGGAACGCAACCGGAATCCTCTAAGCGCATTGCCTATTCTGGCACAGCCGCGTCTAGTCTTTACGACGGTATGCGACCACACATAACGTCGTCCTTCTCGGGATCGCCTAACCGAACGATTCGAGCTCCCACTCTAACCGCCCGCAACCACGCGTGGTGGAGCGGTTACCATACCGGTCTGACGCGCAATGGGTCCCAGGTTCGATTTCCGGCCAAACAGGTATTTGAATGATGACTTTAGATTCATGTTCTGGGTCTGGGTGTTTGTGTATTCGTCTTGTGTGTGTCCATGGTACCCACGACACAGGAGAAAATCCTAGTTCGGAGGCTATGAGTGTAAAAAGCTTGTTTATTTATATAAGGTTCTGTAGGACAGGATTATATTTTGACTCCTGTTCATGCCAACCCCAGGTGTTTCCAACATTTACAGATTTTGCTACAATGCTAAACTTAAATTACAATGCTAAAATTTTGTTTCAATTATACTAATTTAAATTTTTTTGTTACTTTAAATTAAATTAAAAATATATATAACGTAGTGAGCGAGTGATATCAGGATGGTCGAGGTCTCTTCATTACTATTCTTGAAGATTTCAAGTAAAACACAGGAGTAAACTTCTTCGATTTATTCACAATTGAGGAGGTCCGATCGCTTCGACGGTTAAACAAGAATCTTTTTCTACCGGCAGGCGCTCGCCTTTTTATAAAAATGTTTGGTGAGGTGACAATAACAAATTTATAAAGGGTAAACTAAATTACAATTCTAAAAATCACTAAATATTGCTAATTTAATAAACAAACAATTTTCGATCTAACTAAAATAATTATTTTCGGCGAAGTGTTTTTCATAAATACGCGGTGTCGCGCTGACATATACAATAAAATTTATATTATTATTTATATTCTTATTAGCTCATTACATTAGTCGACTACGCATACGCATTTAGATAACTAAAGTTATTATAATACTGTGACTAAGTTAAATCGTTTCATATAAGAAAATTTCCTCAGTCTTCAAACAAGAACACGGCAATGCTCTCATAAAAACCATATAAAAAACAAAACCACATAAACCATAAAGAACGGAAAATCCATAAACAATCCACCTTGAAGAGACACAGAGCTATGAAAACTCCAAATCAAAAAGGTAGAGTCATAATTCGCAGACCTCATCGCAATAAAACAGTTCCTATCTGGTGCAATTAATCCAGGCGTGGCGTCCGTAGATTATTTCAAGCCATAAAGTCCAAAGCTCTTTGAATTACTACCTCATTCAGTCTTTAGTACGTCTGCCAAGTTGAGCTAGATTGGAAGGCAAATTTGTTTGATGACGCTTAATTTATCTGTTGCGATAAATAACGCAAATATGCTTCGTGCAAATAAAGGAAAAATCAGGAGCATTTCATAAGTGGTCTTGGTGACTTAGAGATTTGCAGGAAGATTTGTTCAGGCAAATAACTCCTATGTTGTCCAGCGTGAAGCAGATACTGTCAGCGTGAATCTTAGAATTCAGAATTGGCAACGTATATGGCTTTTTTAATCTGATTGAAGTAGCAAACGAGTATGCAGTCCACCTGATGGTAAGTGGTCACTGCCGCCCATGGACGTCTGTAAGCAACTTCATATAGAACATAGGTTCTATCTGGAGTCAATCATAGATGCTCTGCTTCGCCAGAGGACTGAGATGGTCGCCTCAAATACATCACGCTCAAATGTGTGGGGCGGTGGTACCTCCCCGGTCGAACTACACTGGTTCAACTACCTGGATGTATGATTTGAAATAAAAATCGCAGTTTGATATGAAGTTACCGATATCCATAGACGGAAGTGAATGCTTACTGTAGCGATCTCCCGCTGGACCTAGGCTGGACAGTCCTCCCTTTGCTGATCTTACCTTAAGATGAACTGCATGCTCATATATTCAAAGCAGTAGACGGTGATATTTGTTATTTATTACTATTACTTATATTATATGATCTCTAGCTATTTTTAAATGCGCGCCACGTACTAACATATTAAAACACATTTCTCAAAGCGAACGGAGACTTGTTTAAAAGAGGCATGTGAAGCACATTAATGTATTTTTAATATTCGTGAGTATTCATCTTAGGATTTGTATGATACGCATGTCAATGAAGAAACAGCTATCATCATCGAAATCGTCGACCCATTATCTTCCCACTGCTGAGCAAGTCGCCTCTTAAGATGAGAGGGTTGTAGGTCATAGTCCAAACGCGAATTGAGAGATTACACACACCTTTAAGAGATTTGGAACATAAGATTTTTGGAACGAAGTTCCTTATCGCGCGTTGCGAAGGAGACTAGACGGAAAAAAAACAGACGAAAAGTTGTCACGACACTTTTTGCTATAGTGTAGTAAGCCACGCGGCAGGCGCATGTTCCTCTGTCTGTCTCTCTCTCTCTTTCTTTCTCTCTCATAGCACACACACGCTTACTACATTCTCTACTACCCCACACTAGAATTTTCTTCTGTGTCGTGGACACACAAAAGACGAATACACAAATAACCAGACCCAGAATATGTTCTGGGTCTGGGTATTTGTGTCTTCTATTCTGGGTCTGGGTATTCGTGTATTTAAGCTAAACTCATCATTCAAATACCTGTCTGGCCGGCAATCGAACCCGGGACCCATTGCGCGTCATACCGGTGTGGTAACCGCTCCGCCACGCGGGTTGTCAATTTTCATTTCTTCTTTCAATTTTGCTTTAAATAGTGTAGTGTCGCGACGTTTTTTTTTTGTTAAGTTTATACAGGTTTTTTGTACGTAAATGAATATTAAAGTAATAGAAATAATGTTGTTATTATTTTATTATAATAAATAGAAAATAACTTCGCTCCATCCGGGTGTCCCTTGACACCTCTCAACTTCTTTTATAGAAGTCATAGACGTAGAATTCCTCGCTACGTTTTCCTTCACTGTAAAGCAGTGATAATTAATTTAAATATGCACATTATTTAAAAAAAGAAAGAAAGAAAACATTTTTGTTCACGATACACACAACACAAATACCAATACACTGTTACTCAAAAAACAAAGGCATGCCTAGAATTTGAACTTCGAACCTCCCGATTGAGAGGACTAGTTTCAAAAATTAGGCTATCACTGCTCTACAAATACAAAATACGTATCTCAATCATCGTATTTCAATAATTTCTTAAAAATTTAATTACTATTTGGTATTTCTAATACTTAACTCGGAGGTATTTTAATATTAGTATTTATGGCTTCAAAATCCATTTATCATATACCTAACTACAAATTTAAAGATCAAAGTTTTACTCGATTGCGTTTGAAAAAGAGTAATATTTTTAAACGTATGTGTGTTTGTAAGTATGTGCATTTATTTGGCAAGCACTTGAACCCGAATAGCTCGACAGATTTTAATGTATGGCATATATATAATTATCATTATAATCGACTCTATTTACAGAGTGACAAAGGATGTATAATATTTAAATATGGCGCCTGCGATCAGAGAAAAAATGAAAGGGAGGGAAAATATGGACATTAAAAATGAAAGCAATTAATTAAGTTGTAGATTAAATTTTCTCTTACTATTTTGACGATTTTTCCAAAACAGGATTAAATTAAATATTTTTATAAAAACAAAGAACCTAGAATGCTTAAAGACAATCGCTACAAGCCTCAATAAAAAGCGAACTTTGACAAAGTTTGTTTCATATTTCAGCAAAGTTACGTGGCCTCATAAGATCAGTCACATACATTTGTTTTAAACGCTCAACCCTAAGTTATGGCCAGCCCACAGGGCTGAGGGCTCGCTCAGGGCCGCCCTAAATTACAGTTCTAACACTTTAGCTTTATTACTAAATGTCATTGCCAAACAAGCCTCTTGCTTAGTCAAAAGTAAGGCAACATACTGGAGCTACCTTTTACTCTTCATGTTAAAAAATATGGCGTGACAAACTGCATAATCATATTATTATTATTATTATTATTTTTCATTGTGTTTCGGACTGCCTAAAGGTTGGCTGGCAGAGAATGCTCATAGCATTAAGCCCACCTTTGTACAAAATTTATGGTACATAAAGAATAAATAAATAAATAAATAAATAATCCGAGGTTGGTATAGGAAAAAATATTGTAACTGACAATATGCAAGTATCCCTGTGTACGAGTAGTTAAGCTCAAAGTCATGCCTATCTTAGATCAGCCGTACTTACACAATATTTTTCTCACAATCTCTTGCCAAAATCGATTTATCGCTCATGCCGCCATTACGATTTGACTGAAACTGGGCTGTGTCTGGAGCTATGTATCAGCAGTGAAACTAACTAGATGGCATTAGTGGTTTCAGCACAACCGCAAAAGATCATCTTACTTCAAGGGTCAACTCGTACTACTTTCTCCTACATTTCATCTAATGTTCAACTGTGGATGACCACTGGCCATCAGATGGACTAAATAATCCATCCAACCACCAGCTCTTTGAGATCCAAATCCAATGCTGGATATATGCCGAAGAGCTAGTTGAATGTAACACAATTGAAATATCAAAAAGAAAAAATATGATTCACACAGTAAAAAGACAGTTTCGTTGCGTATTACTGATTTACTACAGATATTCAGTTACAACAGAGACGCAATATCTCTTCCAGTTTGTCTGAAATGCGGAAAAACCGTAGCAATATCCCATTGTACTCCCAAGAGCCCTAATCCTATTGATCTATTCCTACGATATACGCTGCGAATGTGCCTACAAAGCTGTAGGTATTAGGTATTGACGTCTATGATTTTCGCGAAATGTTCGCGATAAAACTACATACCTGGAAAGTACTTTTTTGTTGCACGTTTTACTAGAAAAAAGGAATTAGTATGTACTTACCGAAGGGAAATGTGTTCGTGTTTAAACTCTGCACTTAGTATGTTTGTTCGTTATTATGCGAAACCTTACCTACGGTACCTAGAATCAGTAGATCCAGGAATTTCATTCGGAGAGGCTTAAACCAGCGAAAGAAAATAATCCATAGAATTTGTTAGCTAAAAAAAGATTTCTGACAGATCTCCGGGAGGCTTAGGTCCTCATATTTATGTAATTTTACCTCCCGTCTTGCAGGTGAAGGATAGACGTATTTACCTACATTTAGATTTGAGATGAACTTATACCTTCCCGTTGATCCGCTAGACCCTAGAACTTTTCGAGAATAGCAACGGACGTAGGTATATAATTAGGTACAATATTTACTACCATTTCTACCTTAAAGCCACAGTATAGAGCCGGTACTTTCTGGTTGAAAACTAACTATGTTTAAATGCTTTCTACACTCATAGCTTCCAAATCAGTCCCCAAGGGAAGTGACACATCTATAACGTCTTAAAATTGATTATGCTTTTTTGAGCCTTTTTACAGTGAAACAAAATTAGTACATCTGTTAATTCAGGTGCCAAACAGTGGCCAAACAAATCCAGTGCCAAATAAATCCAGTGGTCCACAAAAACTGTGCCAAATTTCAGCAAAATAAGATAAATTTACCCGACTGCGTAAGGGTACGGTTGCGTTAATTTTGCGAAGGAGGGTAACAAACACACATACCTACATTCTCACAAACTTTTATAATACGTTAAAATATTAATAAGAAAATATAAATTAGAGTTGTCCGTGCGACAGTCATCTCTTACCATCACATGAATTGCAAGCGCCAATTCGCACATGGCCAGCGCGGTGGACTATGGCCTAAACTCTCATTCTGAGAGAAGATCCGTGCCCAGCAGCGGGACAATAATGGGTTGACGACGGTGTTACAGCCTACACACATAATAGAAAACTATGTGTGTAATCATAAAGCCTAAAAAATGTCCTCGAACAACCAAAATGCTTGCCGTATAATTTTGTCACCCCATCTGCGTAATACTCGGAAACTTTTCCCAATAAACGTAAGGCAAGTATTTCGCGTTGTCTAACACATTTTTACTAGTCCCCGGTACCCAATAAAAAAGCGCGAACAATCTGTTTCCGAAGTTCTGCGAAACAATTCGTTTCGTAAGCGAAACTCGTGTTTGTACTCGATCAAGTGTGAAACGAGCTTAGTGGACGCTTGTCGGAAAGCAATTATTACGTAAAACAATTATACGTTTTAATACATCAAAAGAAAACGTTTGTTTATTTGATTGATATAGCAAAGAAGCATGCAGAATGGATGAATGGATGGACTATTCATCCATCAGCCTTTTGTGGTGCACTGCTGGACATAGGCTTCTCCTACGTGGTGCCACTCCATCCGTTCATATGCCTTTTAAATCCAACGGTTTCTCGCTGTCTTCTTCAACTCATCGATCCACCTGGTGGCGGCGACCTGTGCTCCTTTTGCCTAAACATAGAGGCCACTAGAGGCCACTGAAGAATATATCTTCCTCTTTTATTTTGCTAATCTTGAGAGCTATGTCGGTAAGTATATCGAGGACTCCCGAGGGATTTCATCGTTGCGAATTATGTCTTGTAACGAAATCCTTAGCATATTCTCCTCCACAGCACGCTGAGTGACTCTAAGCATTCGAATGAATTATTAAAGACCTAGTAAAAGACCACGGTTCGGCCATCCATGTTGTTCCGGGATCAAAATAGGGCTACGCTATCCCCTGCCTTTCGTAAGACGCGTCTAAAAGTGTTTTCCCGGGGTCGCGGGCGACAAGAGTGGAAGCTTGAAGGTCCAGCTAGGCGACATCGGGAAGGACGATGATGGACGAGGAAACGGGAATCTAAACTCATCATTCAGATACCTGTCTGGCTGGGAATCGAACCCGGGATCCACAGCGCGTCAGACCGGTATGTTAGCCGTCCGCCAGCGCGTTGTCAGGCGTCTGTCGTCGTCGTTTGTCATCGTCGGACAGTTTGTGATTGTATTGTAAGTACGTAGAAGTTAAGTGCAGCGTACACAAAATAATACAACCTTGTTTTAAATTTATTTAAATATTTCGAATCCATCTATTACATATTACATAAACCTTAGTCCACCGACCTGTCCCACTTCGAACTAGTAGTATCCACACTTTATGATTTTCTTTTATATGTCGGCGCGACACCGCGTATTTATGAAAAACACGTCGCTGATAATAATTATTTTAGTTAGTTTAAAGATCGAAAATTGTTTGTTTATTGAATTACCAACATTTAATGATTTTTAGAATTGTAATTTAGTTTAGCCTCCATAAATTTGTTATTGTCACACCACCAAACATTGTTATAAAAAGGCGAGCGAACGCCGGTAGAAAAAGATTTCTTGTTTAACCGTCGAAGCGATCGGACCTCGTCAATTGTGAATAAATCGAAGAAGTTTACTCCTTTGTTTTACTTGAAATCTTCAAGAATGGAAAATAATGAAGCAGGAGCCTTCCTGACGTCACATTTCACGCTTTTCACTTCGCTATATACTATAATTATGTTCGCCTCTTATAAATGTGAGGCGGCAACAACACCCTTCCACCGAAACGCAAAAATTGCTTCGGTATGTGTGATTTCGTCCCTGTAGTTCCGGGATCAGAATAGGGCTACGGCCTACGGTATCTCCTGCCTGTCGTAAGAGGCGGCTAGAGTGGGAGCTTGAACCGTCCAGCCAGGCGATCCTGGGAAGAACAGCGGTCGTAAAGACTAGACGGAGCGGTGGGACTAGCCGCCCATCTGGGAGGAACCCGATGGCGTAACATGCTCGGAGGATTCCAGTTGCGTTCGTTTGGAGATCCCGGAGTCCTCTTTTTAGCGCCGACGACGGCCACCGGGGGGGTTTTAGTGTTGTAAACATCCCACATAACCTTACGTCGCTCCCACGGCGTCGGGTCCCTTTTGAAGATTTCCCCCTCGAAAACAAAAAAAAAGGTGTGCTTTGCAAAGTGTAGCGGTGGTAACTCCCGGGTCGAACTACACTAGTTCTACTACCTGATAAATAAATGAATTTTATCTAATACATATTTTTAAACGAATCTATATCGTCAACCCATTATTGTCTCGCTGTTGGGCACGGGTCTTCTCTCAGAATGAGAGAGTTTAGGCCATAGTCCACCGCGCTGGCCAAATGCGAATTGGTGGACAAACGAATCTATATAACTTTAATTTTTTGCATATATCCCAGCGATATATGACCGTATTTCCTCGAGAATACACGAAGAGTATCATCATCCGCAAAAGGTATCACAAATAATACAATCGTAAATAATTTACAATGCTTTATTCATACTCCTTTATTCACACTATTAAGCATTTACGTCATAATATAAGACAATATCATAACAAATAGATATCAATCTACTTTAACATAAAAGTTTATCTTCTTTGTGCATAAAGGTTTTATCGATAGAGATGGGGAAAAAGAGAGAAAATTTGCTGTACCTTCTCTCTCTTCTTGCGCATATGCAATAAGCGAGAAATGTCAACATATAGAACGATTATGCATATATATGTTGACATATGGTTTATTAATGAATTTATGTTTTTATAAAATAACAAAAACGTGTGTAATTTGTAAAAAGCAGCCAATTAAATTTTTAAACAAGCTGTTATTTAATACGGTAATAAAAAGAGACAGATAATGCAATCTTCTTTCTCTTTCTAATTATCGAACGTATTACCCCTACTCTATTTATAATACCTCTATGCTTTAATGACAACTCGACATTTGCACGGTTGTCAATGGCAAATTAAAAAGTTAAAACTAGCGGGAAACCAAGAACGACACATAATGCCACTGACTATAAATTTATATAGTTTCAATAACTGATAATGACTTAAGTTTTTTAACATTTTTTATTTATTTTACATAACCATGGCATGCATTTACGCATCGCCAATACGCATGGCAAGGAAAGCAAATGACGTGAAATTAATGCCAGAGCATATTTTACACTTTTAATAATTATAACTTAGAATCACAAGATTAAAAGCACAGATACAGGAATTATTTTGTGACATACTTATGACAGTTCAATTGTTTCTTTAGAAACATTAGATTTACATAAAAAAACGAGGGAATTAAATACATATCATCACATTAAATGAAAACTTATTATTATAAAAAACAATAATACTTTCCCAAAAGCATATTCGAATTAATTAAGGCTGACTGCACTAACTGTAAATGTCTTTACGTCAAATTCTTATCAAAATTCGTACACCAGTTTTCCACAGACCAACACTAAGGTATAAAACAGTGAAAATTAAGTTAGGAAATGCCACTTTCTTATAAATCACAGACATACACATCAATATCTTATTGGAATAATATAGGCATACCGTTTGAGTAAATCAAAGATTGAGCACTTTCACAATCAATAAAAATCTATAGTTTATTTTTTATTTCAAGTATATTCAAAGATAAAACTTAATACCAATCACGCTCTATCGAAGAATGTGGAAGTTAATCTATGCAGTTAACCGATTCATTGCCAACCTCATTTTCATAAAAATCATGTCACGTCCCATACATTGGTTGATGACGCGCCACGTGCGTCATGGGCATGGCTAAGGGATTATGGCTTCTGAAGATAAAAGTGTAATAAAAAAATCGAAGTTAACCCGTATACCTAAAGATGACAAAAAACCTAAGTAGCCTAAAAAAATGTTATGTTTATTTTTAAATAAGTGACGTACAAAAATCACCTTATTTGTTGCACTTGTTTATGTTATTTTGAACTTGTCATATAAAGTATTACTATTCCTGAGTTATGAAAAAATATTTTTAAAATTAAGAGCCAAGCCATTTTTTATTTATAATTTCGTTTTTATTTAGTCTAGTTTATGTTAATTATTTTTATTTCCTTTGTCTGTTGTATCTAAATAAATGAACACCCGAACTATTATCAACATAAAAAGAACCAAGTGTGATATTGACTTCAGTAATTAGTTCAGGATTGAAAATGATAGTATTCGTGTTCCCGAATTGTTTAAACCAGTTTTAAGTCTATTTTGATATGACGCATCAGGTGCGACTGCACTTTTCATACAAAACCTATTATATTTTCCGAATGGAACAAGCTCTAATATTTTCCAAATGGAATAAAATCTATCGTTCAATTAAAGTTACTTGTGCATAAGTCATAAAATTCAAACGTCACGCAACTTCCGCAATTAGAATCTCTGATAAGGAAACACTGTAATGAACTTAACGGCATGCCGCACTTCACACAGTGAAATTACGTGTATAAATTCTTAATACTTTCTTTGACACAATATGCGATATTAAACGTACTTATAAAACGTTTCCACACTAGTGTTGCGACTTTCCGCTACTCATCAAGATGGCGCTATTAGTATTCTGAAACACGCTATCGAAGTATTCTCAGAATCCAGCATATACACAAGTTCCGAACAGCGACTGTTTAAGCACGGCCGCTCCACAGGCATGATCACCTAGCCTGGCGAAACTAGCATTTTCAGTATTCGTGGGTAAAAAAATATTACCATTTTTTTCACAGCTACAAATTTCTGTATTCTCTGATATAGTCGGTACAAGTAAAAAATGTAAAAAGACTCGACGCCTATTTGCGTCAACTTTCTTTGAGTACTGCTGGTTATTCAAAATTTCTGTATTCGTACATATATACCATTATGGAACATAGCCCTCGCGAATAAGGAATTGTATATAGCATTGTCTAAGGCATGACTTGTTTGTATAACATTTAAACCACATATAAGTTTAAGTATCCATTAGTCAACACTGCAATTTTACAGGCAATTTTTACATTAAAATACGGGCAACATAAGAAAATTACGATTTTTTAAGGTTTAACAGAAATAGGAGTTTATTTCATTTATCACTTTATCTTCAATTTTAAGTCAATCGTTGGGTACAACTCATTATTGTACTGCTGGGCACGGGTCGTCTCTCAGAATGAGAGAGATTAGGCCATACTCCACCGCGCTGGCCAAGTGCGAAATGGCGGACAATCCAATCGTAATATTAATGAATTTATGTAGTATATTATAAGGATATAATCCCAGGAAAGCTAAGCTTATCACGTGTAATAATTTTTAAATTTCTTACTTTGAGAATATTATAAAACACTTTTATCATTAACAAAAAAAAAATACTTGTTTAGATAGAAAAATTTACATCATCTTTGTTATATTTTGATCATTTTGATCAACCGAATTGATATGCATATAAAAAGCTTTAGGTATACATCGAATATATCGGTAATAATTATATAATAACATTACAATATAACATACAAGTATACTAAGTTGATATTTATTTTATAGAAATCTGTGACATTCTTTAGAGATAATTCACATCTTTTGTTGATTGTATGTATGGCGTAATATGCACATTACACACATGTGGGGTACAACCCATTATTGTTCCACTGCTGGGCACGGGTTCTCTCAGAATGAGAGTTTTTAGGCCCTAGTCCACTGCGCCGACAAAGGCAAATTAGTGGATAACACACACCTCCGAGAACTTTTTTTTAAAGAATTCTCAGGTGTGTAGGTTTCCTCATGATGTTTTCCTTCACCGAAAAGCAGTGATAATTAATTTGAACCTCGGACCTCCCGATTGAGAAGGCAAGTTTCAACCAATAGGCTATCACTGCTCTACTAACTCTCATTCGGCTAGATGTCAGTAGTATCAGTGTCAACTGTCAAAGTGTCGAATTGAATGATGTAGGCCGGACTCGGCCGGATTCGGGGCAATTGCCTTGGGGCCTGAAAGAGAGGCCCACGGAACTAAAGTCTACGCAAAAATTACTAAACGGCATTTTCCTTAAAATATTTGACGACCTTTTTGGTTGACAAATTGCAGAGACAAAGGTGTCAAAGATTAAATGACCCTTTTTATGCTGACTACAATTTGTACATTTATGTCTAAAAAAATCTACTCGGTTATTAATTATTCACTGAAAAAGTCGACTTAAAAAAATGTTTAATTTATTAAAAAAATATTTGTAGGGCGGCACTTTATTGCCCCGAGATTTCCGACCTATGTATCCGAGCCTGAAGGAAATGAAGACGTTTGTTTCAAATACATTTTTCTCGAGGAAGTAGTTTTTCTCTTACGTCATTATCTATATATCATTATTAATACGTGAAGCAAAAACTTGTAATCCGTTTTTAAGATACTTGCCGTAGACGGAGGAGTATGAAATTACGTACGGCTATAGTTGATGTAGAGAAGGATTACGCTATGCTAATATTTTTTTCAAATAATGCATAAAACATACATAAAATAAACTAAAAACACGTTACACACACTACCTTGCATTTGACACAAACACGTACGCAATAAACGAAATAGAACGTTCAATGTCTACTATGAAAACACATAACGTCAAAATGTCAGATGTCTTTGTCAAAATACCCGCTATTGCTTTTAAATGCAGCTTAGCTAATTAAACGTCTTTTTACCATTAACGGGTGCGTTCAAAATAACTTGAAAAGTATAACAATTTATTTGAATCTGATAAATATTCGTGCTACTTTGGACAATATGATGTTTAGTTTTTTAATTTAAATTACGGTCGAATTTCGACCGTCGCGACAGGTGACTAGTAATTGTAAATCTGCGATATCATAAAGACCAAATATTAATATGAACATAAGGCTTCTAAGTTATATTATTTTAAACATTATCGGGTAATTATATTTTTTCATCAATACATTTAATATTACAAGAATATTTCATCCATTCTATTAGGATATTTTCAAATCTAACCCTAGAGGAATACCCTAGAGGAGTATACATTCACATATAATTTGGTTATGTTTTTACAATTTTCGATTAAATATAGTTTAAAGCATATTTAAAATGTTAAGTTACATCGATTACCTTTAAATGTTTATTTAATTACTCAAAATATATTTCAAGCTGTAACCTTTGTAAGAGTTTTTTAAGTTTCTTCAAAACAATAACTGTGTATGTTTTATATGGCTTGCACTCAAAATATATTTGAAACTGCAACCTTAGTACGAGTTTTATACGTTTCTTCAAGACAATAATTATTTACGTTTTAACCTGTCACTGCAAAATACATTACAAGGTATGGTTAAAACAGAAACGTAAACGTGCAATGTATATTACAATTAGAGATGCGCCGAATAGTGGTTTAACCGAATAACTGAATGCCGAATACTATTCGATTTAACTTTTACCGAACCGAATATTCGGCCGAATTATTCAGTTTACAGTCCACCAATTCGCACTTGGCCAGCGCGGTGGACTATAGCCTAAACTCTCTCATTCTGAGAGAAGACCCGTGCTCAGCAGTGGGACAATAATGGGTTGACGACGATTCGGTTTACCATTTTTTATCAAGAAACAACTGCGTGTGTTCATAAAAAAATAAAATGATGATTAGTGGTTTAAAAATAGATGTTGATATGATAGGAGTGTAATATGTTTAGAAAATAATATGAAATTGATTGAGGTGTGGCGACCTCCCGCTACTCATCAAGAGATGGCGCTACTAGTATTCTGAAACACGCTATCAAAGTATTCTCAATACCCCGCATATATACAAGTTCCGAACAACGACTGTCGGGAGCACGGCCGCTCGCCAGGCATGATCACTTGGCCTGGCAGGAGATTTCCCTTTGACAAAGAGGATTACAAAAACGTTGATTTGAAGTTTAATTGCTTTATTTATTGACTTTATTTAACGCACTTTTCATAGGATTTCTTTGACTTATAACATAAATCTTTTGTGTTGTTCTATTCCGTGACGTGTAGCCAAGAAAATAGAAAAACTCGAACCGAATATATTCGGCACCAAAACCGAATAATTCAGCAGAATACGAATAATGAAAAAGATGCCGAATACACCGAATACTGAATAACAACCGAATATTCGGCGCATCTCTAATTACAATGTATGGTCAACATAAACGATTCTTGTTTTGACCAAACGTAATAAACTCGTACTGAGAAATACTCGCGGAAATTTCAAATAATTTTTGACATTTCCAAAAATACATTTCTAGATACATCAAGAATTTAAAAATTAAATCTATTGGATACATTGACACCAAATACATATAATTTTCAAAATATGCAGTTAACAACTTCAAATTATTACAATCCGCTGCCCAAAACATGCCAAAATACACAAAAAATCCAGAAAACGACCATCTTTTCTACACTTAAAATCTAAACAACATCGGACTGAATTCGACTTACTCATATTCCGGACTGAACGATTCGACTTACTCATAAGAAATCTCGACTTACTCAACAACAGCACACTCGCACACATATCCGTCTCGCTCGCACATCGCACGTGTGAGCGAGACAACTATACTTCACTCGAACAACGCTCTGAAGGAGCAACACTGCCTCAATTGTCTGTTGACCATGAATAAGTAGAGGTTTGATTTTCATTGTTTCGACACTCTGTAGTGTAATGTGAACTCGACGTTTGACTTCCAGATGAAATGGCGGACTGTGCGCAGGTCCATATTTGGGTCTAGGACCTGGAAGAAATGAAAAAAATGTTAAAAAATATGTCCTTGGAATCATACTAATATTATAAAGGCGAAAGTTTGTGAGGGTGTATGCTTGTTACTTTTTCGCGTCTAAACGGCTGCAGCGATTTTATAAAATTTGGTAGGGAGTTAACTGACACTCTGGCTAACGTATAGGCTACTTTTTACTGTGTGAAAATATCTTATTCCCACGGGAAAATCGATACATCGATTCTTCTAACGCGGGCGAAGCTGCGAGGGTCAACTAGTACAGATATAATTTTGAGTGATTTTCAAGGTGCTAGAATGGATATGGTTCCATGTAGGAAACCAATATTACTTTGGAATCATTTGGACTTGTAGGATAGTGTAACGAGTATAGTATCGGGGAGTACCACCGTCACATTAATTTCTAGCGTAAAGAAAACCTTACGGTGAATGGGTATGGGTCCCGGCTAACATTTATACGAGGTTACCATCTCACGAGGATACCATTCCACATCTTGCACGTTCCTGGCAGGAAGACCGTGCTATCCGAATCGTGGAGGACCGCCACAGGTCCAGTTGATGATGTTGGTCGTCAAGATATTTAAATAGCCACAAACCTGATCACAGCACAGTAGCTCCACCCATTCCTCGGGAGCGTCGTTGCCACTGTTCTCAGTGGCGTTGCTCTTACCACTCGCACTTGCACCGTTCACGTCCCCACCGCCCACTATCTCGCCAGGGATCGAACCTGGAACCCACTGCGTGTTAGACCAGTATCGTAACCGCTCCACTATGAGGGCTATTTTTTCATATGTAAGCAGCCAGGCCACCTGATGGAAAGTGGTCATCGTCGCCCATGGACATTTGCAACAACAGAGGAGTCGCCAATGCATCGCCGGCTTTAAACGAGAGCTCTTTTTGCACCTTTCTTGAAAAACCCTATGTCATAGCGCTTCGTACTTAAATACCTTAGAAAGAAGCTCATTCCACATCTTGCACGTTCGCGGCAGGAAAGACCGTGCAAACCGAACCGTAGAGGACCGCCACAGGTCCAGTTGATGTTATTAGTCGTCAGACATTCGAATAGCCACGAACCTGATCACAGCACAGTAACTCCACCCGCTCCCCACCACCGACTATTTGGCCGGGGCTCGAACCCGGAACCCACTGCGTGCCAGACCACGGATATCATAGAAATATTTGATTAGCCACAAACCTGATCACAGCACAGTAGCTCCACCCGCTCCCCACCACCGACTATTTGGCCGGGGCTCGAACCCGGAACCCACTGCGTGCCAGACCACGGATATCATAGAAATATTTGATTAGCCACAAACCTGATCACAGCACAGTAGCTCCACCCGCTCCCCACCACCGACTATTTGGCCGGGGCTCGAACCCGGAACCCACTGCGTGCCAGACCACGGATATCATAGAAATATTTGATTAGCCACAAACCTGATCACAGCACAGTAGCTCCACCCGCTCCCCACCACCGACTATTTGGCCGGGGCTCGAACCCGGAACCCACTGCGTGCCAGACCACGGATATCATAGAAATATTTGATTAGCCACAAACCTGATCACAGCACAGTAGCTCCACCCGCTCCCCACCACCGACTATTTGGCCGGGGCTCGAACCCGGAACCCACTGCGTGCCAGACCACGGATATCATAGAAATATTTGATTAGCCACAAACCTGATCACAGCACAGTAGCTCCACCCGCTCCCCACCACCGACTATTTGGCCGGGGCTCGAACCCGGAACCCACTGCGTGCCAGACCACGGATATCATAGAAATATTTGATTAGCCACAAACCTGATCACAGCACAGTAGCTCCACCCGCTCCCCACCACCGACTATTTGGCCGGGGCTCGAACCCGGAACCCACTGCGTGCCAGACCACGGATATCATAGAAATATTTGATTAGCCACAAACCTGATCACAGCACAGTAGCTCCACCCGCTCCCCACCACCGACTATTTGGCCGGGGCTCGAACCCGGAACCCACTGCGTGCCAGACCACGGGTATCATAGAAATATTTGATTAGCCACAAACCTGATCACAGCACAGTAGCTCCACCCGCTCCTCGGGAGCGTCGTTGCTGCTGTCCTCAGTGGCGTTGCTCTTGCCACTCGCGCTTGCACCGTTCACGTCCCCACCACCCACAAGCTGGCCAGGGATCGAACCTGGAACCCACTGTGTGTCAGACCAGTATGGTAACCGCTCCGCCATGAGGGTTATTTTTTATATTTAGGCAGCCAGGCCACTGATGGAAAGTGGTCACCGTCGCGTGGACATTTGCAACACCAGACGAGTCGCCAATGTATCGCTCGCTTTGAACGAGAGCTCTTTTCGCACCTTTCTTGAAGAACCCCATGTCATAGCGCTCTGGGATTATCTCAGGAGGAAACTCATTCCACCATTTTGAACGACCCGCGTGGCGGAACGGTTACCATACCGGACTGACGCGCAATGGATCCCGGGTTCGATTCCCGGCCAGAAAGGTATCTGAATAATAAGTTTAGATTCATGTTCTGGGTCTGGGTGTTTGTGTATTCGTCTTGTGTGTGTCCATGGTACTCACGATACAAAAGAGTATCCTAGTGTGGGGCTGAGTGTAGAAAGCGTTTGTGTAATCAAATAGCCACATACCTGATCACAGCACAGTAGCTCCACCCGCTCCTCGGGAGCGTCGTTGCCACTGTCCTCAGTGGCGTTGCTCTTGCCACTCGCACTCGCACCGTTCACGTCCCCACCGCCCACTATCTTCTCGACCACGTGCTCTGCGACTTTGCGACACTGGATGAAGTCGTTCGCGACTAACCGATCCTAGAAGGTTAGAATATTGTGTGAATATTACCGGGATGGTGTATGGGTATATGGGAGCAGTGATAGCCTAATGGTTGACACCTGTCCTCTCGATCGGGAGGTCCAAGGTTCAAACCCAGGCACGCACCACTGATTATTCTAAAATTATGTGCGTATTAAGAATTAACTATCACTGCTTTTCGATGAAGAAAAAAATCGTGAGGAAACCTACACACCCAAGAGTGCTTTAAAAAAAAGTTATCGGAGGTGTGTGAAGTCCACCAATTCGCACTTGGCCAGCGCGGTGGACTATGGCCTAAACCCTCATTCTGGGAGAAGACCCGATCCCAGCAGTGGGACACTAATGGGTTGACGAGAGAGTATGAGATTAGTATTTTTCTTGGGGCATATTGGAAAATAAATTAAAAACCGACTCTATGAAGTTAGATATGTCACAAGTTTTTCAGAAAAGGCTACCAAGTTCGGAAACTGCGCTACAAATGAATTGAAATCCACAATATGCATAACAAATGTACCAGGGTAACATAACTATAGGAGAAGTATGTAATTATTTCAAAAGAGGTGTAAATTATTGCTATCTCTTGCTATATTTTGGATTTACTGAGAATTAATTCTGAATTTGACATAAATAAAATGACAGAAAAGAAGTATTTTTACTTTTTAAGTATCTAATAACCCAAAGAAAGCGTAATCTTTTAGCGAAGGCCTATCCATTGCAAAGGCTACAAGATTATTTATGGCTTATGTATAGGTAGATATAACCCACTTATGAGAGATCAAAAAAGTGCACCTCAAAAGGCTGAAGAATAATTAAAATACCATTGGACTCTTCTCTTCCTATTTATTTCATTACACCTAGTAATTTATAACCTTCTTTTGTCTATCCTGTTTGCTTTGACAGCTAGAATGTGAGAGAAGGTAGAAAGGCAGCTTGTTCAGTTTGGGAGCTGCCATTTCTATGGCCACGTCCACCACCCACGATGGCACTGTCTCCATGAGTAGGTTGCCTTCAGTCTCGCCACCTGCATCGCCCACCTGGAAAAAAAGATTTGTATATTGCTATAATTAACCTCATTTGCAGAATGGTCATAAGACCGAGAAGTCATCTCGCAAAACAAAAAAAGCTATAAGGATTGTCCGGTCCAGCACGATCAGCTGCAAGGAATATGTCTAGTCTAGCATGATCAGCTACAGCGACTGCAGGTCCAGCTTAGCTATCAGCTGTAAGGGTTTATTCCCAATACGGTCTCCGATTTGGAAAAAAAAGAAAAAAAAATGATTTTAAAAAAAAAGTAGTTTAAAGCTCTCGTTGAGCCAAATAATCTTGGTCTGCTAAAAAGTATTTCAGGGTTGACCAAACGGTATGTCTACAATGATATCTACAATGATGTCCTAATGGTATATGTCATAATGCCATTTTTTCATAAGATTGTAGTAGCAAAGCGAGCAAGCAGTCCTGATGGTAAGTGGTCACTGCCGCCCTGCGACATCTGTAAGCAACTTCATACAGAACAAGAGTTTAATATGAAGTCAGTCACAGATGTGTTGTTACTCCCGAGGACTAAGATAGTAGCCTCATATAAAAGTGTTCAGCCAACCACACCCTTCCACCATAACGCTAGAACTGCTTCACGGTAGAAATAGGTGTAGCAGTGGTACCTCTCTGGTTGAACCATTTTGAGAGTGCTAGACTGGTATAGTAGTTCTAAAAAACTTTAATAAAATAGCTCAGAATAGTGATTGCCATTTAAACTAGTTATTGACATACCAGAAGTGAACATGCACTTACACAAAATAAAACAATGTTTCCTGCTAGGCATAGTGATCATGTCTGGAGAGTGTCACTAGGCAGTTTAGCCGTATATGTCTTATTAGGCGAAGGTAGCCGAAGCCGAAACTGAAACCGAAGCTTCGACCGAACACTAAAATCTTACAGAATATGTTTTTCTTTCTGTATTGGTACTAAAAGTTTTCAAGAGAGTGTCACTAAATCTGTTTTTTTTTTATAAACTTTTTATCAAAATTCCAAGTGCAAATGATATGCAAAATAACATATGAAATTATTTTAACTTGGTAGTTAGGAGGACTTGAGTCATAGATCTGTATCTAATCAAAGTCCTCTGATACAACATAACCCCAATATAGTAGGTATATAATAAGTATCCTCAAAGTGAAACAGAAGACAAAGTGTAAATAAGATAACTTGGAAATCTAAAAGTAGCCATTAAAAACATATCTTGCATGAATTTAAATGGCAATAGCAGGCTTCATTTATATTTCACTAGTTGATCCCGCAAACTTCGTCCCACCAAAAAGTCAAAAATCTAAAATTATTAGTGTTTCTCCACTATATTATGCATGTATTATACATAAAAACCTTCCTCTTGAATAACTCTATCTATAAAAATAAAACTGCATTGAAATCTGTAGCGTTGTTTTAAAGATTTAAGCATACATAGGGACTATGTAATAATTATTCATGTATATTATTTCCTTTTCCCCTAAATATGTGGTAAACTTATAGGTAATTGAGGAAAGATCCTTCTCTAATCAACTTAGGTTAGGTTTTTTTTTATCTGACCGAAGTAGCAAACAAGCATGCAGTCCACCTGGTGGTAAGTGGTGACTGCCGCCCATGGACATCTGTAATCAACTACATACAGAATATCGGTTCTATCTGAAGTCAATCACAAATGGATACTCCCGAGGACTATGATGGTCGCATCATGTGAAAGTGTGCTGGCAACCACACCCTTCTATCGAAACGCAAGAAATGCTTCACGCTAGAATTAGGTAAAAACATACCTGTAACCGATACAGTGTCCTGCCCCCCACTTCGCTGAAGATCAGTGGCGTATGGATAGGAACATTAAAGTAGTTATTTCCAATGACTTTCTGACCAGCCTCGTTGACTCTATTCGGATGATTCCAGTGTTCCAACAACGCTTGGAGGAGTAACGCACCAAAATTAACTTTCTGGTCATTCTCAGAGGTCAGCCCAGCTTCCTTCGCGCTAACCCACGCGCTTAAACAATCCGTTTCATCTTGTCCCAAGTGAATCGTCAACATACCAGTCTTCAAGTCAACATTGAACCAGTTTGGAACGTAAACCATTTTGAAACGTTTCTTTATCTCCTCCTCATAGTCAACCTCACCCAAGTCCTCAACTTTGCACGCCTTTAACACATCGTATAATACTACGTTATTGGCTGTATCCTTTGTTAGTATATGACGTTTGTCATTAAGTACAGTATAGTGCTTGATCGCCCGTCCCCCTGGTATATGGTACAGAGATTGTGTTTGATAAGTTTTGCTTATATCTGAGTTATAGTTATTTTGATTATACATTTCTGAATTAAGGTTAGTCAACGGCGGCAGCTTCCAACATTGTATGTCGGAGTCCGAGGTTGAAACCCAAACTCCTTGCTGGTCTGCTGTGAAGCATAATTTAAGAATTGGGGCAGTTTCTTCGCAGACAATCACAAAGTTTTCAGGGTTTCTCAGCTCTGTCACAATCACTAGACGATCCCGTCCACCCGATATGATGTGGCTGAAATTCTCCGTAGCTAGGAGTGCCCAAACGGCTTCAGAATGGACTCGGATAGTAGATACGCATCTTTGTTGGGATAACGACCACAACTTGATTGTTCCATCTGAGCTTCCGGAGACACACTGGGAACCATCTCTACTAACAACTAACGCTTTGACGTTATCTGCATGACCACGGAGCTTCATAAGCCTGGAACAATTCCGAGGATCCCACACCCTCAGGACTTTTTCTGTGGAGCCACTAACAATTATCGTGCCCGGTGGGTTCATAGCGAGACTGTATATGGATTCCTTGTTTCCAACGAGACTGGACGTCGTAACGGTGTTATTACTCGCAGTTAACGCAGTCAAGGTGTTCACATCCCATAGGAAGATGGCGCGATCGAGTCCAGCGCTGGCAACCTGTTCCTTATCTTTCGCGTACGCCAGCGTCCGCACGTAATCCTTATGAGTGCGCAAAGTGGACATGCAAAACCCTTTCGGCGCATTCCATACTTTAACAGTCGTGTCCGAAGACGCACTTATAAGGTTCTTCCCGCCGCAACACAGCACTATATCGTTCACCCAGTCAGTGTGGTGCTCCATACTCTGGATGTACCGGTCCTGAGTACCGGCCCCGGTATGCCATACCCGAATAATTCCATCGCGACCGGCCGAATACAGCCTCCCCTGCACGGGATCCAATTGCAAAGAACTTACGCCGTTCTTGTGACGCCTCTCCTCCTCGTCTCGGATCACAAACGACACTTGAGTTTTCTTACGCATCATCGAGCCCATTTTCCGACATTTTAAAATAGAATATATAAATCAAATTTCAATAGAAAACCAACTTCGATACAAATCCGAATTTGTTTCCTTTCGTTCCAATTTGTTTGACGTACGTTCGATCAGTTCGATGTTTTGAGTCCTCTACCAGGCTCTAAATACTGCGTTTTGATTGGTAGATGTAGCACCAACAGTTTATAACAACCAATCATAACACGTAAATTTTGACGTGCCACCAAAGCACCTCGTGAAAAAACAAACGTTATGTAAGAAAGCGTTCATAAATTAAGAAATACTCAAGTTTCTACTCAAAAATAATAATCACTAAAATTACATATTAGCATATATTAATATAATTTAAGTAGTTCATTTTACATAGGTATGTAAAATGTGTTTTCAGATAAAAATACAGATTACCTCAACCTGTAGTATATATACCTTTCCTAATTAGCCTTTAACTAACTTCACTGGTCCTTGTCCTTTTAAAAATTAATCGATCTTTAGTTTTTGTAACTTGAATTTCGCCGCTTTTGTATGTAAAAAATCTTGCCACTGGCAAAATGGTCATGAAACCGAGAAGTCATCGCGCAAAAAAAAATCTACGAGAAAAACCGGGATTTATCTGAATCTCTCATTTAAATCATGAATATTTAATAAACAGCCGTTTCTAGCTTCTAATTTTGTGGACTGGCAACTCACGACCCAGACTTGTAGCGGTAATTTTAAAATTACTCGATTAATTCAAAGTTCTGGCGCTCATATATGTAATCGCAATATTGATTAATATCAACTAATATACTGACTAATTTATACAGTAGTATTTCTATATGTTTGTATATCATTATTAAATTCAGTAATTTACACAAATACAAATCAAGTATCAATGTGCATTCCATAATCTGTCTTTAAAACAAGAATCAAACAATGTTTTACTAACACTTCGTAATTACACTACCTAATCAATTAGTAGCACAAATTTAATTCTTTCAGAAGTTTGAATATATTCTAGCATATTCCCAAGGAGGATAAAAAGACAGATAAAATTATATGACAAAGCTTAAAATATTAAATACATTTTTAATACATTCTTCTTATAACAGTAATAGTCCACATATTAAATTTGATACATTAAACTTAATGTCTATGCTTAAAACAACGTTTTTCGGATGTGTTACCACACAAATGTTTATTATTAATCACAGTTGGCACTTCACTTGTTTCCTTCAAAATTCTTTGACCAAACATAAATGAAAAATTGTATTCATATGCTTTGTGCACTTAGTGTCATAGTAAGCAAAGTGGCAAATCGCCTTTGCTGTCCGTCCGTATGATAAATCTTACATTCAAGCCCCTAAAATCATTTCTTCGGACATGTCAGTATCACATGAAATACATTTATTAATTATAATTGGCATTTCCATTGTTTCCTCTACAATTCTTCGACAGCACATAAAATGGCAAATGGATTGGCAAAAATGGCATATGTACACTTTATACACACGTTGGTGGCATTGTGAGCAAACTTGAGCAACGTCATCACCCTCTGGTGCAGATTTATCAAAGTTGAATTGAACTAGATCAGCATTAGGTAAAATGCCAAACATTCCGTGGTAAGGATTTTCTATTGGTCCACGTACTATTTTTGATCTTATGTACGTATCTAGTACTGGGGATGAGTTGAGCATCCATTGAACAATATGTGTAGCAATCACCCAGTTTATAGACTTAGATTTACCCATCAATTCTGTAATCATATGCCTTATTTTTCTTTCCATAATAGTGAGCTTATGTTCCCGACAGGTTGGATACATATGGGGTGGCGAAAACAAATGTGAGAGAGGTTCAAATAATTCAAACACTTGTTTAAAAAATGGTCTCATATTGGTATCCACGTCTTTTGGGAAACCAAAGTCGCAAAATATACTTAGCAGTTCATTCGCAACTTCTCCAGGTTGGATCATTTGAAGAGGTCTTAAAAGTATAAAATTCGTATTCTTATCTATATACATCAATATTCTGCAAACTTCATCATCAGTGGATTTTATTCCAATGACACTCATTTCAATGATTGCCTTGTACCATATCCTCATGTTTATGCAACAGTAACACGCCTTCCAGACTAATCTTATTAAGCAACGTGGGATGTTACAATTGGATAGTTTATTAACGAATACATCTAAAGATATAAGAGGTTGACAAGCATGTAACTCAGCGATCACATCAAACATCTCGTCCACAGACAGTATTTCTTGAAGTGATATAATTTTGTGTGATTCCAGGTTTGACCAAGTGATATCACAAAGTATGTTACGGCCGTTGTCAATAGCAAGATAATATTTTTTATCAAGAATAAATTTAGAACCTTGATTATTATACCTCATTTCTGATATTATATGTTCAACATCTCTCTTGTGTAGTAGTACTTTGTTGTGTAATTTAAATTTAAGTAAAACAAAGTCCAGTTCCTGTATGAATGCTCTCTTCGTACTGTGATAATCAAAATTAGCATGTAAGGTTACAAGTTTATGTGCGTCAAGACTTTTCGCCATTTTAAATATGCAGGTTTCGTGTAAACTATCACTTAATGAAAGGTTACTGTATTAATGTAAGCATTATTTTAGTATGGTAAATAGGTACTTCAAATAACAAATTATCAAAATTAGTATTTTCTCGCTTTCACATAATACTTTTTCTCTTTTCTGTCCTTATTGTTTAATGTTTTCTCTTCATTCACATAACGGGTGTAAAATTCTGAGTAGGTAATAACTAAATAGAAGCAACAAAATCTAACTTATGACAATAATTCGAAAATATTTTTCTCAAAACCAAGTTTGTCAGAGTGTCGGTAGGGCTGCTGTAAATGTCAAAGTCAAATTAATTAATTAATAACGTCAAATAGACACGATTTCATGTTAAACTTAGAGCCAAACAGAATTATGAATATATTAAGCAAAAAAATATAAGTATAATAATAAGTAAGAAAAAATACACATAATATTTACTTCTAAAATAGTTATATCGTTTCAATTTATAAATCCTTTACTTTAAACATAAGAAATAAATGAAACAATATTGTGACATAGCTACGCTAAAAAGAATGAAGCTAAGGATAAAAACGACAAAATCGACAAATATTATTTGTCAATAATGTCATTATTGTCATTAAAATATAACCTCTAACGTAATGTTTACATAAAACTAAAATTAAAATACAAATATAAAATGATGACCGGGAGGCTCATAATCCGATCCTTATTTAGTTTTCCTCAAATATCTTCGTTTCCACGACATCTAGCGGCTTGTAACAGGTCCATAGTGGGTGTACAGAATTTCGACTGCCGCTATTTTTGCGCGAAGACTAAACCGAAAGTAATTGAAAAGAAACATTGTAATGTAGGCACAATCGGTCACGTTGATCACGGGAAGACTACGCTGACTGCTGCCATAACAAAAATACTGTCTAAAGAGGGATCTACGAAATATGTTTCGTACGGAGAGATCGACAAAGCTCCTGAAGAAAAGGCAAGAGGTAATTTAAATAATCATCATCAAATCACACGCTTTCTGCACTCATAGCCCCACAGTAGGATTTTCTCCTGTGCCATGGATACACACAAGATGAATACACAAACACCTAGACCCAGTACATGCATCTAAACTCTTTCAGATAGACAGATTCGATCTGTCTGGCCGGGAATCGAACCCGGAACCCATTGCGCGTCAAACCGGTACGGTAACCGCTCCGTCACGCGAGTCGTCGAAATCATTACTTTATCAATTACAACCTTTGCCAGGTGATAGAACCAGTGTGGTTCGACCAGGGAGTTTTTTCTCCCATATATATAAGTATAGTTAATTTTCTTAATATTTTCATTCCCTGTTAATGACAATTTATATTTGCTTTTTCACAATTATCTAAATTATTAAATTTACTAACGCCATCTATTTACAACATCTGGAACTACTAAATATCTAGCAACTAAGAAAACATCAATATTATTATGCGAATGAGAAAGCACGGTAAAAAGTAGCCTAAGTTACTTTTCACCCTACTAACTATCTCCAGCATATAATCCATATACGAAAGAGGAACAAACAAACACACTTTCACATATTATATTAGTATGGATTTTTCAGGTATAACTATAAATGCTGCACATGTGGGATACAGTACAAAATTGCGTCACTATGCTCATACGGATTGCCCCGGTCATGCCGACTATATCAGAAACATGATATCAGGTGCTTCACAAATGGATGCAGCAATATTAGTAGTGGCGGCCAATGATGGGCCGATGCCACAAACGAGGGAACATTTACTTCTAGCTAAGCAAGTTGGCATAAAGTATATATTGGTGTATATAAATAAGGCTGATCTTGTAGATGATGAGGTTAGTAGAGAATTTACGTATAGTTACCTAACTAAAATCAAAGCTTGTTATAAAGTAAGGAACTTTTTGACCTGGTGCCTACGTCACCTTTCCTCCACCACACCACTTGCTGAAGGATGAAGTTCCATCCACATCAACTGGACTCGTGCCGGTCCTCTACGGTTCGGTTTGCAAGCTCGTTTCTGCCACAGATGTGCAATATGTGGAAAGAGCTTCCTCCTGTTGTATTCCCGGTGCATTATGACATGGGCCTCTTCAAAAAAGGTGCGAAAAGAGCTCTTCTTCAAAGCCGGCGATGCATTGGCGATTCCTCTGGTGTTGCAAATGTCCATAGGCAACGGTGACTTTCCATACTTTCCATCAGGCAGCTGCCTTATCGTTAGGCTTAAGTATAAAAAAAATGTCTGATGTTTATATGTTGTGATTTAGAAATTGCTCGAATTGTATAAAAGTTTAAAAGAGCATGGGAAATACAGTCTATCATTGGCATGGTCATTACTCTAATAGAGCCAACAAACCAACCGTTTTCATTGCATTTTTGTTTTATGTTAGTCTTACAAGTTCTTGTAAGTTTAATATTATTCATTGGGATATCTTTAGGTCTCTTAATATATATTTAATGTCTATGCAACAAGTATTTAGCCGTGAAATAATTAAGGAACCATCATAAGCAAATCATAAGATATTTGTATGCTGCATCTATGGAAGAACATTGTAATCTGATTGCAAAATGGTTGCCTAATTAATAGTTTATAGACAAAAATGTTAATATGTGTCAACTAATACTTCAGATACTGGAACTAGTTGAAATAGAAATGCGGGAAATGGTTGCAGACTTTGGTTTTGATGCACACCATGTACCACTAATTTGCGGGTCGGCCTTGAAAGCACTCAATGAAGATGAGTCTGAATATGGTAAGTATAATCTACCCTTCCATTACACTTTAAAAAATCCAACATTTGTGCCTCATACAAACAATTTACGCGTTGTAGAAATAGGCAGTGTTGGAGCAATAAATGTCTTTCTAGGAAAATTAATGTAAGTAGAGAGAACATTACGCAACATTTCATGTTCTAAATTAGGCATTAATTATTATTTGTAAAGAACGAATCAAATCCTTGAGAGTTGTTGTATGTTGTATGTATATATCGATATATATATATATCTTTCTAGGATATCTATGAAAAGACTAGCTCTTACCTGCGGCTTTGCCCGCACGGTCAAAGGGAATTAACATTAGCATTTGATAGCGTGATTCAGAACTTGCAAATGAATTTTACTGACGCCATCTATCAACAACGTCTGGAACTACTAAATATGTATCGACTAACAAAACATCGATATTCTCATGGGAATAAAGAGCGCGGTAAAAAGTATCCTACGACACTCTCCGCCCTCCTATCTCCCAGCATATAAAACATATCATATAATAGCTATGTGGCGCCGTGAAAGAGGAACAAACAAACACACTTTCACAACATTAAAGTTTAATAAACACCTGAGTTAATCTGGTATAGTTAATGGTTATTAATCTTATAGCAATTTTAATTAAATGTAAAAATCATTCAGTAGTTCTATTGCCTAATTTGATACCTACATATTTCTTAAAATTATAATTATAACAGTGTCGCTGTACATATTGATTTGTTCAGTTGTCACTGCATGAGTTTACATAGGCTACCTATAATATTATAAATAAATAAATAAATAAGTAAATAAATATACGCTTAGTAATAGACTTACAATTTAAATAGTATTTTGAGTTATGTATGTCGGAAATGGCGGTATTGTGGCAACACCGGAACGCCAGCGCCATCTAGTGGCGTTCGATGAAGTTAGGGTTGTACCAGTTTAATGGCCGACACCCCAGTCTATCGTTGACGGTCGGCCGAAGAAGACGACTCTAAAATCATCCCGCGTTCTTAGTGCTACGATAACTTGCCTTAATTTAGTTTGATTAATTCAGTGATTGTAACAAGTTTAATTCGGCAATATACTGTGTGTTAAAAATCAAGTCTGCAATTTATTCTCGTGCTAACATTCCCTATCAGAGCCCACAGTAGGTTATCCTGATACGATGAGCGGAAAAGAACCACCCCCTCCGTCATGTACATATCTAACGCATTGGGGTTTCCTGTAATGTTAGGTATAAATTTGGATAAAATAAATAAATCTAAAATGGGAGATAAAAAAGATCTTTCAAAATGTTTATTCATTCCAGGTGTACCATCAATAAGGAAACTTTTAAACACAATGGATACTTACATACCCCAAATAGTGAGGGACGTATCGTCACCTTTCTTGATGCCAATTGACAATGCTTTCACTGTCCCGGGGAGAGGGACGGTGGTTGTTGGGACGTTAAAGAGGGGAACTATGAAGAAAAATGAAGATGCAGAGTTGATGGGATTTGGTTTCAATATTAAGACAACGCTATCTGATATACAGATATTTAGGAAAAGTGTTACTGAGGTAAGTTTTGTTAATTTTACAGAATAAATGAAATGGCTATTAGATAATAAAGACTAAAGGGGTTTTCAAGAATTACGTAAGCACTATAGGGGGTTGGGTTCGTTGCTTTGCTTATTATCGATGAAATGGGGGCGGGGGTTTGGCAAAGGGAGATCTCCCGCCAGGCTAGGAGGTCATGTCTAGGGAGCGGCCGTGCTCCAACAGTCGTTCGGAATTTGTATATATGCAGGGTATTGAGAATACTTCGATAGTGTGTTTCAGAATAATATGCCCACGCCACAGATGATTTGGGGGACCACAGCGCCATATTTAAAAAATACCTGTGTCACTGATAATCGAATCGTTACAAATAGGGCGTGTTCCAGAAGACGCTCGCAAAGTTCGCGGACCGCGGTCGTCGTGGTCGCGGCGAATACGTCACTCATGACGTCATGACTTACGCCCACGTGATGCTCACGACTACCCATCTAATAAGGTGGGTCGAAGTGATCGTTCCACTAGAGATTATGTCCGTAACGCTCTAGAGGAACGGAAAAACTGCGGTCGTGAGTGTGAACTTAGTGAACGTCTAATGGAACGCACTCATAATATGTCGTATGTTATTATTCGTCTGACGCAGTCGAATAAAAAGCATAGTTTCTTCAATGTGCACCAGACACAAGAAAAAAAAATTCTGAAGTAACTATGACAACAGTGCTACTGTACTAAAACTATACGATGAAGTCTTTGAATTTACTTTTTACGGTTCCATACTCAAAGGATGAAAACGGTTCGTATTACTTCGCGGTCCCTCGGTATTTGTCACCAATCTGTATCTCATGAACCGTGACAGCTAGATTTTCAATTTTCACAGAAGATGTATTTCTGTAGCCGCTATAACAAATACTAAAAACAGAATAAATCTAATCATACGGAACCCGCCATGCGCGAGTACGACTTGCACTTGATCGAGTTTTTATTCCTTTCAGGCAATAGCTGGTGACAACGTAGGTGTTCTGTTGCGAGGTTTGAAGCTTAAAGCCGTAGAGACTGGAATGCTTCTGTGTGCAGCAAAGAGCGTACAACTTAGTAACCACTATAAAGCCAAGGTAAGCCGATGATCTAGTATTTAGATGCCATAGAATAGTTAAAAAAAACCGCTTTCTACACTCATAGCCCCACAGTAGGATTTTCTCCTGTGTCGTGGGTGCCATGGATACACACAAAGACGAATTCACAAACACCCAGACCCAGAACAGAACAGAATCTAAACTCATCATTCAGATACCTGTCTGGCCGGGAATCGAACCCGGGACCCACTGCGTGTCAGACTGGTATGGTAACCGTTGCGCCACGCGGGTCGTCAGATAGTGTTTATGTATAAAAGGTTTTTTTTTGTTTCTTTCTATTCAAAGAATACTTTCATAAATAGTGTAATAGCCTTTAAATTATTTCGTGTAGGGTTATGAGATTTGTATTTTGCTCACTTTTACATTAAGCGACCACCTTTAGTCCTCGGGAGTAGCAACGCATCTGTGAGTGACTTCAGATAGAACACCTGTTCTCTGCGAAGTTACTAACAGATGTCCATGGGCGGCATTGACCATCTAATGGTAAGTGGTCAATGACCACTTAGCATTAAATCGTGTACTTTTTTGCTACTTCATCTTACATAAGAAAAAAAAAACAAATTTTGTACATTAATTCGACTTGATCTGTAGCCTACTAATTCATTCTTTCTCTGGATTAAAAGAAAAATTCAAACAATTGACATTTCTTTTTCAGATATACTTTTTGTCGAGGAGCGAAGGCGGTAGAAAGAAACCGGTGTTCTCAAAGTATTCACAGCAGATGTTCAGCGGGACTTGGAATATTGCGTGTAGAGTAGATTTAGGTAAGATACTATGTTACTCTTATGGCTTGCTTCGGTCGCGTTAATCACGGAAATAAGTATCCTATATGTTAAACTATACTCGAGGCAAATTCGATGTGAAATGTAAACCCATAAAAGGCCTATGTAGGGTTATCACAAACTTGCACGAATTTGTACACAAATGCGTTTTACATTCAACAAAAGTATGCATTAAATTTTCGCGATGTAATATAATTAAGAAGAATTGATTAACTAATAACGACCAACTGTAAGATATTAAGCTAAAACTAGTCAAACAAAATATATTTATAGTAATAATATATTCATAGTATTCAAAATTCATAGTATGACTAATAATGTTACAACCTTAATTCCAAGAAGAGATTTGCAACCTATTATAAGAACAGGTAAAAGTTGATAATAGGTAAAAGACGGCTGATAAAACAACAAAAAGTTGCATTCCCCTGCCTGTCAATGGTTGCTAGGCAACGCTTTGTTATTAAACATTCCATATCGAATTTGCCTCGAGTATTGGTCATAAACTGTGTGTGTCAAATTCCAGCCAAATCCGAGCATATCTTTTTGGGACATATGAGGACGTACACAATACATACTCACAAACTTTAGCATTTATAATTTGAACTAGCTCTTACCCGCGGCTTCGCCCGCATGCTCAAATAGAACAATGAGTTGTTTAACATGATACATTTCTGTTGGATAAATATGTGACAGTTCCACAATTAAAACATACTTAGGGAATCAGAGGTACTACTTAAAGAATACATATCCAGCCAGCAGCTTGCTGGATACATATCCAGCCAGAAATTTATCCACCATGAATTCAAAATTCAGTTGATTTTATTAGATGCCTTTGACTTAAATAAATTACCATCTGAAGTCAATCACAGATGCGTTGCTAGTCCCGAGGACTATGATGGTCGCCTCATATAAAAAGTGTGCCGGCAACATGCTTCAAAACACTGCGGTAAAAATGCTTCACGCTAGAAATATGTGTGGCGGTGGTACTTCCCCGGTCGAACTGCACAGGTTCTGCCACCTTCAAAATGTATGTACAAACACGTGGCGAATACTCACATTAATAGATCTATTGTACTCGTGAGTAGCCACGTTTATTTTCGTATAATTTACCTTCGTTCCTTAATGGTGTCCCACGACACCACATCTTTCTTATTACAAAATAATGTAGGTGATCCATGACTTCTTAGAAGAATAACAAAATCCATTGCTTCTTACAGAACCCTCAATGGAGATGCTAATGCCGGGCGACCACGCGGACGTATACCTGACTCTACTGGAAGGAATGGTGATGGTCGAAGGCCAGCCGTTCACCATCCGCGAGAACAACGTGACGGTGGCCACCGGTATAGTGACGGAGCCGCTCCCGTCCGTAGACGTGCCTAAGGGAAAGCTTGGGAAAGTCGAGCTTAATCTTGAACAGTGATTAGTTAGCCCTTACTTCACCGGGTGGTAGAAACTGTAGTTTGACGGGGTAGCTACCACCGCCAAACTTAGTGAAGAAGTTCGATAGAAGGATGTGGTTGCCGGCACACTTGTATGAGGAGATCATTACGTTCTTGAGAGAAGCAACGCATCTACGATTGACTTCAGATAGAACTCATGTTCTATATGAAGTAGCTTTCAGATGTCGTAGGGCGGTATTAATACTTACCATCAGGCGGACTGCATGCTTGTTTCCTACTTCAATTTTGTAAAAAAAACTGCCCTGCTATTGGGAGAAATGCGGAATAAGAAGGGTTTTGTTTAGGTCTAAGTCCACAATGTTGGTCGTGTGGATACACCTTTAAGAATGTTTAAACATTAATTTATGATTTCCTGCACTATAAATGCAAGAGAAAATAAATTCAAATACGCACATAACTTATACAAAATCTCAGATGTCGTCAACCCATTATTGTCCCACTGCTGGGCAGGGGTCTTTTCTCAGAATGAGAGAGTTTAGGCCATAGTCCACCGCACTGGCCAAGTGCGAATTGTTGGACTTCACACATCTCCGAGCATTTTTTTTTAAACTCTCGGGTGTGTAGGTTTCCTCACGGTGTTTTCCTTCACCGAAAAGCAGTGATAATTAATTTCTAATACGCACATAATTTTAGAAAAATCACTGGTTTTGAGCCTGGGTTTGAACCTCGAACCTCCCGATCGAGAGGGTAAATTTCAACCATTAGCTATCGCTGCTGTCTAAAATTCTCAGATACGTGCCTCGAATGTGAGACAGGGGTTTCCAACATTAGTTGCAAAACCTCGTGTTAGTCTATTTATACGAGGCCAACTTAACCAGAAGCTTAAAGCCAAAAAATATTTTCTTGACGGTCCAAGCAAGTGTTGGTCGATTTTCAGCTTTAGCTAACTCGCAACCAAATTTCGTGGCCTCATAGGATCAAACATGGGACCACATCCCAATAGACGGACTGCAAGTTTATATTTATATTACATAAAAGTCTGCGATATAATATGTGGCAGATATTACATAACGGACTACATGTTCAATGAAAATGAAAAAAGTGTAAATAAGTACAAGTAATTGTATAAATACCAATCAAAATGTATATAATAATTATTTGCAATTGTAGTATTAGTAGAGAATAATAAATATATGAATTGTTATTTTGAATTGCTTTCATTTTCTCTTAATTTCAACGGTTAATTAACACTCAGCCCAATACTACACTCATACTTTCTACACTTTCTCCACTCATAGCCCCACAGTAGGATTTTCTCCTGTGTCGTGGGTACCATGGACACACACTAAGACGAATACACACACCCAGACCCAGAACAGGAATCTAAACTCATCATTCAGATACCTGTCTAGCCGGGAATCGAACCCGGAACCCATTGCGCGTCAGACCGCTATGGTAACCGCTCGGCCACGCGGGTCGTCAAATACTACATTCACTATATTCATGGCTATTTGATAGATTGCTTTCATAATTCTCAAACTACAACGTACGTACATAAATTATATATTTGTATATATTATCAATATCAATAATCTAGTCTAAAGTACTCATTTTATAAATCTACTTAAATGGCCTACACTGGTATATAATACACATAAGAATATGTTATGTTTGTCTATTATAGTCTGCCTGCATAAATTTTACACAATATTTATGGTCTGTAGCCAGAGAATATTATCTGTGGCTCACATACTTTTGATCATCATGATTGTTTTTAAACTGCAATTTAAAAAGGAGGGTAGAAATAAAACCGCGCAAATATTTTCATCATTATATATATTTTGTCAGAAGGTAATTAATACAGTGCCAAAACAGTAACAAATCATTAGTAAGAGAAAAAAAATCGACTGCGTCTAGCATGTACTACTGAATATTGAGAAATAGACGTACCCTAGCGATCTTACGTATAAAAACATTAACACATCACATTTTTTGGACAAACAATTGGCTTTGTGCAATACGTTGTATTGCCGGGGATGCTAATGGGATCCCGGGGATGTACCTAGTACCTACCAACTAGTTTTACACCGATACGTCGAACGGACTGTAATCGCTATTGAGGGTAGCTATGTGCAACTGGCGAAGCGAAATTAGCTTTCGAATTTCAACTATAAACACGACACAGAGATTCTTTTAAATCGTCAGCCAAAATAAGAACATTCATTTTTTGCATCAATACCAATTATCTAAATTCGAGACGGATTTCAACGTTGAAACTTAGACGGCCAAAAAACTAGAGTCCGAAGCATAGACAAGCTTACAATTTATTTAAATGCCCTTAGATACTACATACTTTGAGCCCGTATTATCTTTATGTTGCATACTTTGCTCATAACTACCCGCATATAATACTGCGCAGAGCAGACTACTACCGTTGACGCGATATTGACCCTATAACCAATGAACTGTCCGACAAATATCTAATTTTAGCGATTCATAAGCTTTTGTATGGAACGATACCGCAATCTTAAATATTGACCAATTAGATGGACGTTTCACACTTCAATTATGACAAAAGAAAAGATGGAACCAACAACCGAGACAAAAAAATAATAAACTAAATAATTTTAAAGGGAATTATTTTTAAATTAATGCACTTTATTATTTTATTAACTATTTATCTTATTGTAATTTAGGTTGATTTAATAGCAAATAAAAAAAAAACATTCGAATATATTACAGTAGCCACTCCTCTAAGAATGAGAAGCGAGCAAACAAAAATACTTCTCTTCGATTTCAAATCAAAACATCAAGGGAAATAAGTCAAATAAAAAAGAAGTACAAATAAATCATGAGTTCAATAGAAAATTCTCATAGACGTTGGCGCCAACTACATAAAATTTTGCTTATAGTGCTTATACATACCAATTTTTCGTACCAAAATGCAATACATCTTTCAAATCGTTTCCATCGAAACGGTTACGAATCGCTAATACCAAATGCTTGCAATTTCAGTCTACCGTGAATTCGCCATGCCATAATCTAAAACATTAATCACAAAGATACTTGTAAACATGGTTCCTAACACGAAGACTCGAGACATATGAGAAAATATTTTGATTAACATCTATTATACGAACATACATATCATATATTTTATTAAAACTTTCTGCTATCAGCGGGAACCAACTACACTTATCGAATTAAACATTACTCCTTGGTCCAAATGCTTGAACTTGGCATTTTCGAAATACTATTTTATTAGCTCTTTAAAAAACACTTCTTTTGGATTTTTTTCGTTTTGTATTTGCATCGATATTGCACGCCGTTATTTTTCCAAAGATTTCTCGTAAAAAATCTATGAGAAAAATTAAACATGTATTTAAAACAAATAGTAAAAATTCGTTTCATGGATAAAAAACTAATCAAGGAAAATGTTGTTTCATTTTTAAAATCCGTTAAGCTCTGTGTTATAATCTAATATTGTTGAATTTATGCATTCGATTTGAATCAACGTGATTAATTCGAAAAACGATCTTTAAATAAAAATATTTTTAACGTAACGTTTTTTGAAATTATGGTGTGAAATAACGGCGTGCAAATCGTATTATCACATAAAATACTTCACATCGATACCGAATTAGTTATAATAAGCTCGTTAAAGATACAGTTACATTAATTTGTATTACTCATTTAGTATTAAAACCGTCAAGTATAACTCAAACGGACAGGTAAAAGGATATTTCATTACATGAGATAAGGACTAGCGAATTTAAACATTAATTCGTCTAAAACATCTTATAAATATCTGTTTGCCTACAAAGCGATGTTAAAACTAACAAATAACAAGAAACAAGTATAAAATAAAAATATAATGCAGTTTAAAAAATACAAAATTTCTAACGGTTCAAGTGGCAGTGTGCGGGTAGACGAAATGCTAGGCGAATACTAAACACCGAAAGCCTTTAATATTACACATTTATATTTAGAAAAATCTGTTCAAATGTAATTTTATACAAAATTCCAAATTCAAGTACATTTAGGCTGAGTACAAAAGTTGAATTTGGACTCATAGTTGCAACTTATTGGATACAAAATGATACCACAGCGAAAATTTGTTTGTGTTATGGGATTTGATTTCATAATTCAAATAATTTGAACAGTAGCAACTGAACGTCAATGAAAGCTCTGTATTTGAATTAAGAAGTCAAACTTTACACTTAATTGTTTTGTTGACCCCTATTACAATAAATAGTTAGTTATATAATAATGTCAATGTTCACAAAGGAACTTTTGGTAATGACTTCAGTTGATATACTCAAAATTGTGCAGATTATCGCAATTAATTTGTAATGTGAGATTATTCGAAAATAGCATTTATATTAGGTAATAGTAATATAATATCGTAATAGGGGTTAATTGCGAGTACAAATGTTATAAAAAATATGTCAAATATTTTGAACAAATCAAATTATGTCGTACCTGTTACACGAGAATACATAGTTATCATAAAATTCAAATTTGAAAAACACATTCACTTGAAAAATAATGAGTCAACACTGTCACTTACAACTTAAAAGTAGAAATACATTATTGGTGTCAAGAAGGGAATAGCACCACAATAAAAAAAACCTTACTATTCGTTATACGTATGTCTAGAACAAATCCACAGGCGTTCAATCAATGCCAGAGAGAAAACAAACAGTAAAATAAAGTATCCCAGTGCTATATAACATGAGTTTTTAATACTTGTGCACCCAATGCGACAAAAGTACACGTATTTTCCAATATCGTCCAAGTTATACGACAATTTACGACAAAACCATGAACGTTATTGGCGGATACGCGATCCGACGCATGCCGTACTTACACAGTAGTTACAATGTAAAAAACTTAATTCATCGACACTTACAACTATAAAAATATTTTAGAAATTCTCACTTACATTTAAGAGGAACTGGCAAAATAAATCCTGTATTTTTCCATCAAATCAATTAAATACAAAATAACCAGATTTTGGTCCTCAGGTATCAAAAATTCATGATGCCATTCCTATAAATTGGACATACTGTATGCGAACCGGTGAGTAGCAAAAATATTAGTTAACACTATATGCACGCTAAACAACGGCTTCAAAATATATTAAATCCACTAAATACCCAATAGAAAACTGCCTAATGTTACGGCGAAACCTCGTAGAAGCGACGTTAAACTTAACAAACTAAATACAGTAAGATTATAAACCGTAGTGGTCGATCCAACGAACGCCGTCTGGCTCACACCTTATCACAATAGATTCCCTTTAAAGCAGGACGACCAAAGTTATTGTCCTTACTCATTCCACTATAAATACTAACACTTGCAACTAATTGAAACATCCCTATAGCTTTATCAATGTACACCGCAACTCCTTAGTATAAAAAACAGTGATTAAAACTTTTTATTAGAATAGAGTATTTGTGCATACGAAATATTGGCGCCCAACGCGGGGCCCTAACAACTAACGCTCATAAGACATCGAAATCGTATCGAACGATTAACTAACCAACATCGCACACCGAGTTAAAAGGACACATAGATTATTATGCTATAATAACAGTTACAATTTGTTCTACACGAGAATTCATTAACCATGCGCGGTTATATCGTTGACTTGTAACTATCTTCTTACTAAAAGCTTAGAGCCATGGATATGGCAAATGCCATTATTAACTAACTCGTCCTAACTGGCAACGACACCTATCGACACCATCTAAACAAATAGCATCGTTTATAATAGATTAAAAACACCAACTACGATACACAATCTTGCGGAAATAACTATCTATAGAGTGAGTTATGAATATTTATATCGTAACCACACTTTTCATCTTCTATTTTTTTAATATCCATTCGTAAATTATTATCAAATTCGATAAAGCTCTATTATTGATCCGTGTTCTCTTAAATTAGCTCCCAGAGTGAGTCCGAGAGAACTGAAGCGATCTGCATTAAGGAACCTAGTTTATAAACTAAACCGAAACTAACCGGACTCTTCGTTCGAAGACGTTTATTCTAGATAAACAATAGCGTCACTCAAAACTAAAGATAATTTAAATTAAAAGAGAACCATTTCCAGTCTTGCTAAAGGTACATCACCTAAGCGCATCCTAAAAACATCTAGCTGATCACACTAGCAGTGTCACGTATTTTGTACATTCAGGATTTGAGGAGCAAATAGCTATTGTAAGTGATAGATTGCCAACGTTAGCAATCAGTGAATGTCCTAAAAGAAAAGGGACATAAAATACCTCCTTGCACGACGCCCGAAGTCTAGATTCACTAAATATCAAGTCTCTAGAACATTGGCTAATATAAAATTAAACAAAAAACATTAATTTACTATACGAAAATTACCCATGCATTTCCACTAACTACAAAACTAGCGTTCATAAATTTCTCTTAGGTAAATATAATATGCAATATTTATCGGTACCGTGTTAAGCGAATCGTTTATAATTAGGCATATTAGACGGAATTGAGCAATTGGTAACTGTTAACGATACGAATACTGAGAAGCGAATTTAAATAAACCATGTCCACTTGTTATAATTTGCAGAGGTAACTCTTTTGGTAATATGAATTAAACGATAAGATAAGGTTCACATTTCACAAGTTAAAATGAAATAGAAAGGCTTAACTATCCCTCTGCAACTCAAAAACATGTGAACAAGATGTATTGTGAACCAACACTTGAATAGAACCCGGTAAGGCGACGAAAGCTGCAAGTGTTGTATATCTCGAAACACGGTACCAATTCAAATTTAATAATGTGCTGATCAGATTTAACAAACCTTAACATCAATTTTGGCCCGTAGATCACGTCTACAATAAATAAAACTGTTTTAAAACAATCGATAGGGACTATTTGGTTTATCTACCGTCGATATAAAAATGATCAGCACACGTAAATATATACGCAGGACGAATGAATAACAATTAGGAAAAAATTTCGAACATTTTCCACTTAACATTTAATATATTGACGACACGAGCCGTCGATAAGCGTCCGTACATTGGCATTTGAATTAAGTACTGAAACAGTTTTGGTATTTTAGTCATATACATTCACGTATAGGACTAAAGGACATTTTATTATAATTACAATTAGGTTATATCACACGTTACTCTTACAAAGATATGCTGTTATAAGCGTTGGTCGAGGATTTCAGAAATAACTTTTTTCTCATCACGTTACAATTATATTAGCAATTTACATATAGTTACAAGGTAGACAGTGTAAAAATAAATGTTAGAGGGTCATCTCGTTTTGAGATGGATTCGAGAAGCGTGGATGAATGTCAGTAGTGTGGAGACTCGTGACAGATAGACTTATAGAGCATCATTAGAATTACAATGACATAAGTGAAAATGGTTAAATGTGCATAAAATTAATAAATAGCCTTGCTACACTCATAGCTACACAAGGATTTTCTCCTGTGTCGTGTATACCATGATGATATACACAAAGACGAATAAATAAACACCCATACCCAGAACAGAAAATCTGTACTCATTATTCAGGTATCCCGACCCGCGTGGCGGAGTAGTCACTATAGCGGACTGATATGCAGTTAATAACGGGTTGCATTCCCGGACTGAGGACAGCGACATGTCAGATTGAAACAAAATTTTAAGTGTACAGTTTTTGCACTTACATTGTTTTCATTATAATGGTATCTTTTAAACATAAAATAAATTAAATCATAGATGTTAAGATTTCAATACGTTTATAGTCTCTAGCACAGGTCTCAACACTTGTAAGTTTAGAATAGAAAAATGCATCAAGGGGAAGCTTAAACTATGAAATTTTCAAAATTCAATGGACGGAAGGGACAATTTTGAGCCAACACAAATTCGGGCATAGTACCGGCTCAATTCGGGGCGTTGCTTCGAGTAACTAAAGATTTCTCCTGGACTCACAGCCATACTACATACTAAAGCTGGTCTATTTTTGAGATCAGAGCGTTTTTAAGACCAAATTAAAAATTTAAGACCCCACAAGAAAATTAACGACATCTCATTACAAAAATTTAACTACGGTATGGGCCCCCTCGTGTATACGTATATGACTTCTCATTCTGAGAACAAACAAAATTCGTAACTAAAAACACTATTATCAATAGCTCCGAACATGTATTTATTGAAATAAGATTCCTCTCAGCAATAAATTTATTGAACTAAATAGAAAAAACTTCATATATTACAAAACGAATCAACGCACTAATTTTAACAGCAAATAAAGAAATGTAATTTTCAGTAATACAATAATCAACAACAAATATTTCATATAACGGTTACAACAAATCGCGTAATCAACGCAAGCGAATAAAAATAGCTGCTATTTTTGAGAAACGTTATTTTTATTATTTAGTTATTTTTTACAGTTACAACGCCCCGATTGATACGATCTATAAGAGGCATATCGTGGCACAATTGATTGACACATTTAACTATGCGTAGAAAAAATATAATATATTTGTATGGTATTATACAAGCAAGCATTATCAGTTCATAGCCATCATAGTCCATTATATACGATAACATCTATTTAGGTAAATAATATTAGGTAAATAAATTCATCTGTGTCATAGGAAAAAACTATAATAAATAAACAGATTATTCATATTAAAACAACAACGTTTCGGTTGTACTGATTAGAGAGTGCTATGTGAAATATGAAAACAGTAATTCGAAATATAGCAGATAAATATAATTTAAGGGTAAATTTAAGAGTAACAAAAAACTAGAGTATTAAAAATATATTTTAAATCAATTCTTAGATAAATTCAGACCTTAGGTCCTTAGGACATAGATTAATTAATAAGTTATTTGCAACCGAAAAACGTAAAATAAAATCAAATGTATGAAAGACAGAGTTAATATAGTTGCATGAGCTAATTTTTTTTTTTTATACGATGAGTTCTTTTCTACGCGGTTCTTGTTCATATTTATTTATTCATTCGTTCAATTTTATTTTTTTAGTTTTTTTTGCATTTAACAACATTGAAAAAAGTCGAGGATTTTAATAATAAAATTATTTAAACTTTCCTATTTCACATAGCATTTCTCAATGTGAAGTAGAACCAAAACGAATTCTTAGAATATACAAATATACAAAAGCATCATACGACTCGTCTGTCGGCATTTTTATTTTACAAATTGGCACATTTTTCAATAGAGTATTTTCTAAGAAAAATAAAGGTAATTTTTTTTTCGTGTGAATTTATTACATTAGCAGTTACAAAACAGTGTATTTCAATACCGCTTGGAATATAAATTTTCAACACCTAAATTATAGGTTAATAAGTGGACGCATTGCATATTTTCTATATTCTAAGAGCCAGATAAATATTCCTCTAAATTACACATGCGTTAATTTGATTATTTAAACATTGTAAGTAGTTGCACGTGTATAGAATAAATTTCGCTAAGCAAGAATGGAAATATAAGTGGGTTATCTACAAAAATATGGCAACAATGGGAAAAGTGAAAAACGCCCAAAAACATGAGCGTCAGCGTAGAAATCATAAATTCATTAACATAATAACTAATCACTAAAATTTGCTACGAAACTAAAAAATATATTAACAATATAATAATTATTGTGCTAAAAATATTATTTTTTTTCTTTTAGAACTTGAATATATCTTTGACTACATTCTAAAATCGAAGTGCGAATCGATTGTACTAACATTATATAATATAGTTTATTTAAATACATCGTAATGGAAGCATTATAATAACGGGGTTGGTAAATTCAGTGGGATGCGATACTGATTCAAGTTGCGATGGTAACGCGAAAACCTACTACTAAATGAAAACCATATCAATAACGGGCCATCCGATTACTGGAAACGATTATCTCGTTTCGTGAATCTATGATTTTTGCGAAGTAAGAAAACTTATTTCCCGTACTAGATAACTGATTGTTTTGACAAATTATAATATCGTATTCTCGAAATTTCTATCTTCATAGAAATATATGATAAATACACATATTTGGGAATCACAGATACGATCAGAGATTCATTAAAAATAAATTTAACACGTTTTGAAAGACAAATCAGTATAACTAAAATCCGTACTGCACAGATTCATATTATCGTACCCTTTCTACGTTTGACCGTTATCAGAAACGGCTAGCGACCCTAGTCAAATCACACAAGAGCCTAAACTAAGTCTAGCCTCACTTTAGGCCATTCCAAAAATACTATAAGAAAACCGGTGCTAAGGTGCTTCAAACACATTTAATTAACTAGTGACAATGTTTTAAACGAAGTGATATTGCATTGCAATTTATTAAACAATGTCTAAGTAATCAAATAGACCCCTAAATATGGCCGCGTTTAGGCGAATAGATCACAAGACGTCTGACGTTTAAGTAAACCGACGATAAGATAGTGAAAAATTGTTGGATTCAGAATACCAGTTATAGTTGATATAGTAAAAGATTTATGGATAAAATATCAGACATATATCTACTGTTAGGAGTCTATTTATTCATTTAGTCCACGTTTCTTATAAGACTTGTCCATCTAACAACATAAAAACGCAAGTAATCCTACCAACCCCCACTCTATACAAGGTGATTAAAAATACACGTTGAACGAAAAATAAACTCTATTGCTCAAAGAACTATCCCTTTACGAAAGACAATAAAATAAAAAAAGTTTAATTAAACGAAAATCAACAAACGGAAACAACTTTTACGCATAAAATAATTGTACATTCGCTTTAGCTTAACCTGCTCAATATTATTGAAATGCGTTTGAATTTTAATAGAAAAAGGTACTTAAGAATTTTAAAATTTTAAATTTTAAAATAAAAAATATAGCCATTTGATTTCTTTTTTTTTTGTAATTTTATGATTCGTATTAACGGTTACGTAATATAAAGTATAATCATAAGGGTCTATACACGGCTTTAAGATGAAAAAAACGCTTGTGCATAATTATTAAATGTGTACGCACGTTAAAATTTTATAATATTACTCACATATTATTAGGTTAAAGGAAATCGCGTTTAATTACTATTTATATATATTTTAGGTGGTTCAAAGTCATATAGCAGTAATCAAAATATCGTTATGAAAATTAATAAATTTATAAAGTATACAAATATATTTAGTGCTTTTAACGAAATCCTGTTATTATTCATGCAACTTCTATCACTTGCACTAAAAAATTACCCTTCAGCGTTACAATTGTAACATCCTTATGTTACTTAAAACTAACAAGAAATAAGTGGAAACATTTAACACTAAAGTCGTTTTGGTTTCGGCCTGCCTTCGAGTGGCAGTGTAAATCAGTTTTGTGCACCGTTTAGAGGAATAATTAATTATATAAAAAAATATATTAAAGCGTCTTCAAAAGCTTATTGAATAATTATTTAAGCGCGACTGTGTATAATTATGTATTAATCAATCCCATTAAATGTTATTATATGAACGATTGCTATGGACACATAGAACGTTTAATATTGAGAATATATTAGTCCAAGATCCCAGAGCAGTAAGACACAACTTATTTTCTAAAGCATATTACTTTCGGTTCTCAAGTCTTTTGTGTACTTTTTAATACCTGAATGGAGCTTGCCCGGTGACACCTGCGCAGGTTCCAGGTGAGAAAGGTAACTAAAAATTAGAGTTATCTCGTCAACCCATTATTGTCCCACTGCAGGGCACGGGTCTTCTCTCAGAACCACGGTGGACCATGGCCTGAACTCTCAGTTTAGGCCATGGTCCACCATGCTGGCCAAGTGCGAAATGGTGGACTTCACACGCCTCCGAAAACTTCTTTTAAAGAACTCGCGGGTGTGCAGGTTTCCTCACGGTGTTTTCCTTCACCGAAATATCAGAATTACTTAACTTAAATTTTTATGATTGATTTTTATATATGTTTTGCAGAATATTACTTTGAAGTCATATAAAAAAAATCAACTCCATGGGCGAAAACTTTAAAATTTAAAGCTGTAAGAAAAATAAATGAACTTATTTTTTTTTAAATAAAATTAAAATATCTGATTTTTTTATATGTTATTAAGATACTCTGATTTTAGTAACCTTTCGTATCTGTTACGTACGCAGGTGTCACCGGGCAAGCTCCATAAACATTCAGGGATTAAAAAGTGCACAAGAGACTATTCAGAACCGAAAGTTATATGCTTTAGATAATAAGTTGTGTCTTACGGCTCTGGGATCTTACTCTATATCATATTGTATTAACTAAAACTAATCTAGAATATGAGGAACTGACTATTATTTCATGTTATAAACATTGGAAATTCTATCTTTACGCATGAGCCTTTCTACTTTTTTGCATTATCATAAGAAATATTGTCTATTTCGCTCCAATTCTATTATAATAACTGTAACCGAAAATATATAATACAAAAAATGTTTCGTTATTGAAAAACTATATCATCTTCAGCTTCAATGTGACAGAAGTGCCTAAACGCTAAACAAATATTTTCGATTACGGTTACGATAATAGTTTATTAAAATCCTTAAACCTATAGAGCTAACAATAATATTACAAAATAGCTGCAGTATTGATGAGGTTTTAGCAAATCGTACGACAAAGTACATTACCCGTTAAAAGTTATGCATTACAATTGAGTGCGTAAGTCTAGCTGGTACTAAAAAGCGATATAAAAATGTTAATTTCTCTGGTAAAAAACATCCGGCAACAAAGTAAAAAGGCTCAAAACACCGACCTACGAAAACACTAAGCCGTATCATAGCGTTGTGAGAAAATAGGCTACAATACAAAATTAAAACCGAAAACAGACGACCCTAAAACCCGTCTAAGAAAGCAACAAACACCCTATCATAAACGAAGGTTCAATCCACCGAATCACTGGATCCCTTACCACCTATTATATAAAAATCGCAACCAATTCATTTAATAAATAAAGTAATACTTACACTAATAGTTAATAACTTCATTTTATATACTTTTTCTATTAGATGCACGAAACTTGATATATTAAAATAGAGTCAACTAGTATTAACGTAGATATACATCACATTTTAAAAGTTCCATCAGTTTTGGTGTGAGCGAATATTTCTAATTTCTTACACATTCGATGGATATCAGACTATTGACTAGAATCTACGCATATATATTCCGAATCAATTTTATACACCACCGTAAAGTGTTAATTTAACCTCTTAGTAAGTTGGTTACAATGGTGCAGAATTCAGTAAAATTGACGCTTATGATTGAAACAATAAAATAGGCTGTATCGCCTACATATTTATTATACCACAGAACACAAAAAACTATACGTAAAAAGAACTGGCCAATAAATTGTCAAACACGCTTCAATGCAATCATCTGATATCTTATCAGGTACTTAACTGTTTTAAATACAGGTCAATTTGTCCCGAAAGAAATATCGCTCACACCAATAAAAAATATTTGGCAAGTATTAGTTACTATATACCTAGCCAATATCCAAATGTCACAACGAACAAACGCCATGTAACATTCTTTTACATAGACAGTATAAAGAGAACGCTTTGAATACTTTCACTCTAAGATCTTTCATCATACTGAACAAATGTTTTAGAAATTTTAATTTTTATCAGTGCATTGTTAAAAATCGACAGATGCTTTAATGTGTTTATTTTAGCGCGATCTGCTTAACTTGGTGATATTTTACACGAAATCTACAAAATTTTTCAAACGACAATTTTCACAAAATTTAAAACATTTGTTCAGTAACCACACGAAAATCCCAGACAATTTCAAGTTTCAAACGCGGTCTTTCCACTAATATGATATAAAAACCCAGCCAAGCACTAATAATACGATTACGCAAGGTATGTTCCGGCGTACAAACTAACCTACACACACTCTACATCAAATTATTTCTGTATATATCTCATATATAATATCTGGTCTCTGAAACCTGTGCATGTTTATACGTTCACACTTTTTATAATTACCGTTATTATAAATATTATATTATTTTGAGTTTCGTAAATGCATTGTTATTTGCTTAATTTTAAAAAGTGTAATACGTATGTATTTTATAATAATTTAGTGCTGATATGATAATTTTAATTAGGATTGCAACGACCCCTTTTTTAGAATTTTCGTTTGTAAGCGTTTTTACATGGCAATACGGAATGACATTATAAAACAAAAAAAGAACTAAAATAAACATTATATATTATTTTTCCTTTTAAATCTTCACTTTGTAATATTAACTAATTTTATGTATATTGTAAGCGTGTTTTAAAATAAATAAAGAGAAATTAATTTTTTTAAACCTATTAAAATAAACAATTTCGAAAATTGAAATTATTTAAAATTACACCGTATGGTGTATTTTTTGTGTGAATGTATTTAAAGGTTTTTGACATTTTAAAGTGTTTATTATGCACAGTTCGGTAACAATTTGCTCATAAAGTATATCCGTGGGCAAGCGTCTATCGGTACAATAAGAGAAGCCTTAAGTAAAGAATACGTCCTCACTGTTTCAATAAAACTTAGTTTATATTTATTTATATTACCGTGTAATATCTGTGTATTTATTGAAAGTCTTACTTGACATTATTCAGCCATGTTTCATTAATTAAAACATGTAATTATTTTATCTCAGTAAACAAGCAAAATTTTGATCCATATTAAGTTAACTCCTGTAATTGAAAAAAAGTCACAAAAGTAATATTCATAACCCGTATTGCCATCAAATATTCACCATAACTAGTGATACAATTAATCTAAAAATCCGAGAACACTTTATTACGTTTACTTTAGAAAAGAGGGTTTAAAGCATTAACGTGTTCGAATACGGTTCATTATAAATGCTATAAAGTACATTTGTCTACCATCACGTGGTTAAGTCATTTTTTCACGTATACTTTGGAAAAGTTAGTAATATTTTGACTTAAATATATTAGACACTTGATTGTGTACTTAAACCGGATAAACACACTAATCAAGGAACAATTGTCACGATAGAGCATACGACATATTTCAATATTTCTAGTAACCTACATAGTTTTAATTTTATTTCTGAATTATTACAAAAATCGAATTTTATTTGAATTCTAATGTTTTTATAATTATTCAGAGATAAAATAATAAATAGATTAGATTTCCACATCGATGTAATTTTAAACAAATCGTGCTCTTTCTTTCGTACACACACACATATTTGTAAACGACGAATAAGTATCAAATAGGTAATATACATACATAATTACGTATTACCTCATTACGCGTCAAATGTTGAAAATAGGCAACATTAGTTTTTTTTGTTCTTTACTCTTTTATATATAAATATACAGCTTTGAAGTAGAAAGTCAATACGATATACAACAACCAGATTTAACATGAAATACAATTAATTCTATTAAAATATTTTACTATGTGCTCGGATCTATAAATGTATATTATATCTAGTAAAAAACGAGAAAATCAGCTTACATTAACATGGACACGACATCAATAAGCATCTATAAATTTATTTAAGTGTAATTTGAACTTTGCTTGTATTTTGGAATCATTATATAACATTTTTGTTTATAAACATGAGAGAAATGGCAAAAGTGCGTACATTTATTATGGACTAAAAGGGACTATCTGTATCCCTGTCATCTTTCGATTAATTATGTTACCAATAGTAAATCGAAATTCTCATATTGTATCGGAATTATATCTCATAATTATATACACAGCAGATGAGCTGTATTAACGCCTCCAAATAGACTGAATTGTGGGTTATTTACAACCATTTGAAGATTATATACTATTTTAGGACGAATTTATCAGATATTTGTTTGCATACAAATCGAACGGTAATCATTTTCGTGTTATAAAGTTATCAATGTTGTATAGTGACATCTACGGTATATTAAAGACGGCAATTACGGTGACCAAAAATAATTAGTTGTCGTCCTATTTCAATAATACTAATAGCTGATCAAATAATATTTAGTAAAATAGTTAAAAGTTGTCTTAAAAGTAAGTGAATATAAGATCGTCAAAATTATATACTAAAACTTTTATAGGGTATTTTGAGTATCTTTATGGATATGCGAAGACTTATAAGATAACAAATTATATAAAGAAAATAGATAATAAAATGAATCATTTAAATTTTACAGGGAATAATGCATTTGAGGTTTAAATTCTCTTTCTATCTGTATTGTAAAGAGGACAACAAACTATGTTTCTATGGTCACCATAAGGCGCGTTTAATTGCAAAAGTTAACAATATCGCATAAACATTACGCTATTATAAAGATATGTTGCCAATTTTCAACGATCGTATTTGTGTTATATCGAGAAAATCTCGTCAATTCCTTGTCATAAGCCGATAATTTTATAACCAACAAGCATGAGAAGCTTATATGGTCGAAATTCAAATCTTTTATATTACATACACATTGTTATGTATAGTGCAAAGTTAAAGATTCATCAAAAATAAGTGACCACTGACTAATATTGATTTTATGTATATGGACAGTTATTTTTGAGATATTTCCCATATTATTGATACCTATTTAAAAAAAACATCTAGATGTGGTTGATGTCATTACTATAGACTTACTTGGGAAGTGTTAATTTCAGTTTTGTTGCAGAAATATAATGTATTTAAAAATACTCCTTGTTATCTCCAAGTTAAAATCCGAATATAAGTAGATCAATCTAATAAAAGTTAATATTAATATCTAAGACGATCTGTCTCAAGGAATAATTGAATATTTTGTGTAAAAATATATATAGCAATCCAGATCTATGACAATATTTCATTAATATTTCTCTGAATAAAAAAATCTTGCGAGTAAGCGAAATTGCACCATTAAATTTTAAAATAATTTTAATTTTGGGTTAGCAATTTTATAAATTATAGACCTTTTAAAATTGTAATTTTTCACAAAATTGAATTATGCCTTAAATTTATTATTTTCACATAAATAAATTTCGAAATTGCTATCTTTAAAATTAATGATTGTTAACAATACAAAAACGGGATATTTCTGGAAAATATAAATAAATACCTTTTATCGTGAAGGTAGCTGTAGTCGAAATATAAAAATCATTTTATTATGTAATATCCTTAACTCATTTATACCTAATTTCAGATCATCAGTGATTATTTAACTTTATTATTATGTCAAATCCTGTCAAATTATATATAAGTCGAATTGTATTTTTCATTACATTTATCAAATTTCTCTATAACTAGGATGATAAGCAAAATGTAATCAAATATCTTTAACACATTGTTAATTATACATTTTTAAATTATATATTATATTTTTTTTCATTTTTGGCAGGAATATTACAAAAATGGTGGCAGGTTTTTAGGAGGGATTTCAACGATACCGCTAAAAGCCAATATGAGGCTAGTATTAATTTATTTCGAAATGACAATTATCATATTGTTATATTATTGTATGAGGTAGAGTTACCGCAATAAAATGTAATTGGATTAATTTCCCTAAAAGCCGGTTCTTTTTCGGACTTTCTCATAAAAAAAGACCATTTTAAAAGACCATTAATTTGAACAAACGCAATTTTATCAAAATGGTAAATGCAATAATACTGAAGGATATAAAATTTATGCATGGCTTAATTTAACTTTTTGACATAATTTTTTTTTAGTATCTAATAATAACCTCATATATTTGCAAAAAAATTAAAAAATGTTTAGGTTACTTAAAATTATTAATTAATAACTTTTTGTTTGGTTGGTTGTCTGTGTTTGTTGGCTTAATTGAATTTTTTGACATACATTTCTGTAGTATCTTATAACAACCGCATATATTTGCTAAAATAAAAATAAAATGTTTAGGTTACTTAATGGTATTAATTTAGAACTTTTTGTTTGGTTGGTTGTCTTTGTGTTTGTAATAGCATTGAAAGAAAACTAATGAATTAAATTAAAAGGATTTAAAGTGTGTTTATAGCCAATATCGTGAGTTCATTAAAACACATCTCTATTAAATGTTATCACAATTAAAATTTATGTCACTTCTTTTGAACGCGAGTAAAAACGCGGGGCATTAGTAGTATCACAATATACTTATAGCTGTTGTAATTATGGAAATTAGTTAAATATTGATTACATTTTGCTTATCTCCTATTAAAGACTTGCGTTTTACATGCATCTTAGACATAATCGAGATTCTAATTAATAGGCCCGGTGGCCAAATAGTAGGGATGTCTGTGAACAAATCTATGATCGTACCTCTGTTGTTTGTAGAAGTCGTTTCTTTGCACCTTGTGTCTGTACTGGGGTCTTCTTTGCTGGTTCTTCGGTTGTTCTTGTTTCTCGGCTTGTTTGTTCGGTGGTTTGCTTTCTGGTTCCGTTGCGGTTGTGTTCTGTTTCGGTTGGGTTTCCGTTGGTTGTTTCTCCTGAAATTGTTTTGTGTGTAGCAGACTATTAATAATGGTCTTGTGCAGAGGTTTGCATACTCGTTTTGCCTCAAATACCACTTAAAAAAATTCGCTGATTCCGGAGCACCCCCTACAACTACATAGGGGCCGTTCAAATATTACGTAAGCAGATTTATTACAATTATTTACCCCCCATCCCCCTTGTCAGCAAAAGTAAGCAAAGCTGTAACCCCCTCCTCCATGCTTACGTAAACATTTTTCAATTAAAAATGATTTTTTTGTACAGTATTGTAAAAAAATAAATAACTAGCGATGACGTAATCATCATCTAGACGCCCCTACCCCATGTCATCCGAAATAAGCAAAACAAAGACTCCCCACCCCCCAATAGTGCTTACGTAATACTTGAACGGCCCCATATCTACCATATTCCCAATTCAACAAATTTGAAGATAAAAACTTTGTACATTTGCTTTGCGGCTTAATTATACCTAGACAACTTCTGGAACTAAGGGTCTAGGGTCTAGTGGTTTGAAACTCTTAACTTTTAATCGAGTAGTCCAAAGTTCTAATCTTGGGCACCTCACATAGATTTTTCTAAGTTATGTTTTTAATAATTAGTTTTACTTATAATTGAACGGTGAAAAAAAGGAAAGTGTACTTATGTACACGCGTTAGAAGTTATACTTCTTTGGCGTAACAAGATAATTTTTTTTTTTAATTATCTTTCGCCTTATTCTCAACATTTTTTCATAACGCGCCAAAGTATAACTTTAAAAAAATACGTGCGGCACTTAGAAATTGCCGCGGTAAAGCTATCGCATAGCATTTGCTTTCTTATTGTCATTTTCATTTCAACTTCATACTGTGACTTTTGTGTGACGAATCATAAAATTTCACTCTCTCCATTTTATAAAGCTTCTCGCTTAAAGTAGTATATCTTCAAAAAAAACGTAGAATAACATACACTCTACTGCGTTGTTTCTAGCATTATTTTAGTACATATTGAATTATGAAAAATGAAAATTGATTTTAAAATATTTTTACCTCTTTCACCTCAACTTTTTCGGGTTTAGAAGCGGTCGTTGGGCCACTAGTGCTGGGGGTAGTTGGTTTCTCTTGAATCTTCTTTGGCGATTCCACCCTGCTCGACTCTTGTTGTGTCTTTTCAGTCTGTAATAAAAAAAATATAACGTTTGAAGAGAAATTCGTTTATAGTTGATTTAATTACTATATATATAAGCGTATAAGTTGTTATTAATTCGCCGAAGCTTGCAAACAAATGCAAGTTTTGGCTTTGCTTTGGAAGGTGGTGAAAATGGTTGAAGTACCAACGTCACGCCTAATCCTTATTCCTACGTACGTTTAAGGGTGTACAGCAATGCATTTGTGACCTACTTTAGATAGTATTTTTGTTCTATACGAATTTGTAAGAATCTTGCCCCCCCCCCCCCCCCTCTCCTAAATTTGTGCGTGAGGTCGTACCGCATGCAGCGCCGCTGTAACGTTACACGTAACGCCGCATACGTACCGGCGCCGGCGCGACGTGGTGCGCGGGCGCGAGCGCGACGGTCAGCGTGAGGTCGCACCGCATGCCGCGCCGCTGTAACGTTACACGTAACGCCGCATACGTACCGGCGCCGGCGCGACGTGGTGCGCGGGCGCGAGCGCGACGGTCAGCGTGAGGTCGCACCGCATGCCGCGCCGCTGTAACGTTACACGTAACGCCGCATACGTACCGGCGCCGGCGCGACGTGGTGCGCGGGCGCGAGCGCGACGGTCAGCGTGAGGTCGCACCGCATGCCGCGCCGCTGTAACGTTACACGTAACGCCGCATACGTACCGGCGCCGGCGCGACGTGGTGCGCGGGCGCGAGCGCGACGGTCAGCGTGAGGTCGCACCGCATGCCGCGCCGCTGTAACGTTACACGTAACGCCGCATACGTACCGGCGCCGGCGCGACGTGGTGCGCGGGCGCGAGCGCGACGGTCAGCGTGAGGTCGCACCGCATGCCGCGCCGCTGTAACGTTACACGTAACGCCGCATACGTACCGGCGCCGGCGCGACGTGGTGCGCGGGCGCGAGCGCGACGGTCAGCGTGAGGTCGCACCGCATGCCGCGCCGCTGTAACGTTACACGTAACGCCGCATACGTACCGGCGCCGGCGCGACGTGGTGCGCGGGCGCGAGCGCGACGGTCAGCGTGAGGTCGCACCGCATGCCGCGCCGCTGTAACGTTACACGTAACGCCGCATACGTACCGGCGCCGGCGCGACGTGGTGCGCGGGCGCGAGCGCGACGGTCAGCGTGAGGTCGCACCGCATGCCGCGCCGCTGTAACGTTACACGTAACGCCGCATACGTACCGGCGCCGGCGCGACGTGGTGCGCGGGCGCGAGCGCGACGGTCAGCGTGAGGTCGCACCGCATGCCGCGCCGCTGTAACGTTACACGTAACGCCGCATACGTACCGGCGCCGGCGCGACGTGGTGCGCGGGCGCGAGCGCGACGGTCAGCGTGAGGTCGCACCGCATGCCGCGCCGCTGTAACGTTACACGTAACGCCGCATACGTACCGGCGCCGGCGCGACGTGGTGCGCGGGCGCGAGCGCGACGGTCAGCGTGAGGTCGCACCGCATGCCGCGCCGCTGTAACGTTACACGTAACGCCGCATACGTACCGGCGCCGGCGCGACGTGGTGCGCGGGCGCGAGCGCGACGGTCAGCGTGAGGTCGTACCACATCGCGCACCGTACTCGCCGCGCCCCCTTGCACATCGCACGTAACGCCTCTGACATCTCCAACGCCGCTGGAATGGATAAAGGCATTTTATGGTTCCACGGTCTGAAGGCTCGTACATACGAGTTTAATACATTTTAGCGCTCCGGCTAATCAAGATTGTGGGATGCGCCACTTAAAGCTCCGAGAGTAAAGATGGTGGGATGCGCAACTTAGGGCTCCGGAAGTTAATACTGTGGGATGCGCAACTTAAGGCTCCGGAAAGTGAAGATGTGGGATGCGCAACTTAGGGCTCCGGGAGTTAACATTGTGGGATGCGCAACTTAGGGCTCCGGAAGTTAATACTGTGGGATGCGCAACTTAGGGCTACGGTAATAAAGATTGTGGGACGCGCAACTTAGGGCTCCGGAAGTTAATACTGTGGGATGCGCAACTTAAGGCTCCGGAAAGTGAATATGGTGGGATGCGCAACTTAAGGCTCCGGGAGTTAATACTGTGGGATGCGCAACTTAGGGATCCGGAAGTTAATACTGTGGGATGCGCAACTTAAGGCTCCGGAAAGTGAATATGGTGGGATGCGCAACTTAAGGCTCCGGGAGTTAATACTGTGGGATGCGCAACTTAGGGATCCGGAAGTTAATACTGTGGGATGCGCAAATTAAGGCTCTGGAAAGTGAATATGGTGGGATGCGCAACTTAGGGCTCCGGGAGTTAATACTGTGGGATGCGCAGCTTAAGGCTCCGGAAAGTTAAGATGGTGGGATGCGCAACTTAGGGCTACGGTAATAAAGATTGTGGGACGCGCAAATTAGGGCTCCGGGAGTAAAGATTGTGGGATGTGCAACTTAGGGCTCCGGAAGTAAAGATTGTGGGATGTGCAACTTAGGGCTCCGCAAGTAAAGATTGTGGGATGTGCAACTTAGGGCTCCGCAAGTAAAGATTGTGGGATGTGCAACTTAGGGCTCCGGAAGTAAAGATTGTGGGATGTGCAACTTAGGGCTCCGGAAGTAAAGATTGTGGGATGCGCAACTTAGGGCCCGGAGTAAAGATTGTGGGATGCGCAACTTAGGGTTCCGAGGAGTAAAAACTGTGACATAATAATGCTGATACAATTCGTGTAGATAGAAAAACTCCTGTAAGATACTCACGGTCCCTCATAAATCGCACGTGGTTGGCGTGTGGTATGGGCGGCGCGGTATGCGGGTTCAGTTCCCGTTTGCGCAACGCCAGCACGTAGTCGACGGTCGCTTTCCACTTCACGAGGGCGGATTCGATGTCCTTGTGGGGAGAACTGTGAATGAAGTATTAGTTAAGATTACTAAAATCATTTTTATGAAATGAAATGTATTTATTTTGTATAGGCCTACGGGGGCACTCACAAACTGTGAGTTACACATTTTTTTTACACTACCACCGGATTGGAACACAACCTCAACTGAGAAGATCAGGCAAGAAACTCAGCGGGTTTGTCTTTTTTATATTATAATAATACAAGACTACCTTATGTGTTAATAAAATAAATATTTTTGCAGTCCAATTTTAACTGAGCAAAGAACCAATATACAAACAATTTTTGTGATGCTGCAGTAGTGTAAATTATTAAAATGAACTTGAATGAATGATTCAACATGAATGTTTTTTTTGTATAATAATGTCTAATATACATGCATAATATAATAGAGGAACACTGATAATTTGAGATTTTTTACTTTTAGGCGTAACGAAATTCGCCGGGTCAGCTAGTTTTCATATAAATCTTAAGACACAGACGTTTCTGAGTCAAAGAAATGCAGATGCACTTTCTACCTTAGTAGATCCGGAGCAAATTTACTGTGATAAACAGACAAACAGAGAGACACGAGCGATCTGATAAAGATTCATTTTACCATTTTTGAAGAATGAAACAAAATAAACTCACGTGGGCAAGGTCTTGACATCCTCCATCCAGCTGTGAGGGTCGAAGGTGGCTGGGTCAACCACCACCTCCCGTTCCCTCTCGTGGACTTCCTGGCCCCGCTTGAGCACGGTTATCTTGGCGTCGTCTGGCTTGTTGGGCTTACGGTTCTGGGCCACGCATGCACTGGCTCTGAGTGTCTCCATCTTGCCCATTAGTGTCACCACCTGGAATGTGAATTGAGTTTATAGTAATTGAATAGCATTACTCTTGTTGTTTGTAGTAGCATTACTCATGAAGTGTAAGTGACATTTTAAGATGGACAACATTTTAGGACGAAATAGGTTTTAAGAATATTTCAATGAATATCGTCTGGCCAAAGATTTCGCCCTATCGCGAATCATCTTCGCGAATACGAATGCCCTTCGCGCCGCTGTCGGTAAATTGCAACACATCAAAGAGTTTTGTTGCGACAAAGTTCGTGCGGTTGGCTACATGTCGCGCGCATTAGAATTCATACAAAATTATGAATGAATTAATTATCGCGATGTTCTTGACTATCGCGACGCAGTGAAGTTTATTTTTTAATGTGGCCAAGCACTTCATCTTAGATCGAACATCGAACTTATCGTGATAACGCGAACACGAATCTTCGCTATCAAGTCTGGCCATACCATTACGTACAAGGTACGCATTGTTTGCATGGTACGCTACGCTCTACGCATTCACGTACAGGGTTAGTATTATTTGTTAATACGCTACGCTCTCCGTGTGGGGTACAGGGCCACGCTCGAGTCACCTTAGTGTGCTCCCGGTACATGTCGACGGCGATGCGCTCCAGGCGGCTGGGGCACTGGCTGAGGCGCGGCACGGGGATGGAGTTGGCGGAGGAGACGGCGCGGCCCGGGTAGGCCAGCGCCAGCCGCGCCTCCGTGCGCTTGCGCTCCCGCTCCAGCTGCTTCCACTGCTCGTAGCTCGCGTCCAGCCGCGCGTGGAGGATGCTCGCCGACGGCGCCGTGCTTCTACTCAAACGACTTTAAAAGTTATAAAGTGAAAACATCTCTAAGCTTTGAAATGGGAAAAACCTACGCCTCTACCCTTAATTCTTGGAACAAAGTTCCTTATCGCGGCTTGTACAGCACAATTAGTAGAAATCGTAGATATTGTACACTACAATTTAGTAGAAACCGTCACCGGCGTGATGTATCGAGCCTAGTACAAGTATATAAACATAGAAGGCAAATGCACAGCCGGGTGTGTAACTCTCTCTCGGTGTGCGTGTGTGTGCGCGCACGCGTGTCTCTTTCTCTCTCTGTGTGTGTGTGCATGTGTGTGTGTCTTTTTTATCCAATAACCTCAACACAGGATTGTATAGTTACATGGAAATTTCGTGAAAACTCTTTTATTTGGGCATTTGAATCTGAGCAAAACGGGACCTTATTGCTAAGATTCAAATGTCCAAATAAAAATCCAATTTTTTACCCTTTCGAGTACCGAACCCTCAAAACGTAACGAACTGTATTTCTGACCTAGGTCAACCAACAGCATTTTTTTTATTTGTTGTTTTTTTTTCTTTTGATTATGTATGTTGTGTGTATATGTTGAAGCAGTACAGAGCATGCGGTCCACGTATAATAAGTGGCCACTGCCGCCCATGGACGTTTGTAAACATCTTCATATAAAACTGAGCTTCAATCTAAAGTTAATTACAGTGTGTTACTTTTTCATCCGATTAAATTAGCAAATAAGCATGCAGTCCATCTGATGGTAAAGTGTCACTGCCGCGCATAGACATATGTAAGCAAATTCATATAGAACAGAGGTTCTAAAGAAGGGGGGAAGGTATCGTAAAGATAACGATCTTTTTTTTACTCTCGAGGGGGAAACCTTCAAAAGATACCCGACGCCGTGGGAGCTCCGCGGGTTAGTTGGGACTTTTACCGCACTAAAACCCGCACGGTGGCCGTCCTCAGCGCTACAAAGATCTCCAAAAAAATCGCAACTGGAATCCTCTGAGCGCGTTGCCCCATCGGGCTCCAGCCAGATGGGCGGCTGGGCCCACCACTCCGTCTAGTCTTTACGGCGGTATGCGATTACCCGTACCGCAATCCTTCCCGGGATAGCCTGGCTGGACGGTTCAAGCTCCCACTCTAGCCGCCCGCAACCCCGGACGCCCCCTTTAGCCCTATTCTGATCCCGGAACTACAGGGACAAAGATAACGATCTAGTAAAATTCCCTATGTCTCAGGATTTCTTTCTTACAGAACTTTGTCAAGTATCAAATCAGATGTATATGTCATATCGAATTAGTAGACTTGAATATTAACACAACAATTGAAAATCTACACGAGTTCAAAACGTAAGCTTCAGAAATACTTATCGTATTACGAAGACAAACCACCTCGTTAGTTTCAAAAATAAACAACAAAAGCGGTAGTGTCTAAATGACACGTAATCGATAGTTCCAATCTAACACGTGTAGAATGCGAAGGTCGGGGGCGACTGAAGTCTGTTCTGAGAAATTGTCGGTCAAAATAATTTTCAATTACGGTTCAATTTTAAATGACGTTTTTGAAAGTACTACGGCCTAAGCTTGAGTCGTGTAGAAGAGACGGCACGCGAGGACAGTTTTGATAGTATTGATACATAAAAGCAACGCTCTGTTTAATTTAAAATCTATTATACAAGACATTTGTCCTGAGAAATCATGGTTAAAAATGTATAACATTACTTTTGGATTTTAGTAAGGGTATTTGGTATTTAAATAACAAGCTTATGGTGGTAAGCACAAACTGAGTGCTGAGGATACACAAAACCACCGCTAAGTTTGATGTAAAGTGTTAAATAAAATTATACATACCGTCAGTGGAAAGGAAATAATGCTAAAGCGCCATAATAGCATTTGAAGGAAATGAGGTTTGAATTTTTTTTGTTACGGGAAAATAATTATGTCACCTTTATTTTTTTATATCTGACTAAAGTAGCAAACGAGCATGCAGTCCACCAGATGGTAAGTGGTCACTACCACCCATAGACATCTGTAATCAACTACACACAGAACATGAGCTCCATCTGAAGTCAATCAAAGATGTGTTGGTACTCCCAAGGACTATGATGGTCGCCTCATGTGAAAGTGTGCCGGCACCCACACCTTCTATCGAAACACAAGAAATGCTTCAGGCTAGAAATAGGTTTGGCGATGGTACTTCCCCGGTCGAACCACACTGGTTCTACCACCTTGAAAGGTTAGGCCTTTGATGATGATGATTACATTTTCTGAAAAATCATCGTTGAAAATGATTTTCAATTGCTTTTTAATTTAAGTGAAGTAGTAAATTAAAAGCTTGTAACACAATTAAAACCAATAGGACCACGCTGTACGTCGCTTCTACGTGACCTGAGCAACCAACATTTTTACGACGCAGTGTTAGGGTGTCCTTATTCAATCGATAAATAAAACAGGACTACCACACCAGTTCCGGCCGTTCCTTACGTCGCTTCTGTTTGGTTTAAGTCTTAATATAACTGTACCTTTTAGGTCCTTGATAAGAATTACTGAAATATTGAAGAAATGTGTATAAAAACAAGTGACGCATGAATATGTTTATGTGTTTTGACCATTACTTGCATTTATTATATTTATTTTGAAAAAAAACTGGTGAATAAAATATATCTAATATCATAGTTCTATTGAAATTTTAATAACAAAGTTAATTTATGATAATTTAAAGAACTTATAAGTATTAGATCCGATGTATTAACTCAGTAGTATATTATAAATTATTGTAAACATAAGTTTTTTTATTGATTACATTTTATTGAAACTTTGCACGTATATCAAGGGCGGATTATATCGTCAACCCATTATTGTCCCACTGCTGGGCACGGGTCTTCTCTCGTATTGAGAGAGTTTTAGGCCATAGTGCACCGCGCTGGCCAAGTGCAAATTGATGGACAAGGACGGATTACAATGCCATAATATAAAAAAACTAGCTGTCCCGACAAACGTTGTTTTGCCATATAAAAAATTTAAAAAAATGTTAAGGGTGGACAACCCTTAAGGGGTATGAAAAATAGATGTTGGCCGATTCTCAAACCTACTGAATAAGCATATAAAATTTGGTAAAAATCGGTCAAGCCGTTTGGGTCGAGTATGGCAACAAAAACTGTGACACGACAATTTTATATATTAAAAGTTAAAAAAATATATTTTTACACAAGCATGTTGTTTAGTTTTTACTAAAATTTATTGCCTAGAACATCTTATTTACCTTTCTGAACAGATACTAATAATTCCACTAACCTCATGCCTCTCATGGCGTAGTAGGGCATCAGTAGCGGTATATCGACCATCGGCGACTGTACCACCGGCGGCGGCACTGAAGGGTTCGGTGCAAGCATAGCGCCTATGTTAGCTGAAATAAACATCATTTACATATGAATTTAGATAAAAATATGAAAATTTTGGAAAAATGTAGCATCACCTAATATGTATCCACCTAAAATATTTATTTGTGCTAAATATATTATCATACTAATATTATAAAGGCGAAAGTTTGTGAATGTGTGTTTGTTACTTCTTCACGTATAACGGCTGAAGCGATTTTCATAAAATTTGGTAGGGTATTAGCTGACAATCTCGATTAATATATATTTTACTGTGGGAAAATATCTTATTCCCACGGGACAATCGATACATCGATTCTTTTAAGGCAGGCAAAGCTGCGGGATGCAGCTAGTACTATTTCCCATACGAATATTATTGGTGTAATGAAGCGCACTTAACCTAAATCAACTTACAGTGGCCTAAACTATTGGTCTCATACTTACTCAAATAAAAGTTGACACCAGTTAGAATTTTAAGATACATTGTTAATTGTGTTTAAAAATTGACATCGGTATTTTTGATCCATTGCTGGACTAATTCATAATTTTCCCTAAATTTACGATCGAGTAGTTTTCAAGAATTGATTTTTCCTTTATAGTGTCCCCTTTACATAAAATCATCCTTATAACTTTTTTATCTAATTGAGGTAGCAAACAAGCATGCAGTCGACCTGATCGTAAGTGGTCACTGCCGTCCATGGACATCTGTAAACAACTTTATAAGAACATGGGATCTATCTGAAGTCAATTACAGATGCGTTGTTACACCCGAGGACTAAGATGGTCGCCTCATATAGAAGTGTGCCGGCAACCACACCCTTCCAACGAAACGCAAGAACTGTTTGACGCTAAATAGATAATTGTAGCGGTGGTACTTCCCCGGTCGAACAACACTGGTTCTATCTTTAAAACTTCCTAAAGTAGGTACTCTCAGCCTTCTTCAAGACGTCATCCTCACAACGACAAATTTATTTGACATTTCAAAATTTCTTTACGCCAAAATAAACAATTCGTCAATCCCGATCCCATATACAATCGTAACAGGATTGTTTTATCATCTTTATACTTCCCGACGTTTTTAAAGCGATTAAGGCATTTACGTCACTATGACGCAAGCACTGGGTGACACTTCATTTAGCTGTTTACAATGTTATGAATGCATAATTATATGTTTAAACAAGTTTCCGCTCGCGTTTTAACCCGCATATTAATTATATCCTCTTATCCCCATTTTTATAACGTCTTTCTGTACAATTTTAAGATTTTTGAAATTTAAAGCAAATCAGAATTAAATCGTACGCCCATAAAGACGTATAATTTTATTCACTTTGCTCATATTTATGCAGCAAGCACATTCAAATTTATTTTTTATCGATATTAAAGTAGTTAACCGTATGGTGAGTGGTCACTACAACTCTTTAACATCTGTAATTAATCCCAAGCAGGATTGAAGTCCTTGCTGAAGTCGGTACAAGTATCTCATCAACCCATTGTCCCACAGCTGGGCACGGGTCTCCTCTCAGAATGAGAGAGTTTAGGCCATAGCCCACCGCGCTGGCCAAGTGCGAATTGGTGGACTTCATACACCTCCGAGAACATTTTTTAAGAACTCTCGGGTGTAGGTTTCCTCACGATGTTTTCCTTCGCCGAAAAGATAATTAATTTCTAATACGCATATAATTTTAGCAAATTCAGTGGTGCCCCGGTTTGAACTTCGCACCTCCCGATCGAGAGAGCAATTTTCAACCATTAGGCCATCACTACCCTACGGTACAATTACATGTAAAAATGAAATTTGATTGATTCATAACAAATGACTCACTCGTCATTTTTTAATAATATCAAGTCATCATAATGCTATCAAGTACTTGAAGTATACAAATAGACATATAACTATTATGCAAAAACAATATCAACTTTCACTTAGTAAAGTTACATTGACGTCATTGCTATATACGTCTTTGTGACGCATACTTGTCAAATTCGTCACAACCCCTTACAGTGGGCGTTGAAAATGTTACTCCTCGAAGGAATAGATGACTTAACGACTAATATAGTTCGTCAAGTCTCTACTTTGCTGTAGTGACATTGTAAACAGCCGGAGATTGGAAGACGTCTAATGTTATAGACGTCTTGTTGACGCCTATGTAAGATAGACGTAAAAAGAGAATCGTTAATATATAAAAAACTATCTAAACTTTGTCTGTTGATCTGTGACAAACGAATGATTCAAGTAGGTTTATAGCCTAGATTAATCACCAAGCTCATAGAATTTTTGATTAAAATCTGTTCAACCATAAAATGATTATTAGTTCTTTTCTTAGCAAGTTTTAGTCATAATAGGTATTTATGACTTTTAAATTAGGAGTTTTGTTTCTTTGTTAGTTACTAATTCAAGATTATGGTGATATCTATCGACAAAACCAATAGCAAACTAGAATCATACTATTCATTTTAAACAGATTTTAATTTGATTCCAAGAGATATTCACAGAAAAACACTTTTCAATAACAGTAAGCTCGCTGTCTATGTATACGAGACTTTATAAAATCCTTTAAAAGACATTTTTTTTATATATCTGACTGAGGTACCAAACGAGCATTCAGTCCATCTGATGGTAAGTGATCACTGCCGCCCATGGATATCTGTAATCAACTTCATACAGAACATGGGTTCTATCTGAATTCAATCACAGATGCGTAGAGAATCCCGACGTAGAAAAAGATATAATAGTACTTAAATAAGACCACTTACCGATATTGTAAGGATTGTTTTCGTGCAGGAAAGTGACGTCGACGTTCAACTGATTCACTGGTGGCGGCCCGTTTCTCATGAGCAACCCCATTTGCCTCGCGACTTCTTGATTCTGCCTCATCAAAGCCTGTTGATTCTCCCTCGCTAATGAGTTATCGTAATTTATTCGTTGTTCATTCACATTCCCATTCTGGAAGCCGTCCCGAGGCATCATCTTCATGTCACGCCTTTGCATGAACTCGTTCGGATGGAACCCATTCGGCTTGTAGTTCATCGCGTTCTGCACCGGCGATTGGTTCGTGAAGTCGTAGTTCTGGTTCATCGGACTTCTCTCGCCCATCTGTGAGATCATGTCGTTCAGGTAGAAGTTGTTGTTATCCCCATTGAAGTTCTTATTCTGTAACACGTAGTTCCTGTTGTATAAAACCACTTTGTTGCGTTCCTCCTGTAGTTTGTACTCGTCGAAATGGCCGTTCATCTCCAGCGCCATCTTGTACTCGTTTTGGAATGCGGGATCCTCTCTGACTCTATCCGGGGCGAGGCTTAGTTGGTTCAGATATGACGCCAGTTCCGGAGATTCCTGGCATTGGTCCTTTACGTAATTCTCGAATTTGTTCGGGAACCTTTGTCCATTGACGTAGGGATTTTCGAAGTTCGCGTTGAAGTTCATGTCCAAGTTAAGGCTGTTTGGCCTGTTGAAGTTATTTGTGAACATGTTGGCTTCGGGTAAGGAGTTCCTTTGGCTCGGTTCGTAGAAGTTGTAGTTGTCATATTTGTTTGGGCTCGTGAACTGAGCGCCTCCTATCTCTTGAGCGGCAAGCCTTAGCAAATTAAGGTGTTCTGGTGTGACTGCCTCAGTACTCACTTCTGTGACAGGGTCTAGGGCGAGTAATGTCGCGTCGTTGTCAGTGTAATTGACGAAACCATTGGTGCTACCAAAGCCGTTCTGAACGTTAAAGTTGAATGCATTCTGTTCGTTGGCCTGTGGCCCGAAATGGTACAGATTATTATCCTGATATGCGTTGTACGCTACTGGTGGTTGATATGAGTTTTGAGGTTCGTTTTTCGGATACTGGGTCACATTTGTGTCAACTGGTACCAAGCTCATTTCGTTTTCAGATGGTGATGTTGAGCTGTGACAAAGTTGTAATATATTAACATAAATATAAACCAACTAGTGAAGAGAAGTTTTATTATAAAATTATAAACAGTCACAAATAATGAAAATCGCTACTAAATAATAAAGTACACGCTTTTATGAGGCCATAATATTTATATAGATCATACCTTGTACTTGTTTCTGTTGGTACACTCTCATCGAGGATCTTTGTGATGAGTTCCCGTACCATCGAATTCTCTTCCATAATACCGAGCGACTGAAATTAATATTAAAGATTCAGTTAATACATTAATGCCCACATATTTATATGGAACACATAACTATCACTTGCAGTATTTGTTAAAAGTGCACATTGTTTTAGATTTCACCCAATCTTATTTATTAATGAAGGTAAAATTCTGCGAGGATGGATGAAAAAAACACACACTTCCTTATGGACACACACACACACAGTCCACATTCAGATACCTGTCTGGTCGGGCCAACTCAAATCTATGTACTATTTCCATTTTAAATATTCAATTGGATAAAATTTTGCATACAGATAATTTATGACCTAAATTAATACAGGATACTCTATAACGTGGTAACCGTCTCCAACCGGCCAGAGCGTCGTAAAAAATGTAATTGTAATATTACGCAAAGAGGCACACTCAAAGCACACACATATACTTATAAATCGATTGATTAAAATGTAGAGTATCTATAAAAATATATGCAAGATTAGTTGTCCACCAATTCGAACTTGGTCAGCAAGATGAACTATGGCCTAAAAATTTCTCATTCTGAGGAAGACCCATGACTAGCAGTGGCACAATAATGGGTTGTACCCATGCAAGAACAGTTATGTACATAATAATTAAGCCCAAATGCTATTAAATGTTTTTTATAAACCCAAAAACATGAAAAAATGGGTGAACAATTTTTGATTTAGGTAGTTTTTTGTTTAAGGTAAGTTGCTTGTTGCATGAAAGAGTAATAAACACAAACAACCCCACAATTTTTTTACATAGAATAGTAATAAGACTCATTTGTTTAAGTAAGTAGTTTGCCAAATAGCCAACACTTTAAACTACTACTGCAAACATCTCATCATTATCTCATTTCAACTCAATATCACAACAAAATAGCTCAAAATGAACAGAGAAATGGCATGTACATGATGTAAATTTGTACAAGGGCAAAAATGAAATCTCAAAAAATGATTTCAAAGAAATATACAAACAAAATGGTCTCATTTTATTGTTCTGATATAACACTGGGGAGCGGGCTCAATAGAATAACAATTGCATTTGCAATTCAATAAATTGCCACCACAATGTTGCAACCAATTGTCGACTTGTTTGCTTCAATATCAAGATGGAAGCTACGTAAATATGGATCTTTAGGCATTCGAGGTTCACTTGACGGTAAACAAAATCTTTACAAAGATGAAATAAACATTAATAAATACTACAAGTTATATCAGAGCATAGTTCTCAAAAAGAAGAGGAAGACACATTTATAAGTATTTAATTAATCCATGAACTTTACGTAGCATTGAAATTATATATTTTATATCTCCAAGTAAACTTACAGAGACAGGTTAGATATCACATTTGATTTTTATACATATTTCTTCATTTGTTTGTTACTATAATAACATCCTCCTATAAACTCTGATACTAATGTCTTGAGTGACACACCTTTCGAAGCAGAATATAACACCTCTTAATACTTACTATTAGAGAGAAATACACGTGGCTGTGGTGCCTCTTCAGTCAAAACACAAAAATTTAAATTAAATTATAGATTATTTAGATTTTTTGTTCTGCACATGTTTATTATGGGGAACTCTTAAGAATATTGCTATCCATAATATGTTTCCCTACATAAGTAAGTAGGTAAACAGAATTGGAAATAATTGTATCGAACAAAAAATATATTATAACTTGATTTATGCTTCATGTTACATTTAATGTAACTTCATAACATGTAAGTATGTTAACTGCCTCTCCTATGCTTTTTCAGAATGTTTAGAGTAAAAGTTGGCAGTATAAAAGATGTATAGGTACACTAACAATGTTTTAAAAATATGAAATAAACTCGATTTGGGTAACTTTGAACATTTTTTACAATATTTGTGATATTATAATCTGTTTTATATTTATTGCACCTTGTTTTTATTAAATGAATAGTGTCCTTTTTAGCTGGTTTATTAATCTAACACAATAAATTTACGGAGAAAACAATTAAACTATCCACAATTACCCCTAAAACTCAAATTCAAAGTTATCCTTAGTTTTGGGTAACTTTGAATATAATTTTTTGAGGATATAAAATCCGTCATTAATCGAATATTTTAAGGTCTGAGTAAAATTAATTAACATATTTTTGTTAATTAAAACCAAATCTATAAAAAATACATTTATTTTGATATATAAATACAATAGACAACTTGGTCTTGCCATATGAATCAAGGTCGATCAATTTGGTGGTAAAATAAGATACTAGTTTTTTTTGATTATTTATTCCATCCATCCATAGGATGGACGGAACATCGGGTACCTTTGGAAGGTTTCCCCCTCGAAAACAAAAAAAAAAAAAGGATGGACGGAACATGGACATAACATAGGCCTCCCCTAAATGGGGCCACTCCAACCGGTCCTGTGTCCTCTGAATCCAACGGTTTCCCGCTGTCTTCTTCAGGTCACCGGTCCATCTAGTAGGGTGGCGACCGGTACTCCTTTTGCCTAAAAATGGTCGCCACTCGAGGACCTTTCTTCCCCATCGGTTATCGGTCCTACGAGCGATGTGGCGGCCCATTGCCACTTCAGCCTGCTAATTAGTCGGTAAGCTTCGTTCGTCTACGGATTTAATCGTTGCGAATCATGTCTCGTAGCGAAATTCCGAGCATATCCCTCTCCATAGCACGCTGAGCGACCCTGAGCCTCCGAAAAAAATATTTTTTTATGATACAGGTAACTTTGAACCGTTCAAAGTTACCCATATAACATCCAATTTCGACGTCGTCAAAAGTTTAACAGTTTTACGCAATATTCAACATAGGATACGGATAGTACAGTTTCAAAATAATAATATACAATATACATTTTAAAGATAAACACCAAAACATACCCTGTTTACGGTAAGTTTTATATTATAATTGCTATTTCAAAACGGAGCATCAAACACTTGCAACAACTTCACTACGGAAAAGGCGGTATTTTTTAAAATTATGATATTGACAGGTACCTTTTTTTTACTTTCATTGCTATTACAACATTTTGGCGAACTATTTTACGCAGGTACGATATTGAAACAACAAGAAATTTCCATGTAATAAATTAATATATTTTTTTCACAACTTTGTTCAAAGTTACACCGCTGTTCAATGTTACCCAAATTGATGTTACTCTGAAAGTTTTTATTATGTGTTCAAAATTGTTTTAATTTGATATTATTAATGAAAAATTTAGATATCACCATATTTGATACTGTGCTACCAATATTAGACATTCATTTTGACTGTCAGAAAACTGTTTGATACAGTTAAGTCATTATTGAATTATCTAACTAGTGTGATAGTCGAATTGACCAATCTTTTTCTGAAGCTTGCTTTAAAAAAATGTTTGTAGGATACTTTGTATGGCTTACTGTATTTTATTTAGTAGTTATTTAATAAAGTATGTAATTGTATAAGTTCACAGTATATAAAGAGATAAATTATATTGTTGTGTTTAATTTTAAACCATATAGCCATAATATTTCAACAGACTATAGTATTATGGATACTATTATTGAACAATAATAATCTTAATTACCTAAATTAATTAAAATTGAATAGCAAGGTAATATAGATGTAACAATTGCTAAGAAATACTAATAAATAAACATTAATGAAATAATCATTAAAATAATCCTTTAAACCCCCAATTTATTGTAGAGAATGTATACATAAATAATCCATAAATTAATATTGTTATTGTGCGATGTCTTAATACATTGTACAAATTAAACCTTTTTCCTATTAGAATCTGGAATGTTATGAAAAATGCATGACAATAATAGCAACAATCTGGATAGATTCTCTCTAGTAAATGTGCATTTGAGCTTTTCTTTTGCTTCACTTTGTTATGACATGCTATGATTCATCTTATAAACAAATTCAGAGGAGAAATAAATGTGTTGTCACGCATGCTAACATTTTCATATGCAACAAATATTTTCTTTCACATTATGAAATTGTTACAGGAATAGAAAGGTATGGCATATCTGGAAAAGTTCAACCTCCACAACTAAATGTAGCCTCAAGTAGTTTTTCCATTTCAGTGGAAGGGTGTGGATACTGCTGACTAATAAAGAAAAACGATCTTAGTCCTTATAAGTGGCAACACATTCACAATTTACTTAAGGTGAAACTGCATTTTTTTATTCTAATTGAAGTAGCAAATGAGCAAATACCTGATGGCAAGTGGCTACTACTGTTCATAATGCTGTTGAGCATAATATGTTCGACAGTCATTTATTTTGTATATATTACATACAACAGTAAGTTCTATCTGATATCAATAATAGAAGCATTGCAACTTCAGAGGACTAAGGTTGGTGTCTCATATGAAAGAAAGCCGGTAACTAAACCCTTCAACTGAAAAAAAAGCTACACCAAAAATAAGCCTGGTGGTGGTACATCCCTGATTCAACTACAACACTAAACTGTATTACTATACAGAGTTATATAAAGATGTTCTAGGGTAGCAGTGTCCACTTGAATACATAAGTGTATAGCATCATTTGCTACATCATGATATTATAACAAAAGGTTTATTTAAGCAATTGTACTTTCAAATATATACAAATACTATCCATATTCTTACAAATTCAACTAACACACCCAAGATCTTATATTATTATCAAGTAACCTATATTTTAAGAAAAAGATCATCATTGCAAAAGCATTGTTGATTATAATTTTTATGTAATTAATCAACGGTCATGTTATTCATAAGCACTTAGTTACTCTCATATTGGGCTTTACCCCAAAGATCAAAATGGAGACACAATTGTATTGTCTCATTTTTTATTAGCAGAGCTGCATGGAACTTGCAGGAAGTTAGAAGGCTTTGGGATTTTGACTCTGAAGGGACTGCTACCACCCTCCACTACATACTTATTTCTGTCTAATAACAGTCCTGAATGCTGGTGTGTTTTGTTCTGAACAGTGTTTTGAGGATGACATACTCATCACAGATAGGTATTTTAATCAACTCAACTCAAGGGAAGCAACACATATCTAACCTAGCACAGGTAAGATTCTTATCTTATTTGGGGTTGATGTTTACAAGTGGCAGTGGCCTCTTACCCTCAGGTAGGCAACATGCTCATTTGCTACTTTAATTTATAAAATAATATGCTGAATGAGTGCTGCTACTAAGAGAAAAAATAGCTGTAAAACAGCTGCTTTTCTAAACGCCTCTAAAGAGAATATGTCAATATATTATTAACAAACAATAATAATAACAGATTTAGTTTTCATTAAAGGTATGTTATACATAAAATTCAACAGTTAAGTGTGAATTACACAATATTATAGCAGATTTCCAATTGTAATCTTACTGGAATATTTGCTTGGATTAACTTGGATAACTATGACCTAAATATATGCACAGGTGTATGTAGGTGTATACACGAAACATAAAACCACCAAATTTGCGTCTAAATGTGTTTCGTATTGCGGAAATATGGTGTCAAAACGTTCCTTTTGTTATTCTTACACAGTTAGAATGAAGGACACTCAAATAATCAAAAGCTTACAGAGAAAGTCGACACGTACGACGTATTTGAGATAATTGTAAGAAACAATGTTATGACAGAAATAGGGAATATTCCGTTATTATTTCGCCCACGATCACCGTTACCTGTTATTGTGTCCTCTAACGACCAAACTACATAATTCTAAAAATATTGTGTGCACAATTCCGATGTCATCATTCCACACTAACACGATATGATGCACATACACTGCATTTCACTTTCCAAACACAAATAACGAACGTATTAACAGTCTTTCCATCACAACGTGCACTATTAACAAATATTATGAGATTTTTCCCGGATTTTAGGTCATATTGACAGCTCAAATCGAACACTTTTAACACCCATGGGAATTGAACTTCGACTTTTGCCACTAACTCACCTGATCAAGTTCATTTTCGATCGTTTTATATGGATTACTTATATGACATAAATCACTGAAGGCCATTTAAAATTAAAAATTATTTCTTGCCACGGTACATACGAGCTACGAGAGCTAAGCCATTTTTTCAATGACCTACATGTGTACATATAAATTGTGCTATAATAGTTACTTTGGTGTTGCTGTCAGCAAAAGATATAATATCACAGAAATGGTTTATAATGATTGATGAACGTAATACAACAATATAGTAATTACGGACTCACTCTCAAATTATATTTATCCATTTTTAAAGTTTTTGTTTTTCACCTTGTCTTCCCCCAATTTTCAGTTTCCCGCGCATCTGAATTTACGAATTTTTCATACGCACACATTAAACTTTTTTTTAAGTATTCTAGTCTCTTTTTCACCTATTGTAAAAAAAAGAAACAAAGCATATTGACTTTTAAAATAATATGACGGACAGGTGTTGACATTAAAGAAATGTCATTTTATTGTTCTTTTAAAAAAATGTAATAAAAACAATATAATAAATATGTAGGACGTCATATTAATAAATTTTAAAAACGAGTTATTTTATTTTAAAATACAGGAATTAAATTTGGTTAAAATTTATTTGAGTCGCAAATATATAAAATGGATAATACTGCCATCTTTTGATAAAGTAATGAACTAGGTACCTATAATATCTTTCTCTGCAGAATAGTCAACTTGTTTATCCGACAAGCGCCATCTATTTTATATGAATTAACCATGTCACCAACTTTTGTAATTACCAATAGATGTCAGCAATTAAACACTACAAGCATAACGTACAGGTCATAGAAAATGATGATACACTTAAATACTGGTACAGGTACAGTCACTTTATGATCCATAATTTACTCTGCGACCTACGTTGTTTATCGCACTGCTTCAAATTTTTCTTGAGCAACCACTTTTTCTTAGTCAAACAATTATTTATCATTAATTCGTTTAGCTTTTGGTAATTACCCGACAAAAAAAAATCGCCTTATAGAATGAACGACACGATGAGTAACTCAGGCACACTTGCTTCGGATACATCCTTCCTACACCTCTTGTTGGTTGTGTGTCTAATATATTAGTATTTATCTATGTTGTGTGTTATCGAAGCATTAGTAGGTAACCACGCGACTTTTGGAAAATTTAAAAATAAAAACTGCTGCTTACATAACACAGACTGAAATTTGGCGACCCAACAAGATGCTATATTGTATCAATTTCTAAGGCTCACAGGATCTTATTTTTACATGAAGCAGCAAAAAATAAATCATTTGTAAACATTTGTGTCATCCAAGTGACGGCGATGTCAAAAAAATAATAGTAATATTGCATTATTAATTAGGAAATGTTACTTGCTGAATGGACCTAAATTCTGATGTATGTACCTATTGCGGTCCAAACCAGTAAAGTTGTAGTACCTACTGGTAGGTAGGTATCTATTTAATTTGTGCATATATAATGGGCACACCATCGTCCTCAGGAATAGCAACCCATATGTGATTGACTTCAGATGGAACCCACTTTCTATATGAAGTTTAGTACAAATGTCCATGGGCGCCAGTGACCACTTACCATCAGATGGACTGCATGCTCGTTTGCTACTTCAGTCAGATAAAAAAAATCGTATAGAAACCTTGTCCTGTATGTAATTGTTCACAGATGGCCATTGGCTGCAGTGACTATAACTACCATCAGGTGATCTGCGTCGTAGCTACTTCAAAATAATTGATCATCGAACTTATTACTAAAAGCTTTCGTAGTAATGATAATTTTAACTGCTGTAATACCTAATTACTTATCTACTAAAACAATATTTCTTGTATTTAATAAGTACATCCCCCAAATTGCCTCTCACTAATAAACAGACGTCATCAACAATTATTATAATCTCCGCCATTCATTGAATAGAGACAAATTGGATAATATTCCCAGCAGGTGGCGCCCCTGCGTGGCTGTCACAAACAGGTGACGTTTGGGCTGTTATGGCGGCGACTTGGCGGGAAAATTTGAGCGCCGCGTAAAGTACGATCAGTTGCAGATTGTTTTGTTGTTATTGAATTGTTTTTGTTTGTTGATTAGATTTAAGTAAAGAAAGTTTGAATAAACTAGCTGCTTGTATCTTTTCTTTAATTTGAACTTTGTTTTTCCTTTTCAGTCGTTCGCTATAAGTAGTTGTCGTTAAGGCAAAAAAATGATTACTTTCAAATTTCAAGTTTTTTCCTTACTTTTTTTTGTTCTCGAGGGAGAAACCTTCAAAAGGTACCCGACATCGTGGGAGCGACGCAGGGTTATGTGGTATTGTTACCGTACTAAAATCCCCCCGGTGGCTATCCTCGGCGCTATAAACAGGACTCCGGGACCTCCACAGGACCACCCCCATCGGGCTCTTCCCAGATGGGCGGCTGGGCCCACCGCCCCGTCTAGTCTTTGCGGCGGTATGCGGCCACACCTACCGACGTCCTTCTCCTGACTGAACGGTTCGAGCTATCACTCTAGCCACCCGCAACCCCGCAACCACGGAAGCCCCTTTTAGTTGCCTCTTACGACAGGCAGGAGATGCCGTTGCCATATTCTGGTCACGGAACTACAGGGCGCAAATTGTTTTTCCGTACTTAGATTTGATGTCAATAACTTTGACTTGCTTTAGGTACATACAGTAAAAAACGACCTACGCACTCTTTCCACGCAATTATGTCAGTAGTTTTCTAAAAAATCAATCTTATCAGCGTTCACAATGCCTAAAAAACATTAAATCGCCGCAACTAGACTGGTTCCTACGAAAATAGCAGTTAGACACGCTTTCTACACTCATAGCCCCACACTAGGATTTTATCCTGTGTCGTGGGTACCATGGACACACACAAGACGAATACACAAACACCCAGACCCAGAACATGAATCTAAACTCATCATTCAGATACCTGTCTGACCAGGAATCGGACCCGGGACTCTTTGCGCGTCAAACCGGTATGGTAACCGCTTAGTACGAGCTGTAGTTCGTCGTAGACGAACAGTAACTACAACTTGTGAAGATAGATTGTTGATGTGACATGACATGACTCTACATGACTGCAAAAACGGCTTTCGATCTCGCTGCAGCTTTATCGGAAGCAAAAAGCAAATCTGCGGGATTTCATACTAAATGAAAAAGAAGGCTTGTTGAGCTGAAATAAAATAGTGCAAGGCAAGAAAAAAGCTGTTGTCATAACACAAATCACAAAAATAAATATGTATTAGTAAATAGGTACTAGTCACCGGTCACTGTATAATCAACAATACGTTAATGTACAAAGCCAGACACTACGTTTTATTGCTTTCTTGAAATTTTTCGGATTTCCGAATAAACCCTCAATCTCTATTTTATCATCTCAGGGCATCTCATGATTTTCCGAAATTGGTGAAACATTATCCATTATATCAAACCAAAAAGCCAAATACTGAGGTTCATTAAGTTAGCACCAAAATTGGTAGAGTTTCATATAAACCCTTTCCGTCCCCCTCCTACCATTTTATCCTCTTAAGGAGCGAATTTCCAAGATTTGCTTTATGCCGATGGTATTATAAAACGGAAGATGGTGCAATATTTCAAGTTTTTAATCACAGTAGTTTGGGCTGTACTTTTTTATACACAAGTAGGTAGGTATAAATTAATACGCCGTCATCCCATTATTGTCCCACTGCTGGGCACGGGTCTTTTCTCGGAATGAGAGAGTTAAAAGCCATAGTCCACCACGCTGGCCAAGTGCGAATTGGTGGAATTTACACACCTCCGAGAACTTTTTTTACTCGAGTGTGTAAGTGATAAGCAGTGATAAATAATTTCTAATACGCACATAAATCAGTGGTGCGTGCCGGGGTTTGAACCTCGGACTTTCCGTTAGACAGGCCAAGTTTCAACCATTAGGCTATCACTGCTCATAAAATAAATACGCTTGAATTGAACTATTCTTTACAATATTCATATCATTTGTTCATATCTGCATATACTCGCCTATCCATCATTATAAGTCTATGTAGCCTCACCCAAACAGTGTTTGAATGGTCCAGCAAACAAATTAATCGGATTGTTTGAGTTCATACTACATTACAGACGGTAGCCGCCCAGCCGGACGGACCTTTGTACAATTACGAGTATCCAATGTGGCTCACTGGTGTTAGTTTAGATTCTCGAAATTAGTCTAATGCATGTACCTTGCTAAGGTTTATATGAAACGGTTTTGCAATTCTATTAAGCTCACCGCATATAGACAACGTATAATGGAACGGATGTTTATTTTGATTTAATTTGTCGACCCGCGTGGCGCAGCGGTTACCATACCGGTCTGACACGCAGTGGGTCCTAGGTTCGATTCCCTATCTGAATGATGAGTTTAGATTCTTGTTCTGGGTCTGGGTTTTTGTGGATTCGTCTTTCTGTGTGTCCATGGCATCCACGACACAGGAGAAAATCCTACTGTGGGGCCATGAGTGTAGAAAGCGTTTTTTAATTGTACGTTGAAATATATGGAAATAAATCTGTTTAAGAACAACTGGATAGTTCGGCGACGTAGGTACCTGGTAGAGCGGTCACCATACAGGTCTGACACGCAGTGATTTCAGAGTTCAATCTCCGGCCCGACAGGTATCTAAGTGATCAATTTAAATTTTTGTTCTAGGTTTGAGTGGTTGTAAATTTATTTTTCTGTATGTTTACTGAACCCACGACCTAGGATTAAATCCTAGCACGAGGGATTGTGCTTAACTAGACAATTTCTTAAAAAAAGTACTACATCAATCACGTTCTGAGAAATAAGTAGTTGTGCAACTGTTGACCAATAGTTCACTGTATATTGCCATAAGTAAAAGCAGCCATCCTTAGGCGATTGCTCAAAAGGCGAAACTGGATAAATAGTATAGGTATAAATCGAAAAGGACTTGATTGAGGACTACACATAGGCTGGTACGTGCCGTAACGCCGACCAAACTGTATGTCACTATTTGATTGCTATCTCTATTATAGGTATATTCTGTAAGCATAATTATTTTATGCTAGGCCTAATTGTAATGTCCCTGTTGTCCCGGGACCAGAATAGGGCTACGGTATCCCCTCCGTGTCGTACTGCCTGCGGTCCAGCCAAGCGACTCCGGGAAGAACGGTGGCATGTGTGATCGCATGCCACAGTAAATAACAGAAGGTGCGTTGATCGTATTCGCTTACCAGGGAAGAGCCTGAAACAAACATCGCGCTCGGGGACTCCGGTTGTGTTCCGTTGGAGATCCCAGACTCCCTCACGCAGCGTTGAGGATGGCCACCAGTAAGAATCCCACATAGCCCGCGTCGCTCCCACAGCGTCGGGTACCTTTTGAAGGTTTCCCTCTTGTAAGAAAAAGGCCTACCTAATTGTAAATTACAATGTAGAGGCGACCATCTTAGCCGTTAAGAATAACAACGCATCTGTAACTGACTTATGATAGAAGTTGCTTTCTATAGAAAGTTGCTTATTATCCATAGCTGGCAGTGAGCACTTATCATCAGGTAGATTGCATGCTCGTTTGCTATTTCAATCCTATGAAAAAGGGCGGCAGTGTCTTGCTATAACATCAAAACTTATTGCGGTTACAACACGCATGCCGGGCGCAGTGTTTGTCGGCAAAACCGTCATTAACTGGGAGAGAGAGTCGAGGCTATCTTCTATTATCAATCTAAAAATAGATGCAATTAGTGTATTAAAACCTCAATTTCAGGTAGAGTAACTAGAGCCAGCAAATAATTAATCGAATCACCGTTTGTGGATTACAAAGGCCGACGAGCCGTACAGCCCTTTGTGCAACTGTGCAATTGTATCAGCGAATGCGCTCGATAGAACTCTTACTTGTGTACCGATTGTCGAAAAACCTGTGATGATACTCAATGTATTGGATTGTACATGGAACATTAACTTTTGATAGAGTTAATGGATTTTAATAAAATAAAAGTTAAGTTGTGGAATACATATAGGAATTTATTAATTTGAAATTATTTACATTAATTTCCGTAGTTTGAATTCGATCCGATATCAAGCATAGAGGCAGCAAACCTATGTACAAAAGTTTTAAAAAATATACGCAGAATACAACGGATTGTTGTCTGAACGGTCGCCATTTGCCTTCCAACATATCGATATTTGTTTAATTCTAAATCAGTGTATTTATTAACAATCACCATCAGAAGCGGTGTTTCTCTGACATTGACAACTGTGGTGGTAATATTCTTATAATATGAATGAGGTCGTATACAATATTAAATTTATTAATTATCTCTAACTAATATATAAAAATCTATTATCTATAGAAGCCGTGCTGGCTCAACCATCGTGTAAAACACTTTACATATCTTCAGTGTGTTTGTGTAATAAGATCGATTTTGCCCTTATGATTCTTGCTGATTTTGGATTCCTTGTCCCTATGTAGATGGAAAGGCAAGGAACTTACTGTACTGTATGTATCTACCTGGGATTCGAACACGGAGACGTTTGCAGTCAAAGTCAAAAATTACCAAGATAAGCAATGTCCTGTGGTCAGCAGTTGGATGGGTGACTAGTTACCGTACTTACATTTAGTGCTTAAACCGAAACTTTTCTGTGTTTCTCAGGGCGTATTTATTAGGTTATTGGTCTTGGTAGTTCTCCTTGGGTTGAAACATTTCATTTAACATTTTCACGCTAGAGTACCGTGAATGTATGTTCCTGGTGGGATATCTAGGAGAGGTATTACAATTTAGTAATCGAGCAGTGAGAGAGTGGAAAATAGCTTAAAACTGATAATGTGAAAATTTTAACTACAAAGCTTTATTGTGATTTACATTATTTAAAATTACAATTACAATTATAAGTAGTCATTTTTTCCTATATTTTTTAAACGTATCTAAATACGTACCTACCTAAATATCATTTTGGCATGAAGTTATTACGTTTTTACTACCTAGCTTTTCAAACGTTTTCGTATCTACATACTCATTTTATTTCAATTTAAATTCTACTCCTTATTTTACCCTTACGTACCGTATCAAAAGGTCAAAACATCCATGTTGTTGAATTTAAATTAAATAAATGTAAACTGTCACAAAAGTACAAAGAAAACAAATTTCCCTTGAAACACCGATATTTTAACGATAACGCTAATGCCATAGACAATACCCGAAATCCGCGCTCGTTGGAATGAAAAACAAAAGAAAATTCAAATAAAGAAATCAATCGCAATCGAATCAAGAATTCGTCTACCGCGAGTTGAAACGAGAGGGACTTATGTGAAATTGTATGAGTTAGAACGAGAGGTGCATAGCGTTAATCCTATTGGCTTATACCGGGCGACGTTTGCCACGATTGGTCGCTGTGCTTTATTGAACTGTCACTGAAGACCGCGGTTTAGGGGTACCGGTAATTCGGGGGCAAACGGGGGTTAGGGGGTATGGGGGGAAAGCCGTTTCACAGAACGGAGTTTGGCGATTGACTTGTGGGTAGTTTTTGGGGTTCCTCGGAGGAAAGGATTTGGAAAGGATTTTTCGTATTCAATTGAATTGTCTGCCTCTATCTTTCGGTCGCTGGCTGAATTTAAATTTGCAGATTCGAGTAAACTTGTTATTGACTGTGCTTACCTAATATTTGTGTATCTTGATGGAGTCTAGACGCTTTATTTAAAACTAGTGAAAGGGTTTGAATGGTCCATTATAATCTTAGACGCTAAATACAATTTTTATTTTAAGACTTACTTTTATTACGTAGATACCTAGAGTATTCTCTATTTAGGAAATAAATATTATATTAGTGAGTACATATTCTTACTCCATTATTTTTAATTCAATGGAAGGATATAAGGATAATTTAATATTGCTTTTTGTTTAAATTTAAGTACAATGGCAGATAATACATTGCAAGCTCTACATTTTAATACATGCCACTTTCTGAAAAGTCCATATTTGCATCAAAATCTATTTTTTCAACAGCAGCGGTCGATAAAAAAAAGATCAACAAGTATTTTTTTTTCAGCATGCTAAATTAAGGGGTTAGGAGTCTAAAACAAAGTTTCTAAACTTTGTGTGTGATGTTAAAATTACAATAGTTCTTTTATTTGAAGTCTTTTTTCTGTGCTTATGCTAAAGGGTACTGAAGGTTGGATTACCATCTCATTTTCTTATACCCGTAATTCATTACGTGTATATATATATTTTTTTCATTTTTATTGATCACAAACGTTACATTTATATCAACGTGCAAACTTGTGCATACAGAGAATACATTCCTTGAATTTTATTACTAGAGTATACGAACATATGAACGATGTTAATAAAGTTAAAATGTTGTATGTTTCATGTTTTATTTATTATCTTCATAATAAGGTATTACGAGTAAGCAATGAAGTCAATGCTATACCACGTCAATTTAGAATGTAGAGTCGAATAAGACAAGACAGTTTCCGCAAAAAAAGAATAAAAAACAAATATCCTAATTTATTTTGTTATAACAGAAAAAAACCAATTTAAAAAGAATTTATGTATATTGATAGTTTTTTTTGTCTATTTCTATAACAGGAGCAACAACACTAAACTATACTATAGCATGTCTAAACTTTAAGTTCATCTTTCTACATTACCTTAGGCCTTAATACAAATCCAGATTAGACAATCCCATATATTTTTGAAGTAGGCAAATGCCTAGAGTTCTATAGGTATAAGTACAGAATTTATCTGACATAAGCATATGCCTATAGTATTAAAGGTATAGGCAACCAACCCCATATAATTTTAAATATCATTCCGCGCGCCAGCTCAGGATTGGTGAGTGCAGGGCGGGAAAATTGTTGACTTTTCCTCTCTGATGTTATCGCGAATGACATGCCACGCCTTCAGCCGCCCGTATTGGACGGAAATGTAACATTCTGTAAATAAATGTAGTAAATATATATTTTAGATTATTTTCGCAGAATTTAGAGCTGAACTATGTAAAAATATCGGCGAAAAGTTATCTAAAACCGCATAACGTGAATACACGTTACAAATTAAAGTGTAGTAAATGACATAATTCTGGACATTTAAAATCTACTTAGGTAACTATAAAATAGTTATTTCGTTAAGGTAAGGGAGTCCTTAATAGCATTTTATTAAAGGTTAAATGTTGCAGGCAGTATAAGTTTAGGTTTAAAGAATTTATTTCTCATAAAGACTTACAGTCACTTGCATGAGAACAATATTTACATAATAGCTAATTCTATTCTAATAATATAAGTTCCTCTTTAATCAATTTTTTATTACAATGTAGGTACTAGAATTCCGTGTAAAAGATTCGTGTATAGTTGTCCGGGACGTATGCATTTTAACGAAATTAGAAATAAATCAATATGGCACCGGTCCGATACTAGGAAGGCTGTCCGCTAATGGCGAACGTATATAATGAGTAAACCGTGTGATAGCAGTCGCTGAACTTTATCGGAGCCCGGATCGGATGAAGCATCATGGCGGAGTACAATTTAAAACTCACCAGTTTTTGACAAAGACCAGTATGCAGGAAACATACACCGCGACAAAAATGATATACCTACGACAAAAAAAAATTGCGACATTTTGTCTTAGTCGGTATCATTACTACTGATACTAGGTAAAATAAAATACTCATATGCAATTTTGTTCAGAACTTCTAAACCTAAAGTCCATCTCAGTAAAAATCCTTATAAAACATTAGAACAAGTTTATTTTGTCTTTTATAACCGAACATCTTCAACCGTAATTCGGATTGGATCGGACCGGTTCAATTTCGCGCGCTGAATCTACGACGTCATTATTCTAAATGGCATGGCGGGAACGCAACAGCGGCGTAATGCCACAAATTAAAGCTTAAAACGGCCGCTTAACAGCTGACCCAAAATCGAACTCTCCCCCCGTTCGGTGGGTGCTAGGGTGCTTGCACACCCGCCGATACGGTACAGATTGTAGAGGAATTAATGGCGTGGATGGCGTGGAAGCTCTTGATCAAATTCAAAGAAAAGAGAACTGATCAGGATAACACAGATTAATGTTATATTTATTTTGAAGCCAAAGTAATAGATAAGTACGGAAACCTGATAGAAAGTAAAAATGAACCATAGATATCTAAAAATAACACGTAATACAATTGGAGACCTGTTTAAAATTCTGACTGATGCGTTGCTTTCCTTGCGGACTAACTTGGATTCTTCTTTTTAGTGTTAATGAACCTACCTAAGGTACCTTTAATACGACTACAACAGAAGACGGCAATTGTACTCATACGTATTAAATGTAAAAAAAATTAACGTATCTTAATCGGTTAATGATCATCATCGAGTATCAGCTGTGAACAGCTAGAAATAGATAAATTCAAAGATTCGCCACAAAGATGTATTATCCCGTATGCTACATCCAAAGCTCACGTAGCGCTTATTGAGCAACTATTGGACGATATCGATCAGTACAGTTAGTAAAAGTTTATTATATTTCCTCAAAACAATCATAGTTCTTCTTTTCACTCATTTCAAGTTAGAGCTGAAAAGCTTGTTCCGAGGAAACATGATTACGTTTCCTCGTATGTAAACTCGTACTAAGAGTATAGGTTAGTGTGAAAGTGTGCTAACTGCTGACCCACAATCGAACTCACCCCCTAACCGGGGGCCAGCGTCAGACGCGAAAAGCAACGGGGCGGAGCCACGCCACGCCTTCACCAAGCTCAGCTGAACCGTCAAAAGTGCCCCGGCCGTGGCAGAACGCGCGCGACTCGAGACGATTTAAAAAAGATAAACGTCAAATGTGTTACGGAGGATTTAATGACGTAAAAAAAGTAAACTTCAAAAGTTACCGCAAATGAACTGTCAGTTTTTGGAGAGAATTCCATTGGTATTATTTTTTAAAATGCGCGTTTTTTAAAGCTATGATTTTTTGATGTAAAGCCAAATTAGTATTTTTTACGATAGAAAATAGGTGTAAACTTAATTACGATAAAAACGCAAAATGTAATAATAATACTGATATTTAGTTTCATTACATATTTACATACTCAATGATCTGGCTTCTATTCATAGAAGTATACGTGAATTTATTTACACTTAGTGACTTGACTAAGCCTTAACGCACCTGTGAAAATAGTTTTAAGCTAGTATAATTCTTAAAATCCACTTTAATTGGTGTTTATATAATTTTAAAGATAAAAGGCAGGTAGTATTGCGCCTAATTTCTTGAATCTTTGCAGGTTTTTATTATATAAATATTGACTCTACCTAAGTTTTCGATCAAAAAGCTTCAAGAAAACTCTGTTATGAACTGAAATAAAAAATGATAAGATTTTAATAAATTAATATATTAAACATAAGTGTTTTTAAGTGATTTAAAGAGGACATTTAAAATGGAAGTGGCGCAAACTCCTTTGCAACTCACACAAGAACATCAAGATGGAAGGATTCCAGGTAAGATTAAAATCAAAGCCTCTAATATTTTTGAATTGTTTGGCGGTTGTCACTACATAGTATAAAACAAAGTCGATTCCCGCTGGCTGTCGCTATGTATGTTTAGATCATTAAAACGGATTTGCTACGGATGCTACGGATTTTAATGCAGTTTTTTTGATAAGTAGAGTGATTCAAGAGGAATGTTTTGCATACATAGTGCATACATGCTCAATATAGTGGAGTAACACTGATAATTTTAGATTTTTGACTTTTAGGCGGAAGGAAGTTCGGCGGGTCAACTAGTTAAAAACAAATTATCAATTGTTATAACAGAACAACAATAGGAGTTAAAATATGGAATAATGTCCTAAAAAATCTCTAAAAGGTATGCAGTTTTCTAATCCAGATTTGATTAGCGTGGTGTCCGATCATCCTAAATGCTTACTCTGAGAGGAGATCCGCATTAAACTATGTGATCTTAAAAGGTTGCATAATCAGTCATCAAGAACTAAGAAAAATAATTAAAATCGTAGCCGTCTACGAAGTTTTAGTCACGTCGGGCGCGGTGCGTGACTTAGATGGGTGACCGTAAGTGCTCAACGTGCTTTCATGCTGCAAAGGGCTGATTGAGCCATCAGTTTCGGGTATAATCACTGTACAGCGGTTGCCTTAATCAGAGGCCTTATGAACCTGTTGCGAGTGTATGCTGCGGTATTGTCAATATACATGATTTTCGCTACTTATCCCGTAGTCACCATCCCCAACTACCAGCCCCATTAGACCATTGGAGTATCTATGTTCCAGGTTTGACCTAGTTCGTCCCTGTAGTTCCGGGATAAGAATAGGGCTACGGTATCCCCTATCTGTCGTAAGAGTAAAAGGGGCTTTCTGGGTTGCGGACGACGTAAAGACTAGACGGAGCGGTGGACCCAACCGCCCATCTGGGGGTAGCCTGATGGGGCAGCACGCTCAGAGGATTCCGGCTGCGTTCCTTTGGAGATCCCGGAGTCCTCTTTGCAGCGCCGAGGACGGCCAAGGGGGGAGGGGGTTAGTACGGTAAAAATCCCACATAATCCTGCGTCGCTCCCACGACGACCCTTCTATCGAAACGCAAGAAATGCTTCACGCTAGATTCGCTAGAAATAGGTGTATCGGTGGTAGGTACTTCTCCGGTCGAACTACACTGGTTCTACCACCTTGAAAATCTTTACCCAGTAGTGAGTCCTAAAATGGTTTAAATCAACACTGAAAGAGAAAATCCTGAATATACTTATACGTTCAGATTCTATGAAAACATTTAAGAGCAAATGGCTTTAACACTCGGCCGACGTTTATTTGTAACTTGGGGTTAACTTATTGATAATATTATTTGTGTTAAAAATTTATTGTTGTGTATATTATATTTAAGCAGTTAAAATTGCAATAAATTGATTGAAATATTACCTACTAATGATTTATTTTACACACCTACTACCTAATACAAGGTAGAGACAGTCTCGGTCATAATTCATATGAAATAGTTACGTCCATTTAGAAAATAAAAAGTACAAATCATAATTATACACGAAGAAGGAATGCAGAAGGTATTTGATTTTGATAATTTTATAACTTATCATTTTTTTTTGTCTGACTGAAGTAGCAAATGAGCATGCAGTTCACCTGATGGTAAGTGGTCACTGCCGCCAATGGACATCTGTAATCAACTACACGCAGAACATGGGTTCCATCTGAAGTCAATCAAAGATGCGTTGCTACTCCCGAGGACTATGGTGATCGCCTCATGTGAAAGTGTGACGGCAACCACACCCTTCTTTCGAAACGCAAGAAATGCTTCACGCTAGAAATAGGTGTGGCGGTGGCACTTGCTCGGTCGAACTACACTGGTTCTACACCCTTGGAAAAAAGGTATATTTCAAATGTTTCAAATAAAACCAATTAAAATGGAAGATCTGTCAGTTATTTTATTTTATCGCCAATCACAATCTAAACTACAAAACATTTGGTTCTTATTTAATTCGTCTAAAAATGTATCCAATAAAATCCGAATCATTAAAAAAAATCGATTTCTAGAGCGAGAAATACTCGACTATACGAAATTTTTACTTCATCCACTTTTAACGGCAAAGGCGCATTAGTATTCAGCCGACGGCTGCCAGTAACTCGAGGTCTATTTGACTGATTTTCAGCCGCTCCATGATTTGCCACTTTACCCGGCCAGTGTGTGTTTTGAATACCAAACGACCAATCGTAGCAGCGGATTTGAAATTTCATTTTCGTTCCGAATAATGCGTTCGCGATTTGAATATTTGACGGTTCTTAATATAAATGGATTGTCGTTAATCTGTTTATTTTTGGGCTACCTAATGATGCTGGGTTTATTTGATGGTTTGTTAAGGTTTTTTTTGGATTCAAGGTCAAACCGGGGCTTTTACTAGTTGATTAGGTGAGCTCTTCTTCGGATATTCAAAATAATTCGAGTTTAATAGCAGACCATTACTTAAATTTCTAGTATCGTTGATAAAAAACTATACAAACATAATTATAATCATAATGATTATCTCTGTTTATTAGTTTTACTTATTACCTTAGGAGGCATCACTGCCGTACCTGTTTCTGCTTTATAATGGTGATCAGAGTAGTTGTGTTATATGTAGAGGATTGTAGTATAGCAGAAAGTTTTGGCAGTCCTTCCTATGTTCCATTACAGTTCCGTTTCCAGAAGAAACGGGAGATGTCCTCCACCTCGATGCCCTTATTTAAAAGATTAAATGCTAAAAGTTGTAGGAGTTTTTGGATCGGCTCTGGAGACACTTCCACCTGGAGACCAATTCTTATAACCGCAGTATCTGGTACTGCAGTGTTATACTTTGAACGTTTGCCGGTAAACAGTGCCGGATTAGCCACATAGCAAGAGTAGCAAATGCTACGGGCCCCGCAACTAGAAGAGCCCCGCGGCCCCACACCTATTATTTATATTTTACTATCTTTGCTATCCTGAAAATCCTAAACTGAAAAAAGTAGATATAGAAAGTGTGATCTTTCAATTTTCCCAGATTAAACCTAAGATTACTTGTGACCGTTTTGTTTTATTAAATATCCTTACTTAAGGCAAACTATGGGCCTCCTGTCAGAATTTGCTACAGGTCCCGCGCTGGCTTAATCTGGCACTGGTCATAAGGCATACCTACTTATCTTACTGGGCGTTGATGACAGATAACAATGTGCAATGGACATAGTACATCAGGTGGATCGCATCTATATCAATAAGTGGTAAGTGGCCATTGGTACTGCCATATTTAGGCATGGATTCATGGTTTCTATCTAAAGTTAATCACTGATGCATTGCTACTCCCGACGACTAAGATGGTCGCCTCGTATTAAATTAAATCGACACAGACACCATTCCGTCTCATCCTGTGATGTGGCACCTTACCTGAACTGTTTTAGGTTAGAAATAGGAGTGGCGGTGGTACTTCTGAACCAAAAACGTTCCACCTTGGAACTTATAAGCCTTAAGACGTGTACCAATTGAATGAATAAAAATCAGTACCATTTGGAGCATAACGCTAAGACATTCAAAGGGAAAGGGTCCCCGCCGGCGAAATTAATCAGAGAGGCTCAAGAGCTTGCCGCGTCAAAAGAAAACCAAATAAAACGGCAACCGGCAAAGTTTTCTCTGTATACCGTCTAGGGAAAACTGTGGAGATGTTAGTACTAAGTAAACTTTCTTCAGTTTTTAAATGTTATAATGTTTTGGTAAATCAAGTTACTAGAAATTTCGAAACTTGTAAAAGTCGATTATATAACAAAGCTTGCTCATAACTAGTAAACTTATTCCATGAACAACAATGTAAACATAAGCTTAAGAAAAGTAATTAAGATAATAAAAATGCAAGTTAAGCTGAAATAAATGATGTGTGTTCTTGTATTTTTTAGTAAAAATCAGTGGTAAACCCTCGAAAGAAAAATACGCAATTTCCTTGAAACAGATTTAGGCAGTTCATAAATCAACAAAGTTATAATAATTTGGTATCTATGTTGGTGTAATGCAGAGCTTAAATACTTACCGATGGGCATTTTTTAGTTCAGACTAAAAAAGTTTACAAATTCAAGTATAATATAATTGTATCTATATCTGTATGAAATTAAGTCTGTACTAGTCTCATATATAACGCCAAATATGCCCGTATTGGGATATTAAACAAAAAATATAAAACAAAACTTTAAAGTCTAAGTCGACTCTACATATTCCGCATTGATTTATTTTGATACCGGGATTTACTTGCGCCGCCTCGCACTGACTTCCCATTTGACAAACCGAACTTTTATGTGTCTCATACAATCTCCTTTTATGTCTCTCTAGATGCTTTTTATATAGCCCTTTATCATTGATAGCAGGCGATGCAGACGCGTAGAATCTATAAGCTAAAGCAGCGGTACTCAACCTTTTTATTATAGGGGCCACAAACATGTTTCAGCAGAGTGATTCCGGGCCGCAAGCAACGGCGTAGCGGCCGCCCGGACCAGAACAAAAAAAAATTCGCGAAGCCTACTTACTCTAAATTGTCGATAAAAAAAAGGTAGCCAAATTCAAACATGCTACCCTTTTCACTTTTCACTTTCTCATAACTTTATCTGGTCTGGCTTGTTACTACATGCTATCAAATTCAGCTGGCCCAATCAAAACGGCCAGGCGGGTTTGAGTACAGCTGAGCTAAAGTATATATGATAATATCGGGTTACAGTTGCACACAGTTCACACAGCTTTTCCGCGAAATTTACGAATATTGCTATCTTACTACAATTAGTTTCTAAGACAACCTACCTTACCTAAGAAACTACAATTAGTTTCTTACATATTTAATACAAATCGGAAATAATATAATTGACTAGGTTTCCCACAGCTTCGGCCGCTTTAGTCATATGAGTCATATCTACCACGGTAATGAGTATTCTATGTCTTAATTTGGATTATAAAATATCTGTTTGCTAACTTTCAGCGATATCAGACTTTTTGCGTGCAAGAGTTTTCAGCGATATCAGACTTTTTGCGTGAAAGAGAATTTTCGCATGACATTATGTAATACTTAAATAGAAGTAGCAAAGAAGCAAGAAGGCCACTTGATGGTAAAAGACCACTGCCAGCCATCTGTAATCAATCTCAAAAAAATAAATTCTCACCTGTAAATGTAATCACCGTAATCTCCAAGAAATTAAATTTGATTTTTCCCTTCCTCTACATACCACCTGTATCCGTAGACATTATTATAGTAATACGTGAAGCAAAAATTTGTGACGGATTTTTAAGTAATATGCCGCGGACGGATTAGTATGAAATTTTGCACGGTTATAGTGGACGTAGAGAAGGAGTGCAGAATGTTAATATTTTTTTCAAATAATGCATTTTTCATACATAAAATCAACTAAAAACACATTACACACACTGCCTTGCATTTGTCACAAACACATATGTACTTAGTAAATGAAATAGAACATTCAATGTCTTACTATGAAAAGACACAACGTCAAGAATGTCAGATGACATTTGATTTTTAATTTAAATTACGGTCGAATTTCGGCCGATGCGACGGGCGACTAGTCTTTATAATACCTTTTCCATAACACATAACCAGACATGAAGTAAAACAGTTTACCCCGACTGTACTGCGTCCCGAGGGAGCGATCGGTCAATATTGATTTTGTGTACCTGCAGGGTGAGTGGAATCCACGGTTTTTACCTAACCGTATGTACCCAGCTCGGTATTATTTTGGAAAAGTTCGTAAAATTCTTTAGGTAATATTTTTCTACATAAAACCGGTAGGTACTCACCATACGCGGTTCATAATATCTTTATTGCCAATATTAATAAGGACAATTTTATATATTTTAAGGTATTGCATAGTTTTATCGCAGGCTTTGAGCGCGGCGACTGAATCAATTAAATTCCGTAACGAAAAAACCTAACACCCCCCACTCCGCCTACCATGTAGCGCGGCCGAGCGTTCGCTTAACATGTATGTATATGGTACGACAGTACGAAGCTCGCACGGATCGAGATGAGCTGCTCGGAAATCGGACGAATATGTGAGCAGCTGTTTGTGAGAAAGTATATAGTACCTATCAATAAAAAAACTTAAATTAATATCAAAGAAAAAATACGGCGTAAATAAATAAATAATTATTATTGCATAAGTTGAAAAAATGCTATGCAATAGCTTTACTGCGGCAGTCCCGGACTACCGCACGTTTTATTTATATTTTAGATTTTTTAATAAATGAAACTAAAACCTACCCACTTAATTCAATGTAATACAACCTGTAATTACAGTTTACTCGTATAACTTGAGGTAACTTTAGTCCATAAACATTATTCAACTCTATCAAAAGTTACTACCATTTGAAATTATATAGTTTCTGAAACTCGAATTAACCCCTCGGCACAAGTACTACCTACTTAAAAATAGACTAAATCTCCCCAACAAAAAAATCAATAACATTTTTGCGAATTATTACACTCACTCAAATAACCCAGCGTTATCACGTTTACCAAAATGTGCACACGATTTGTGCATTTGTTTTTCATTTCTAGGGTTCCGCATCCAAGGAGTTAAAACGGAGATCTGTTAGTGAACCTCCGTTGTGTGTCCATCTATTACAGGGCTCTATATTTGAACTAAATTCAGATAGGTCTACAATTTTTCAATAGTTACTATGGCAAGTATGAGAACTGAAATAAACCACACATGAAACCGACATTTACGGCATTTTTCAGGTGTTATAACCTGTGTAGTTCGACTGGGGAAGTACCACCGCCACACCTATTTCTAACGTAAAGCATTTCTTGTATTTCGATGGAAGGGTGTGGTTGCCGGCACACTTTCACATGAGGCGACCATCATAGTCCTCGGGAGTAGCAACGCATCTGTGATTGATTTCAGATGTAACCCATGTTCTATATGAAGTTGATTAAAGATGTCCATGGGCGGCAGTGACCACTTACCATCAGGTGGACTGCATGCTTCTTTGATACTTCAGTCAGATAAAAAGAAAAAAATAAGTACCTACTACGACCCAATAGCCGTTATTTCTACAGCCATATAATAAATTAAAAGCCATAACCAAACGGTTTAAACTCAGCCTCTTAATCGAGGGTCCGAGATTTACACAACTTTTTTCATAGTGTTTGAACCTATACTAATTTAATTAGAGCTCCAAAAAAAGGTCGCCTAATTTTATATCTTGCGTCACCCTGCATCGAGAACCAAAAAAACAAAAACTGCATTCCCATTCGCGAATGTCAAATAAGTAATAAAATTCGTACAGTACACAGTCAAACCTCCAAGCGTCGTTAGCCCAAGATCAAATTATTCCGCCACTAGTTAGCCGTAATTGGTGAATAGCAATCACAGTACAACTTTATTGTGTTTATTTATTTACTCTGTCGTGTCGGGGTCGGTGGCACGTATCGACCATAGAAGTATTGATAATAGAAGCGCTGGATCAAATTAAAATCCGAGACATTTTTAAACTCTGGTTATTAATATATCTTTTTTTTTATATTTAATATCCGAATTACAACCAATTATATAAATTTATGACTTTTCCTCAAAACTATTTGTTACGTTTTCTTCTTCTATTATAAAAATAGGGGTATTACTAGCTTCATTCGACTGAATTAATCTAGTAAATAAGTTAAATACTGAAGTAAACTAGCTAATTATCTCTGTTTTTGAAGAGGAAATAAAAATGTATCGGAAGCATTAGCAAGATAAATATAAGCGCATTACATTTAATTAATATAACATAATATGCTTTTGATATACCTAAATACGAATCTTTTACATACGGTAGGTACATTCCTCCTTTGTCAGTATACTTAGGACCTAAAGAAGTATTTTGTAAATCCACTCTTAAACTGATACTAATAATTATGATTAACATTTTCTTAGATTGATCAATACAGACGGACAAAAAAAATGTTATTATTTTTATTATAAGAGACCGCAATGTTATTTACTTTAAATATTTAATTTTCACGCAAATATCAAGACTGGAAAAAATACGATAATTAGTATAAGGATTGTAGATGTATCTATTTGCGCAGCGGTTATTTTTATTGAGATTGTAATAAATTAATTTCTTTAGTGTGTATTAGTAAGTACCTAATCATTAATTAATCAATTTCGGCACTCTACACATTGCCCGGATAGCTCAGTCGGTAGAGCATTGGACTTTTAATCCAAGGGTCCAGGGTTCAAGTCCCTGTTCGGGCGGACTTTTTTTAATTCTAAAAATTATTACGTAAAATGTTTTTATTGTAATACATTTCATTCAGTGTTTATACGCGAAATACCTAAACGAATTTTTAATCACTTTCTAAAAATAAATTTTCTGTTTATTGTGAGGTTTTATGAAAAAACTAAAACATCACTTTTATAATATTTATTTCTTTAGTTTAAATTAAATTAATTTTATTCTTATAAATTCCAAGAAACAGGGAGTTTTACTTAACGTATAATTTTTTTTTTAATTTACTGTATATTCCAATGAAATCTCTTTCTAAACGTCGTCTTACTAAGCTATAATAAACCCATTTAATTATTATTTTGAGTTGCGTTATTTTGTTATAACACAATACCAACAAAATCTTAAACGTGCGGGAACATTTCTACAGATTAGTAACTCTACAAACCTTAGGTAATTCAATAAGGGCTGCCCGTCACGGACATTCCCGTCTGCCACAACTACAATTTGCGAGCTCTCCATTCAAATGTAATGAGTTCAACGTGAATATTATTCATTAGCTAACATAAAAAAAAATGTTTTATTGATATAAACACATTCACTTATAAAAAGTCGCAAGGGCCCGGTACTAGGTTCTAGACCTGTGTTACAGGTACCCCGCTCATCCACCGAGACAAGACACGGTTTACATCAATAAAATTTGACATTCATTTTACATAAACAATTTTACATATGAATACTAAAAAATAGTGTGTGTTTGTGTGTGTGTGTGTGTGTGTGTGTGTGTGTGTGTGTGTGTGTGTGTGTGTGTGTGTGTGTGTGTGTGGGTATGCGCGCGCGCGTGTATGTGTCTGTACTTATATAGAGGACGCCTGTAGAGATTGCTCTGTTTCTTCAAAATTTAAACCTTTTAGGTAATTAAACGATACGATCTACATACGATTCTGTCATCTTTAGCGGTACGCTACTCCGGTTCCGTAGTTAATATGACCTTTTTTAATTTATCTGACTGAAGTAGCAAACGAGCATGCAGTCCACCTGATGGTAAGTGGTCACTTACCACTGACCAGTGTCCACTTAACTGTAATACAGTAATACAGACGACTTCATACACATCTTTAATACAGACAACTTCATACAGAACGTGGGTTCCATCTGAAGACAATCACAGATGTGTTGCCCGAGGACTATGATGGTCGCCTCATGTGAAAGTGTGTTACTAGGCTATTCCTGCAGCTTCGCTTGCTTTTATCATTATCATGGTAACGAGTATCATATGTGTTAATCTAGGTCATAAACAATGTGTGTGTCTAATTCCAACGAAATCCGACCGGTATATTTCGTGTGAAGGAGTAACAAAAACACACATCCTAAAAAACTTTAATATCCGTAATATTAATACGATTTTCGTAAGATTCTAACTGCCAATCTTTAGTGGGCAGGTAAGCATCTTCCGTGATTAATATGAATGGTGATATATGATTATAGATTGCGATATGGCAAGGTAGGACAATGTATATGGTTCAAGTCAACCCGTCCCTGTAGCCTCGAGGTCAGAATAGGGCTACGGTATCCCCTGCCTGTCGTAAGAGGCGACTAAAAGAGGCTTCCGGGGTTGCAGACGGCTAGAGTGGGAGCTCGAACCGTTCGGTCAGGCAATCCCGGGAAGGACGGAGGTATGTGTGGTCGCATACCGTTGTAAAGATTAGACGGAGCGGTAGGCCCAGCCGCCCATCTGGGAGGAGCCCAATGGGGCAGCGCGCTTGAGGATTCCGGTTGAAGTCGTTTCGAGATCTCGGAGTCCTCCTTTTCAGCGCCGAGGACGGCCACCGGGGGGGTTTTAGTGCGGTAAAAATCCCACATAACCCTGCGTCGCTCCCACGGCGTCGGGTACCTTTGGAAGGTTTCCCCCTCGAAAACAAAAAAAAAATGGTTCAAGTCAACCAACGCCACACCACATGCGACATTTCTAGCGTTAAACATTCTTGAATTTCTGTGGGAGGGTGTGGTTCCCGATTCCTGTTCATATGAGGCGATCTTCTTAGTCTTCGAGAGTAGCGACGCATCTGTATTCCACTTCACGAGTCATACTTTTTCTAATATATGGATAGAATAAGCAACATTAAAAGGTTCTAAAATTTATAGAAATACCTTGTACTACTTGACCCGGCGAACTTCGTTCCCCTAAAAGTCAAAAATCAAAATTATCAGAGTTTTACCACTATATTAGGCATATTATATTATACAACATTTTTCCTCTGGAATCACTCTATCTATTAAAAGAAACTGCATTATAATGCGTAGCGTAGTTATAAAGATTTAAGCATACATAGGGACAGCAGGAAGCAACTTTGTTTTATACTAGTGACAGGGCAAAAATAAAACTACCCATTTTCAATTCGGATTTAGCTGAGCTGAGCGTGCCTTATCAATTACTTAATTGTTTCATCATATAAAGCAACAACCCACACCTACTCGTCAATAAAGTTCAGAATAGTTAAACTTTCCAACTTAAGGGTATTTGCAACCCCTAGTTCACGAAGTGGTACGAAAGGGTGCGATCAACAATTGTTATTTTATTAGCTTTATTGAGATTAAATATTTATAGCGACTAAAAGCTTGATATGGGTTAGACGTATCAAATTTATTAATTCTAACTTTAGTTTATTACAGAAATGATAGTATAGGAAAAAATACTGACAATTTGTAAGTGTTCCAGGCTTATTTATAGTAGTCTATAGGTACTAATATTATAAAGACGAAAACTTTTTATTTTTGTATGTTTGTCATGAATTAACTTAAAAACTACGAAAGCTATTTTAAAAAAATCTTTCACTATTAGAATGCTACATTATCCCTGTGAAACATAGGCTATTTTTATTACTTGACTATATAAGGCGTCTTTGCTAAAACTTGAGTAATGTGATTCGAAGTGTCAAAAATTATGCTCAAAAATTTTTTTTCATTGCTTACACTGTGATACCTATTGATAAAAAAAAAAAAAACAAAAAAATGTTCTACAATATAATAGAACATATCAATATCTACGGAAGACTTGGACGGTGCCGCCACACAATGAGCAGTGTATCTACCCTTACGCAAAGCAGTCGTCGCAAAATTTTTTGGGACTACTATTAGAATAACATAACCCACTGCTGACTATGACTATTGACCAAATTCCAATTCCAAGGCGAAATAGTTTCAACGTCACATATTAAAATTGTCTTACAAATTATTACCTATACATGTAAACCACCATCTTTTCTTTCTCCAGATGACAGCACGTCTCCTCTACGCTGGTCACCACCAACCTCAGCTGCGTTGGTCGCCGCAGCGTTAGCGCCACCAGCTCTAAGACCTTGGTTACCAGATCCACCCACCAAGAAGACAAACCACTTGGGTAAGACAGGTTGGCATCAACCCTGGATTTATGTATATTAGCTTTTTAAGTTATATATCACTCTAATTAATCTCATGAGCTTCCATTTTATGTATACTTGTAAGATGGACTCTGATTTGACTTAGGAGATATCACATCATTCAAAGTGTAGCGTATCTTGCCCAACAAGCCTCATCCTAACTGTAAGGCAAGATACTGGAGCTAACTTTCATTACAATGTAAAAAAACATGATGGAAAAAAAAATACAGCATAACAAAAAAGACTTTCCTGCTGGATCTCGGTGGTAGTGTAAAAAAAATGTGTAACTGACAATTTGTAAGTGCCCCCGTAGGCCTACAAAATAAAGACATTTCTTTCACCGCCATACATAATTCTAGCGTGAAGCAGTTCACGCGTTTAGTTGGAAGGTCGTGGTTTATGGCACACTTTCAAATGAGGCTTGTTATCGTGAGATGCAAGTGTTCTATGATTGACTTCAGATAGTATCTACGCTTAGAGAAGCGTAGATACTATCTGAAGTCAATCAGATAGTATCTATATGAATTTGCTTACATAGAAGGCAGCTATGATCACTTAGTATCGGATGGACGGCATGCCCGTTCACTTCTTCAACCTTTAAAAAATATTAATTGTTATCCCTATGGTCCAATTTGCTCGATCCTTTTTACCCAACTGCGTAAGGAGGGTAATGTGTCTTTTCGTTTAGGTATTCTATTGATAATGTATTTATATGTTACTTTGATAAATCTTCTTGACTTACAATATGCAGTGAAACTAAATTAAAACCTCAGATCGTAATATGTGGTGAAAATTTTTGTTCTTACGTTTCGATGTAAGGATCTATAGGCAGTGCGAGATCGTTTGTAACTTGTAAATTATAAAAAAATATACTTTCCTCCAGGTCTAGTATGCGTGGTCTGCGGCGACACCAGCTCTGGGAAACACTACGGGATCCTCGCCTGTAATGGTTGCAGTGGATTTTTCAAGCGATCTGTCAGGAGGAAACTTATATACAGGTGAATTACTTGTTGCCTTTGTAATATCATGAAAATGTAAGTTTTTCAGCTCTTAGTATTTTGGTTTGATTTCCATGTTATATTTGCTTACCTTATTTTTTGTGGATTAGTCATGAGCTTTGTATTTTTAAGTGTTATTATTGTAACTAATTTTTGCAATGAGTTTAACTCTACATACATGATTCTAATACCTTTAAATTTGATGTATAAAGAAACATTAAAGTAATCTGTATCAGGAATTAAATCGATATCATTTATTACATTATTATTAATAGCATTGTTACCATTACAACTATAATAACCTACAATTCTGGATTTATTATTATCATACATGCAAACATATTCACACATACATGCAATTGTATATACGTTACGTCTTAAAATCTATAGAGTTATTAAATTACGAGTTTTGTGGGAAATGAGAAGAATCCATACATGAGTATTTTTATACTACAAAATACAGCAGCGCTTGGCACTGCTATTTTTAAGCAGAATAAGTGCTGCCATCGTTGAAAGATTGAAACACCAGGTTTTCTACCATACATAATTTTTTGTTGTGTTGTAGATATTTTTTTCTGAATCTACTGTAAATAACCTTTCTAGACATTCACGCTTCTCTCCGAATGTTTTTGCTTGTAGCGACAACATACGCGCAAACAATTTAATTGTTACTATTTTAAATTTGCGCATTGTGAAAACGCGATTGCGGAAATCGTGACTTAGTAGGTGTGAATGTACAAATACATTAAATACATGCTTTTAAAACATGAATTGTTATATTTTTGTCACACAATTTAGGACTAAAAAGTGTGAATCATAAAATATGACGAACAAAATGTTTCACAAGCAAATAATGACAAAGATTGCAAGATGAAGAAGAGACACAGCTCATAAAAAATATGCTAATGAAATACTAGGTTATTCCCGCATTTGCACCCAGTTCAGTCTATCACGGTAATGAACATGTTATGCGTTAATGTGAACCATAAAATATGTATGTGTGTGCTAAATATCACCGATGTCCGATCGGTAGTTTTACCATGAATGCACATCCTCACAATTTTTTACTGTTAAAATTTTAATAATATTCGTTTAAAGATTTTTTTACCATTATAAGAACAATTGACATAATTCCAAATCGTAAAAACAAAAAGAATAATGTCGTAATTGCGAGCAATACGAATTATAAGTTAGTACTTTCAGGCTAATGGTAAGTTTCCATCTGTTCAAACAAGCAATTTAACGGTCCAATTTAAAAATCAGTATTGGAATCAGGACAGGCGATGCGTAGTTTTTCGTAATCGAATGTTTTAGTAATAGTAAGTGTTAAGAACATGGTTTCACTTATGTGTTGATGGATATCTTTTGTTCTCTTATTAGTTTTTACTATCGGTAGGTACTTGTCTTCAACCTATAATTGTTCTATTGCCGGGATCAAATCGTATCTCTGAGACGTCACAGACTTACAGGCTCTTAGTTAACACACTTGCTGATTCTTGAACTTACTTCTACTGTTTGGCTTTTATTTTTTTTAAGCGTTGTTATGGTTGTTCTTTTACGGTATGTAGTCAGTATGTTTTTTGACATATTTGTCTAACCATTCTACTTTTCAGCTTTTAAAATATATGTCAGTATTGTGATAGAAACCACAATTTCTGTCATACCACAATTATTACCACGACCGAATCAAACTGGTTCTTTCAACTTTGGAAACACATACGTTATTACTTAAATATCTATATATATATATAAAGGAAAGTCGTGTTAGAGTAACTAACACGACTTTCCTCTACTTATAACTCAAGAACGGCTGAACCGATTTAGCTGAAAATTGGCAGGGAGGTAGTTTAGAGCCAGGAGAAGGACATAGGATACTTTTTATCCCGTTCGACAGCATTCCCGTGTGACTTGACATGAAACATCAGTCACTATAAAACGTGGTATAAAAACAAAAAAGAATCAGACTTGGAATAACAAAAGAATAAGAAATAATAATAAGACCATCCGCGTTGTTTGTTTTTGCGCCTGATAATAAAACAAAAAATGTCGTGTATCACAAGGTACTTAAATGAAGAGCAACCTATGTACTAAAATACAGAAATATTTTTTTTGTATTTTTTCAAATTAAAAAATAAATATGCTTATTTATTGCCATTAAGGCGGAACAAAGTTTGCCGGGTCAGCTAGTTTATATATATAACAAATGTAGAATAAAAGACTATATCACTCTGACAATTGAGAGGATTCCAAAGTCTCATGCTACAACCAACCATTTGGCTGTAGAGCGTGCCAAAAAACATACACTAGAAAATATCACCCTCGTTCGGACGCAGTCGACTTTAAAACTATCATCATAATATTTATACAAATTATTCATCAGTGAATTCTATAAAACACTGACAACCATCGCAGTCGTTGAGTCAGTCAGTGGCCTAATTTGAACAATTGAATTGTGACAGTTTCGCCAAATATTACAGTTTTTGGTTGTTGTCTCAGCTGCACTGCATCCGTGTTATGACTGTTTATGTGTTCATAGTTGTCTATGTACTTTGTTACACCTGTGACCCGAATGTTTGATTCGGCTTTCTCTTTTCGGGTTTCTTTATGTTAATTCCGGTATCAGAAAACTATAATTATGTGTTACAGTTTACATACATACATATCAACAGTATTATCACTGAAAGAAATAACTTTTAACTTTATCTTAATAATATTATACATGTAAAAGATTGTAATTATGACATACAAGTGTCTGTGCGTCATCGTCAACCCATTATTGTCCCACTGCTGGGCACGGGTCTTCTCTCGGAATGAGAAAGTTTTAGGCTATAGTCCAACGCGCTGGCCAAGTGCGAATTGGTGGACTTCACACATCTCCGAGAAGTTTTATTTTTAAAGAACTTTCGGGTGTGTAGATTTCCTCACGATGTTTTCCTTCGCCGAAAAGCAGTGATAATTAATTTCTTATACGCACATAAATCAGTGGTGCGTGCCTGGTTTTGAACCTCGGACCTCCCGATCGAGAGGGCAAGTTTCAGTCATAACTGATTGTAACGGATTAAAGTTTTGTACTGACCATTTTTAGATACGATATGAAACAACAACACAGCGTATACACTGTATACAACATATTTATCATTTAGTCTAAATTGAAACCCAAAACATAATATCTTTTCTATTATTTCTCCCTCTTATCAAACAACACATTTTATTTTCAAAAATTCAAAACAAACACCAACAAATCTGATATTAATTTCGACTCAACTTGCCCCGATGCTACAAGTGAATCCTCGTAATCCCTATCAAAAACTGCTGGCGAAAAAAATGTTACAAGTCGCATCTGTACTCGCCAGCCAAAAATGACAATGGGGGAGCCAATGGCACTTGAACCACGTTAGAGCCCACTTAATCCATGGTGAGCATATTTCTAATTCTTCTTGCATCTGCGGCCTTCGTGGTGAGGACACAGTATGGATAGAGGAGCGTGTCTTGTAGCGGATTGAAGTTTTGTACTGAATGTCGATGTTAATGAAGCCAAGTTGCGAAATTATACAATTGTAAAATGATGATTATTGTATGTAAGATTACAAGTATATTTACATTTGACATGTGTTTAACAACAATACCTTGATATGGATCCGGCTTACTAATTCGCGAAGAGTAATACTTCAAAGGTGTTATTAGAACGTTTAACATAAATCTATGTATATACCAATCTGGCATATTGACTAACCATCGTAGATCCTGACTTACTGACGTTATAATCAATTTATTTCTACAGGTTTATTACATGAAATGGATGAGAAAGGATCTTTTTATATGCACTCTTTAACAAAGTTAAAACAGTATTGTGTACGTGTTAGAAGTAACAGGCTAATGCTAGTCCTTTTGAAAAAGCAATTATTACAAGATCTCAAGTTAGTAAATAATGAATCAATTAAAACGCTTCCGCTGCGTCCACTAAGCTCATACCATAACTTTACCAACAGCAGGGTATTTGAATGCCGTTCAAATTTAATTTGTCTTTTATGGCAAGTGCTTTTTCGGTTGGTGTTCACTGTTTAGCTTTTTATTTTATTTCGTGTAATTTTTTTGATTTAAATAATAAATGTGAGGAAACTGAGGATGAAATGTAGGCGAAGGAAAATATTTAAAATTCTGCTTTAAAATGTTGAAAGAAATTAAAAATGTATATGACATCTAGGTTAAATTTCTTTTGTTTTTACTATTAGACATAGATTTGTTCATTAGGAGAGGCCTATAACATAGGCCACTTAATTGTATTAATGTGTGTTGGTGGTGGAATTATATGTTTAATAGCCAATCCGTGTCAAACGCTTTAAAACTGCCTATTAAACTATAAGACTCAATATATCCTCCGAAACTTGATAATATTAATTCAATTTTGGGAATTCTTTAATTTTTTTTCCTCATATTGTTTTGAAAAACGGTAACATAGTATTTTAAACATTCATCCAACGCATACAAATTACTCAGTATCAGGGGTAGATCGAATAGATAATATTAAAAACAGTTTAACATTTGGTCCTCTCAACCCCCTTACAATTAATTCGCCACCCTTAATGTTATTAATATCGTAAGCCACCCCATGATAGATGGTCAAGTGTGACATGTGGTTCTTTATTCACAAATTGATTTGTGAAAATCTTTTCGGTATCTGTACAGACTATGTTGATTAATTTTTTTTGGTCTTATAATGTTTAGCTTCATTACTTGTACGCCATTCCTATAAATATTCAATGTGTCAATTAATGAGATTACCCTTACAGCAATAAATCTATCATTTTAAACTAAATTACAAATTAAATTAGGTTTTTGTAAATTAACATTTAAAAATAAGTTAAACTTATAAAAATCTCAGTACAGTTAAATTAACCGCAATATTTTTTTTATATGCATGTCCTGGTATTTGTATTTATTATACTACTATGTTATTTATACAATGCACCAAAAATTTGTTTTTATTGATATTATATTAATTATATAATTGACTTACAATCAAATGTGTTCTTATAGTGGATTTTAATTCACCCTTTACTGTTTTTATTGTAATCAGGTCATTCATTTTCTTCATAATTATTTAATGCTTATCTAATAACTAAATTCCAACCAATAATACTTCGTTACAAACCTTATTTGCCCTAAGATCCTCGGACAATGACCACTTCTAACTATGGGGTTCCACAGGGCTCTATTCTATAACCGCAACTCTTCCAAAGTTCCCTCTTACGAATTGCAACAAATGTCAACCTAACTTAAGCCTATTATATGGAGGATTACTCGTAATGAAATATCTTTAATCTTTATTAGTTTCTGTGCCAGCAGATTCTTGTTGGCATTCACTTTGATTGAGTAGTTTTTCCTCTTAAGAAGGTACTCCCACTCTTATTTTGATTGCTTTCTTGTATTAAGGTATTCGGTTTTTTCTGATGTATAGGGAAATAGCTACTTGGATCATTTTGTATCTTGGATAAAAATGTATGTTTGTATCTATTTCATATATTTCTTCTAAAATACTCATTCATATATCATTATGAGTTTTATAGCGTTTATTAGTTTCTTGTAACGGAAATAAAATCTATATCCATTCTATTGCTTATAATTAGATTTATTTAAGCAGATATTCTAAGGTAGTAGAACCTTTTGTTTTTTTTTATCTGACTGAAGTTGCAAACGAACATGCAGTCCACTTGATGGTAAGTGGTCACTGCCGCTCTTAGAGACATCTGTAAGCAAATTCATACAGAACATGGGTTCCATCTGAAGTCAATCACAGATGCGGTGCTGCTCCCGAGGACTGAGATGGTCACCTCATATAAAAGTGTGTCGGCAACCACACCCTTCCATCGAAACACAAAGAATGCTTCACGTTAGAAATAGGTGTGGCGGTGGTACTTCCCCGGGCGAACTACACTGGTTCTATCCTTGAACTCCGGGAGTACCAAAGCCTCTTTTAATAATATTTGTCTGTTAATAGCAGTATTAAGGGCTACTGTGCTCTTGTGTGAAGAATGTGGAAAGACAAACTCATTCGAGACGTTCTAACTTAGTCCTTAGGGATAGCAACAGTGGTACAGTGGCTATCTCACTTGTCTGCTTCGCCGAGGCTTACTGGTTCGATTCCCGTTTAGACAGTACTTACTTAGTTTCGGACTGTTTTCATGATCAACTACGCAGGTATTTTGTTGGTAGTGTTTTGCAGAGACCACGATTCATGTAACGGTCAAAATATCGACAAAAAGGAATCTAATAAGGACCTGTCACATGTTAAAAACTAAAATGTATCGATTCAGCGATATTACTAATGTAAAATCATTTACAGGTTTTTATACTAACTTAATTTACATCATTTTACGAATATTAATATAAAATTCTTATTTAATTTAATGTTTTAGACAATTGTTAAATTTAAGTGAGGATATTGTAGTTATTTCAATAACCTTAACCTATTAACTAATTTCTTTGTTCTTTCACAGATGTCAGGCCGGCACTGGAAGGTGCGTGGTGGACAAAGCTCATAGAAACCAATGCCAAGCATGTCGCCTCAAGAAATGCCTCGCTATGGGCATGAACAAGGATGGTAAGTGTTTTTTAATCTCCTACAAAAAATAGGGTGTAATAAAATTGACACATCTTTTTTCATATATCGCTACTTTAAGACAAAAGGGCCACGAATCAAAAATATTCAACTTATTTTTTAGAACTTTTTTTTAGAAAAAAAATAACCAAAGAATAAAAATACCTTTCTAACAGTGTATAACACATATTTATCAGATTTAAAATTGCAGAGCAATTATACAAGAACTGATTTTCAAAACTTTAAATGGCTCTATTGTAAAATTAGGTCTATTCGTGTTGTGGTCCTTTTGTTTTGAAGTAGCGATATATAATTTTGGAAATACATGCATGTAAACGTGAATTGAGATGGCCACCGGTCATAAAATTGAGCCAGCAACCACATTCTTGAATCGAAACCCAGTTTACGCTAGAAATAGATGTGGCGGGTACCTTCTCGGTCGAACGACATACCACCTTGATGAATTAGAGTTTGCAAAATCAGTCCGAATGAACTAGTTTTAGATATAGAAGTGTTTATTTTAATATTTTAAAGAAATTATTAGTAAAGAAATCTTCTAATATTCAGTTGCTCAATGCTCACGAGGGATCTTAACTATTACATTGACCTTTTACTAGTTCTACTAGTAGTTCGTTTTTGTTTTTTCGGTATTACATACAGTAAAAGCTTTTATTCGCGAAGGTAATCTTTAAAAACAGTGAATGACCAGCAGTTTTCAAAGAAAGCTGACTTTCAATCAGATTTTGCGATAATTTTTGCTTGTAGTGACTCCATTTGCCAATAAAAAATACAAGAAAATGGTAAAAAAAACTAACCCGCATATACCGAAAATCCGAATGTAGAAACCGCGAATTAGAACCTGTTACTGCACACACAACACCTACTTTATGTTAGTCAAAATTATCTATAGCGAAATGAAGTTGGCATGACCTAACAACCTAATTAAACGGGTCAGAAAAGAATAGAACATCTGTCATTTGCAGGGACTATTCAATTAGACTCATAGTTTAAGCAAAGATGCTCATAAGTTAGCCTAAGGTTGAAGCTTGCCCTCTTGATCGGGAGGACCGAGGTTCAAACCCAGGCATGAACCACTGTTTTTTCTAAAATTATGTGCGTATTAGAGATTAAGTATCACGGCTTTTCGGTGAAGGAAAACATCGTGAAGAATCCTACATACCCGCGAGTTCTTTAAAAAAAGATCTCGGAGGCGTGTGAAGTCCACCAATTCGCACTTGGCCAGCGCGATGGACTATGGCCTAAAACTCTCTAATTCTGACAGAAAACCTTTGCCCAGCGGTGGGACAATAATGGGTTGACGACGCTCATAAGTTCGTGGATTAAATGCAAGTTCTAAAATTAACTATTCTGCACAATATTTATGCACTATCAAAGTAATGACTCTCGAATAAGATGGAAAATAAGAACAAAAAAACCATAATTATAGTTGATCTTCTATATAGTTGTATTACGACTTAGCAATACCTATCCCTTGATTACAGTGCTTACAGTATTTTGATAAAAAAACAGGCTGTGACGATGACTTCCCGTTCATGGCCCGCTATTGAGGAAGTGGAAGGGTGATTTTCATAGCCAAACTGCTAAAACAAAAATAGTACCCGCTTTCATAACAAATTCAGACCACGAAAAATTTCAATCGGCCTTGTCCCTAAAATCGTCTAAAACCCTAATAAAACAAATCAAATCACAATAGCTATTCCCACGTCGTTCTAACGTCACAACTTATCAAAACACGGCGCAGCATCCGTCATAACCAGGGACGAGTCAATTAAGCGAGAGGCTATTGGGACGGACACCCTTTGTGAGGGTAGATACTGACGTCGCTTGCGTAGACATGCGCTACGTGCCTACATAAGTTTGTTTTACGTACTGGTTGTCTATTCGCTATACTTGATTTACTTATTGTTACTTTTTGGTGGATAAAAGAAGTTTTATAATATTCGTGTGATTAGTATAATGAGATAGAGATAGAAATCCTTAATTGGATTTATTTAATATACCAGACACATATGAGCGGTACATTATTTAGGTGTTTTTCAGAAAGAATGATCCTGTGACGTACAGGAAATAATTTAGGGTATAAAATAGGCGACTTATTTATCCAACAAAGCTTTTAAAATTAAATAAAACTATTTTTATAATTAACTTGCTCTCAGCGTTACTAATCAAATAAAGGTTATTTTATTGTTTTTAATATGGTATGAAATAATTAAGAAAACAGTTTATTTACCTTTTAAATATCGCCACTGCCGCCCTTAGCACCGTCAGCGTATAATGATTAACGATGACCATTCCATGTACTTGGTCACACATTTCGGTTGGCGTACCGCGATTTGACGAGTTATCTCCTCCTATATTAAACGAAATCGATAACGCTTCACTTGTCTTCACTCTACCAACTTTTACGATGATGACCTTCAAATTTATTAGAGATGACCAACTGAAGAATTACCGAAAGCCATCCGGTATTATAAATAAACGTTTTGACTTGTGTCTCAACTAGTACCAATTGCGTGGAACCCAAAGAATACACAATCTATCTATTGGTAGCCCTAGAGTATTATATAAGGTGAATATCAGTAATTTAATCTTTTTCAATGGTATCCATGTCCCGCTAAAAAATAAAATAAATAACCTTGGTGTTTTCAGCTGTGCGTTCAATTCGGAGGCCTCCCAACTTTTGACCAATTACCACCAAAATTACTTGGAATGAGCTTATTACATCCTGTTCTTCACTCGACTTCTAGCCATGGAGCAACTAAATAAGCTAGAGCGTATTCAAAACCTATTTATTAGATGCTTTTGGAAGTCGTAAATATGATCATGTTTCTGAGTATCGTTTGAAACTGAAGTGGCTCCTAATTCGTCTTCGTCGGAATACTCATATTCTTTCTGCTTTATACTGCGTCTTGTTTAGCTCAAAGAATCCTAACTATCTAAAGGAGAGATTTCAATATTTGTATGTCTCTCACGATATACATTTGCTTCGATGTAATGAAAATCTTTCCACTCCTTCTTGTTCTTCATCTTTCTTCGGTAAATCATTCATTTCGTGGGTATGCGTTTATGGAATTCTTTTTCGATTGGCATACGTCGTGCCCAGTCAGTGGGTTCTTTCAAAAAGCAAGTGAAGGAATTTTACCTAACATATTAACCTACTATTTTAAATATATTTTCCTTCTCTATTATATTTCCCTCGCTATTGTATTTCCCCCGTCCCTGTATTTTTCTGTTACCTACATATATCCTCCTACTATTTTACGTCTACTACCATTAACTACTATTAGCTGCTGGTATACGTAAGACCAATTCGCATTTGGCCAGCGCGGTGGACTATGGCCTAAACTCTCTCATTCTGAGAGAAGACCCGTGTCCAGCAGTGGGCCAATAATGGGTTGATGAGAGATACGTAAGACACTATTTTATAATTTTGTACACCCTACCCTCTCTTGTATTTGTTATATTTTTCCTTCTGTCACTCCAAGGTTGTCTGGAAAAGAAGGCTAGTTTAGTCATAAGACCGCCTGTTGTACTTACCTTACATTTTATATCTTTTTATTTTTTGTTTGATATTTTTGTGTTTGGTGTGCAATAAAGATGTTTTGTATTGTACTATATTGTCACTATCCCGAAAAGATTGTCTAAACACCGAAGACGCCAATATTTTAGGCATAACGGAATCATATTTACGATCACAGAGTATGACTTAAACATACTAAAATTGAAATAATATATAACTAATATTCTTATTAATTATATAAGAATATAACTAATATTCTACAAATGAGAGGTATTTCAAAACTCCATGACCACCACGGACACAAGAAATTTTCATCTGATACATTTTTATTTTTAATATAAAAAAAGACTATTCGTTTTATATGGTACTTTTTGATGTACTCCTTAAAACTGTCGTTTAAGTTTACACCCATCATTAGAAAGTACTTTGAAGGTGGTAGAACCTGTGTAGTTCGACCGGGGAAGTACCACCGCCACACCTATTTCTAGCGTGAAGCATTTCTTGCGTTTCGATTAAAGGGTGTGGCTGCCGGCACACTTTTAAATGAGGCGACCATCATAGTCCTCGGGAGTAGCAACGCATCTGTGACTGACTTCAGATAGAACCCATGTTCTGTATGAAGTTAATGACAGATGTCGCAGGGCGGCAGTGACCACTTACCATCAGGTGGACTGCATGCTCGTTTACTACTTCAGTCAGATAAAAAAAGCATTGCAAAGTTTACCCGATACGAGAACGTATACATTAATTTTGCAATGTAACAAGAACGTTGTTGTTGTTGAATAATCATTGTTTGGAGGAAACATAATAAACTCGTACTAAGCCCACAGTGAATACTCGTAGGTCATTATCACTCATTTGTTCAGTCCTTCAGGTATATCATTACGTGTATGATTCACAGTGACCATTTAACATCAGTTGAAGGGACTTCGGCTTCACTTAGCTTCTATGCTTACCATAAATGTTAGTAATAACCAACAAAAGAATAATAGAGACCAGCAAGGGGTAGGAAACTTAGCATGCACGTGTCGGCACGTGCTACCAACCGCTCCGTATACAAATTACGGCTTACGGACCCATAGTGCTTTAAAAGTTTGTTCCTATTTAATTTTTAGGGATCCATCCCCGAAGGATGAAAACGGAGCCCTATTGCTAAGACCGTCCGTTTGCCTGTCATCAAGCTGTATCTCATGAACCGTGATAGTGAGACAGTTGAAATTTTCACAGGTGACGTATTTCTGTTGCCGCTATAACAACAAATTAAAACATAAATAATAATAACATAAGTAAAAATCAATGAAACATAAATAAAATAAATATATAAGAGGGTGCTCCCATATAACAATGTGCTTTTAGCTAAATCAAAACGCGTGACAGCGTGTTGTCAAGGTCTTGTGTCAACATTAAGTTCATAAAAAATATAACTCATACTAACTTGTTTTTTGCAGTTTTTATAAATGAATTATTTAAATATGATTTATAGATAATGTACGGAACTCGCGTGCTCGCGACCGTCTCCCTCTTGGCTGGTTTTTCAAGTTAAGTCGTGCATATATTTGTTGGTTTAGTGTAATACGTTCCGGCGAATTGATCGTGGTGTAAAAATTTAAATGATGCGCCACGTTCCTTGCGAAGCTCTGTTTGGTTTTAGTTTTGTGATTATCAAATAGAAATGTTATGGTAGATTTAAAATATATTTTAATATTTTTCGACGTGAGAATAGTCCACAGTAGTCACGAGACGGTAGAACAAATCCATTCTAATATTATAAATGTGATAATGTGTTTGTTTGTTCCTCTTTCACGTCGCTACATAGCTATTATATGATATGATTTATGCATATGATAAGCAACTTCATATCGACCATGGAGTCTATCTGAAGTCAATTATATATGCGTTGCTATTTTCGAGGACTAAGATGATCGCTTCATATAAAAGTGTGCTGGCAATCACACCCTTCCATCAAAACGCAAGAACTGCTTCACGCTAGCCATAAGTGTGGCGGTGGTACTTCCTCGGGCGTACTACACTGGTTCTACCTATAAATTGGGTCACTTTCATATGAGGTGAAAATTATAGTCCTCAGAGTTTTAACGCATCTGTATTTGGCTTTAGATAGCACCCCTGTTCTACAAGAAGTTCACTATGTCCAAAAAGACGGCCGTGACCATTTACATCAGATGGACTGCACTGCAAAAAAGTCGCACACCTATCTTCTGTAGTATTATATTTTTATCAGACATGTTTGTGATTTCATGTGTTCCTAAAATCGAATCTCTCCAAATTAAATGGGGGTACAACCCATTATTGTCCCACTGCTGGGAACGGGTCTTCTCTCAGAATGAGAGAGTTTAAGTGCGAATTGGTGGACTTCATACATCTCCGAGAACTCTCGGGTGTAGTTTTCCTCACGATGTTTTCATTCACCGAAAAGCAGTGATATTTAATTTCTAATACGCACATAAATCAGTAGTGCGTGCCTGGGTTTAAACCTCGGACCTCCCGATTGACAGGGCAAGTTTTAACCATTAGGCTATCGCTGCTCGTCTAAATAAATAATATATTTGTAAATTATATATCAATCCGAGTCTGTTTTAAAGCTCTTAATAATGATAAAATAATATCGCATGAAGTCAAACAATCATTTGCTAAGAATGATTTCTGTTTGTAAATATTCGTATGTATATAACACAATTCCAAAAAATATATTAACATTATCCTTATCATTATTTTTTCATTTGTATCAATTTTTTTTTTTTTTTTTACTGATTATAATGCAATCTGTTATTAAAAAACATTCAGCAATAGTTAAATTATAAATTGATTATCATTTTCGGTCTAAGTCCATTGACCTAGCCTTCTAAATTTATTTTTATTATTTGTAGAAATGCGTTGTCAGCATAAGTCCAGTGGAGATTTCCTTTTGAGTCGCGAGAAGATGATCCTCGGTTTCATTAGCTCTGATGCTAGTTCATTTTCATGATTTTCGATTCTTTCTTTATATTTAGGCATTCTTAACTTTATTTCCTCTTTAATAGTTGGAATTTCTAATTCAAGGTGTAATCTCTTATTTGTTATATACCATGGAGCATCAACAATTGTTCGAAGTATTTTGGACTGAAATCTTTGGAGGATTTCCAAGTTTGAATTAGCAGAGGTTCCCCACAACTGGATGCCGTAAGACCAAGTTGGCTTTATTATGCATTTGTATATCAGAAGCTTATTTTCTAGAGACAGTTTGGACCTGCGACTTAATAGCCAATAGTATTTGCGGAATTGTAAACTAAGAGCCTTGCGTTTGTTAAAAATATGCTTCTTCCAAGTGAGTCTTCTATCTAAGTGTAATCCCAGGTATTTAGCTTGATCGGCTTGAGGAATAGAAATTTCGTTTAGTATAACAGGCGGACATGTTTCTCTTCTCAGGCTAAATGTTACATGAACAGATTTTGTTTCATTTGCTTTTATCCGCCAGCTTTTGAGCCAGCATGAAACTTTATTTAGGTTGTTTTGTAAAAGCGCTGAGGCTTTTGCACAGTCGGGATCGACAGCCAGTAGTGCCGTATCATCAGCAAACGTACCAATTGTTACACCATCTGATTCTGGTAAGTCAGATGTAAATAGTAGGTATAGTGTAGGGCCCAGGACACTGCCTTGAGGTACTCCTGCCGATTTGTATCAATTAATAACAATATTGCTTTATTATTGAATTGTCATTACCTAATTTGATTCTGAATTCTCCACCGTAATAGTCTTTAGCGCATTTCGGGACCCTCGGACTCCTTATTAAGTTCACATGGCATTATCAACCCTTCATGGGGTTAGTTCATTGTTGCTTATGCTACTTGTCCCATTGTTGCACACAATGACCGCTGTCACATCGTCTATGGGTAATAGCTACCAAATATTGTCATAATTTTTAACTTCATCTAAATATATCTATACTAATATTTTAAAGAGGAAGACTTTATATTTTTGTTTGTCTGTTATGAATTAACTTAAAAAATACTGACCCGATTTTTAAAATTCGTTCACTCTTAGAATGCTACATTAACTCAACAACATAACCTATATTTGAGTAACATAGCCTATGTTACTCAGAGTTAATGTAGTAGTAATTTTATTACTAGAATACATAATGGGTCCTTGCAAAACTACGGTACATAATTTGATTCAAGGTGTAAAAAAAATTGCTTATAAAATTCTGTCATCGCGTACGCTGTGGTACATATTGATAATAGAATAGAAAAATGTTCTACAATTTAAGATAACATATCAATATTTACGAAAAACTTAGATATCGCCGCGGCGCAATGACCACTGTGCCCCCACGCAAAGCAGACTGACCAAATTCTCATTACGGATTCCCATCCGTCCATCCTTCTCCCGAAGGAACATGCCCAGGAGTGGATCTCAAATGTGTAGTGGTCGCGCAGACTATAACGTAATCTACTCAAGATAACATTCTATAATGTTATCTGTGCGAACGAAGTAGCGTCGATTCTACTAGTCGTTTATATTTTGGTACGAGATTATATATATATTAGAACGAACTGTATATATTAAGAACGAGTATTGTTCAGTTGAGAAGATGTTATCCCTAAACTATTCCTAGATTAAAGCAGTTCTTTCTTTTTGATGAAAGGTTGCTAACTCATTTTCATGCTCAATCTTAGCCCTACTTTTAGCAGCACATCAGTACATCACTATTCTTCGAGAACTTAACGTAGAAACCCTGTTCTATATGAAGTTGCTCACAGATGTCTATCTATGTGTAGAAAGGGTCCCTCACCATCATGTAGACTGCTTTTTCGGTCGCTACTTAAATCTTAAGTAAAAATGTTGCCCTTAACACGAATTTATTATACTTTATGAGGCAAGACAGATGAGACGTTATTCTCTACAACCTTGAATCACATTTCTTTATAAAGCTGATTACAGAAATTTTAATGGTCTCATTTTAATTCCCAATGTTCCCATAGCGGGTCACCGCAATTATCGAGTCGCGAATCCATAATGCCCTTAAGCCGAATCTAATCAGTCTTTGAAACCACGCCTTCGTTATAATGACTGCCACATTCCCACAAATACATAATTAAGCAAAAACTACAAAGCTTTGCCCTCAAGCGTTCACACTTTACATTCAAATGAGCACCCCTCTGCTTGCGGGACGTTTAACCCGCTTATTAATTTGAAAATCTGTTTCATGGACTTATTGTCTGTTTGCTTGTTCTAATTATTTAGAAATTTGGTTTTTATCTTTTCATCCATTCGGCCACCTAGTTATTAAATTTTGTAAATATATGCATAAAACAGATAATTATAAAACATAAAGATAAACTCGCTGAGTGTTAGCAAGATCTTCTAATTTTCATGTTCCGATTTGGTTATAGTAAAAACTTATATATTTTCCCTAAAACTATCTTTAATGTATGTTATAAAATGCTCCAATCATAATAAAATTCAATATAGTAATAAAGGTATTAAACAAATAAAAAAGAAACCAGAGACAAATGAATAAATTCAAACACGCATAAAACGGTAATCAAGGGAAAGTGATTTCACTAAAACAACTGGAAAACAGTGAACAAACAACGGTGAATCAAACTCGAAACTCCCGATTTCCATTTACGCGATTACCATAACGTACGTGTGTTTGAACAATGGAATGTTGATCCAATTTAACGAAAAGAAACTGACAAAAAGATGTTTGAAAGTAATGAGGGCGTAGAAATGTACCCTGCGGCACTCCCGGCAGGATTCCTCTTTTATTGCTTTAAGCTTTACATTATTTTGCTCCCGGCTGCCTCCCGTGAAAAGGAAAGCTTAATTCGGTTACACTTTGAGATGTCGACGCGACAATCTCATTATTCCCGGGTGTTGGGATGCTGCTTCACCTTGTCAAAAACCTCAGTCCGTGCATACACCGTGCGGTAATTTAAGCTGTCCGTTATTGTCAAGTTTCGTAGCTAATTTGTATTGTTGCTTTGTCTCGGGAATATTAATATTTTTACAGGTTGCTTTGTTCATATTAGTTTGATTAAGTTGTGTAAGGATATGCGAATATTCAATTTAGTTAACGATTATATTAATAACTAAGGATAGATGACAATCTCACATGCTATAGCTACAGAGTAAAATAGATTTTGTTGCTAATATTTTTGAAAGTATCTTTTGTTTTCTAAACTAGAATATTTAAGTCATTTTAATCATAGACTACCCTGACCCTAAAAAAGTTAAGTCAAAAACTTAAACGTTATAACGAATAATGCTAGAAGACAGAGAATTAAAGATTCATTTGTAAAATTAAATGCTAATGGGGTGATTTCACGATTTAATCCTCGACTGTACCTTCTGTAGATCGCTTTAAGCTCGGACTCACGGAGTACTGTTGAGAAGAAAATTGTTAAGCCAAAATATATAATATTTCAATAAAATATTAAATACAAGCTAGTATTTGCTCAAAATATACGGTTTTGGTATGTTTAGGATATTAGTATTTTTTTTGTTATCATTGAAGTAGCAAACAAGCATACAGTCTAGTTGATGGTAAGTGATTACAGCTACCCTTGGAACTTTATACAGGACAGTGGTACTATCTGAAGTCAAACACAGATGCATTGCTATTCCCGAGAACTTATATGGTCGCCTAATTTAATAGTGAATCGGTAACCACACCTTACTAGACCGCGTTTTTATTTAAGTTTTTCTTTTTCATTTCATTAAAATGGATTAATTGTTCATCAAGTTTTCATTCATATGTTAAACGCGTATTATTTTTAATTTTGTACTTACAAACATTTGTACAAAATTATAGTTAAGTATAATCTTGACAAAATTTACTTCACAAAAAAATATTGTTAGACTATGTTATTCCCGTAGCTTCACCAGTTTCAGTCACATCTACGACAGTTATGAGTGTCCAATGTTTTCACCTATGTCATACAGTATATGTTAGCCAATTTTCAGCAAAATCCGACAAGCACTTTTTGCGTGAAAGAGTACCAAACATACAACCTCACATACTTGCATTCATAATATTAATAGAACTCAACACGTTCCCGACTGTACCTGAAATCCAACATCGTACCCTAACACTTAACTGTTTATACCGGAGTTAAGGCTATAGACACTGATTAATGCGATTTTAATCCTTGCACACAACCCCCAAATCCTACCCTGTATTAATGTCCCAGCGACCCCGAAAGGTCATATCTCCAGCTACCCCACCAAACCCTATTACATCTGAACTAAGTTCAAATTCAATTACAGATCTATCAATCGGTAGAGATCCGGATTTCTAACTTTTATCTCGAACGAGTATGAGTTCAAACTCAAAAGGCTTTGGGTCGCGTTTTCAACTGTCAGAATTATAAATATCTTACACTTAATTCTACTGAATTTGAACCTAAAACCGTAGATAATATAGTTGGGAATGAATCTCAGCGTTTGGTGGGATCAATAACCACTGAACCCGAATCATCTCGGCAAGAAGCAGGAGAGAGAAGGATATAGAATTTGTATGCGAGGAAGCAGGATAGATGTATCTCAGTGAGCTTTGCTTCAAATAAATGGTTTAAGGGATGCCAGCAGATGAGGCCCGCACCTGATCTGCTTGATTTTATTTTTCAATTATGGCGGAGTGCTTCTATTGAAAGGGTAATTTTATTTTTAACGTCTCGCTTTGAACCGAATTCTTCGATAGCAATTTAAAATTGGATTCCATTTAAGCAAACAGAAAAGATCAAATGATCACTGATAATAAATAGCAACTTTGATGTTTGTTAGAGATAGATGAATTTGCATCCAATTAATGTTTTCTTGGGTATAAGATTACAAAAATAATCTTTTTTACGCTAGTAACAGGGACCTTTTTTAATCATATTTTATTTATTTATCACGTACGAATAGAATTTTTTTTTTCAGAAATTTATCTCAAAATTCTCATGTGTCCATTGTCACATTTGATCACCAATAAATAATTTGACTACTTACTAAAGTAAAATAATCATAAAATAGTTATGGAATTTACAAATTAAATTGTATATATATTCTAGAAAAAATAGACTTAACTGAAGTAATGCATTAGTTTAAAAAAATTAACAAAATCAAATCAGTAGTTGAGTTAATTACCGAACATGACGATTGAATCAATATCCGTTAAAAACTGAAAAACAGAAAACAAAAATCGAAGCGTACACGATTGGTGTTCAGAAAAGGCAGAAATCACAACGCAGCAGGCAACTATCAACTATCTCGCTTACACGTATGCAATTGTTATATCCATCTCTGTTGCTTGCGACACCGGAAGTGAGATCTCAAAGATGGCTGCGGCCGGATGTGGGAGGGGCCATTTGATTTATAGTTACGGGGATAGGTTTAACGCTGACCGTAGTTTAGGGTAAAAGGTTTTGAGCGAGGTAAATGTTATATGATTTTGTCTGTCGCCATATTTATAAGTCACTGTAAGTGGTCCCTAATGTATTCTCTTTACATCTTTGAAAAAATATATTGGCGTCAAGTCAAGCCTATGTGATATATTTGTGTTCTTTGTAATGCTGTGGATTTTGTATTAAAAAAAAAAAATAAATGTAAAGTCGCCCAAATTATCATATTTAACATGTAGGTATGTTAGTTAGTTGTGAGTTTACAAAATCTGACAACTATGTTTATCTTCAAAGCAAAACTTACCGGTCGGTCTAAGTCAATGGTCTGAAGCTTACTTGACTACTGCTCAATTAAAAGAAAACTATTATTGTCTAGTGATCTATGGCTTACCACACCCTTTAGATAACACAACACAACTTAATTATAATTTATTGCTAGAAAAAGGTGTAGAAATTATTGTTTTGATGAAACGAAATAGACTCGCACTAAACGTACTATGTGCACGTTTTTCACAAAATGAAATAAGGCGATCCCCAGTCAATTATAATAACGCCCCACGTCCCGAAGGTAAGCGGGGCAATAAAAGAAATTGGAGTGGAGTCGAAGACGAAAAACACGGCCATAAAACCTTTTATGACCTGCAATTTGTATAACGTATTTACCATATAGAGGTACATAATGTTTTGATGGGTATGAAATTGCGTTGACCATTTTGGAAATTTGCATCAAAATATTGGGCATAAATCTTCTTAATATTACGAATGCAAAAGTCTTTTACGCAAAAAATACAGATCGTATTTCGCTGATATTTGGCACACATAGTTTATGATCTGGATTAACTAATTCTAGATACTCATTACCGAGATAGAAATGACCAAAGAGGGCGACCTGTTGGGATTTGCACATTCGAACAGATCAGCGATTACGCGTTTTTGTATAGTTGCAATTGACGCGCAATCGCTTGCCTTAATTTAGTTTTATATCACTATAATTTAGTACAAGCAGCCACTCGGGCAGCGTGTATTCAATACCATTAACCATAAGACCGCGTGTCGCGTATTCTATACCATTAACCATAAGATATTCCAGTAGTATTGTAGTTAAGAATCTTTAGAATATAAACCAGTTAACCAGTGAAAGGTTGTCCGTTATTACCAACGAACCATTCTAAACCCAAAAGAAAAGAACTAAGTACAACCTTTTTCAGTACCTACTCGAGCTATAGAATAATAGGAATAACCTAGCAGTTATCAGGATCTGGGTCCAGAACTGAAATCTAAATCTAAATCAATCAATACCTCCGATACATGTTGATTATTCAGGCACATAAAGACGAATCATCCATCCATCAGCCTTTGAAAGTCCACTGCTGCACATAGGCCTCACCTAATCTGCGCCACTTCAACCGGTCCTGAGCCATCTGAATCCAGCGGTTACCCGAGATCTTCTTCAGGTCATCAAAGACGAATACTCAACATGTATTCATATTTTACGTATATACCTGTATTATAAATAAAAAAATACTTTCTTTTTCTACACAGCGGTGCAAAACGAGAGACAGCCGAGGAACACAGCTACCATCCGACCCGAAGCGCTCAGAGACATGGACCAGGAACGAGCGCTAAGGGAGGCCGCGGTCGCTGTCGGGGTTTTTGGGTGAGTTTCTGACATTGTTCACAGCACAGCACAAGGAGAGACAGCCGAGGAACACAGCTACCATCCGACCCGAAGCGCTCAGAGACATGGACCAGGAACGAGCGCTAAGGTAGGTCGCGGTCGCTGTCGGGGTTTTCGGGTGAGTTTCTAATATTGTTCACAGCACAGCACAAGGAGAGACAGCCGCGGAACACAGCTACCATCCGACTCGAAGCGCTCAGAGACATGGATCAAGAACAAGCGCTGAGGGAAGCAGCGGTCGCTGTCGGGGTTTTTGGGTGAGTTGCTTATTTTTGACGTGACAACGTCTTATAACTCGATGAAGCCGGCTGCATGCACCAAAAAACATGACTCATTGCGTTTCCTCTTCTAAGGCGTTCCATTTAAGGCTTGAAGTGCAAGCGAGAGCGCGGAACGAGCGACATAGAGGCACAATCGGCCTCCGCGTTCGGCAGCGTTCGACATCTGTCTCTCTCCTACTTGAGTGAGCGATGCGTCCGCGTGGACAGCTGCTATAGGTACAAAAATGCAACCATTCCGTCAGTATTTTCTTATGACGTTGTCAAGTTCAACTATCGTCAGTAAACTGACTTTACAGACAACCGTTTTTTTGAATGATGAAGCAAACGAGCAAGCATTCCACCAGATGGTAAGTTGAAAATGTCGTCTATGCACATCTTTGAGCAACTTCATACGGAACAAAGGTTTTATCTAAAGTCAATCAATCAACATTCGGTTGCTACTCCCGAGGACTAAGATGATAGCATTAAACAAATGTTAGCCGGCAATCACACCCTTCCACCGAAATGCAAGAACTGCTTCACGCTAGAAATAGGTGTTATGCTTATGGTGTGCTTATTTTTAACTAGCCATGCCCTGCTGTATTTCTCGCATTTTATAAATGTAAAAGGGCAATTAAAAAAATATTTCATTAAGTTTGGCCTATAAACTTAATGAAATATTTTTTTAATTGCCCTTTTACATTTCATAACTTTTGAAATACGCTAGTAAACAACACCGGAAATTATTATAATGTTTGATAGAGTAGTATTTTAATGAAAAAAGGCCAAATGTCATATTAATTAAAATTCAGTAGTTACAGCTTAATGTGATTTTAAACACATAGATACATAGGAAACCAGATTTATGACAAAAGCAAAGCATAAAAATCTGTTCACGCGTTTAGGAGCTATGTTTCCACAGACACACACAGAGATAGTGACACACAGACAGACAGACACACATAGCATTAAAATATAATTATATGCGGTGCTGTATAGGGATGTCGTAAGTCGAGAAACTTTCATTTTTTATTTTATTATTATAATATGTTTTCAAGATCGAAGCCTCATTGAACCTTTTTACTATTAAAATAAATTCAGTCCGAAAACAGAACAAAATTAAATAAAAAAACTAAATAATATATTCTTTATTTCCAATTGTCACTTACACTCTTTTGCTTCAGGCTGGACGTTCTTACCTATCATATACTGCGTTTTGATCAGAAAATATTAAAGCGCACAAGGAAATTGTAGTCTATTCAAAACGTTTTGCAGATTTTGCAAATCTCTACTAGAAGGCTAGAGCTATCAAAGAGATTCGAATTTATTGATTCTGACGAACATTTTTAGCAAGCAATTGTGATTTTAAAATAGAAATTGTGCAATTTTACCGACATAATAACTCCTAACACTATTCTGAAATCTAAAGTGAGTTAATTCTTGACCTAAACTTGATTTAAAAATAATAATACGACCAAATTGCAAAGCAAGTCTCTTACTAGGAAACTTATGTCTACGTACCGTTTTTGTAATCAGAACTGTAAACGTAACGAGGTCATTGTTCAGTAGATTTTACTAGATTACTTATATGTAAATCGATTCTTAAGATTTACTAGTAATCTTAAGAATCGATTTACATATACTAAATCGATTCTTAAGGAGTAATCTCCAACAACGGCAGTATGGATTATATGGGTCCATGCATTAAGAATGGTTAAATGTTACACTATATACTGTTTTGGGATCTAGAAATCAATTGTGATTTTCATGTGGCACAAATCGAATCAATCATTAATCTAATCGAAAAAAGCCAAAAAGAGTGCCGTTGTTTATTTGAGGCCCGTGTCCAGCAGTGTACCTGAAAACGCTCATAAATAACTTATGGTCGTAAATTGTATGTAACCTAATTTAGCATTATAAAATTTCTGTACGCATAGCTAAATCCTGGTAGGCTTTTTCTATGTCATGTATCCTTAACTACAAGCACTCACAACGAGAACAAACAAATTCGTTATACAGTCCATTAGTCCTGAATTTGAACCCGGAACCCGTCCAAGAGATTTTTGAAAGGCGGACAAACAGGAACAAAGTCCTATTTTTCCACTTTCGATACGGCACCTTATAAGCTATGAAAAATATTGCGTTGAGTTTGAATTTGAAAGCGGTATATTACTTACTTTATATTCTGGTGTACCAATAATTGTGATAAACATGCATTGTATTAGGTAAATAATGCACAGAGAAAGTAAACAGTCGACCAGTTTCAACTAGACAAAGAAACTGTGTTTAGGCGAGGCGCTGACGAGGAACTAATGTCGCCTCGCTTTGCTTCGGTTTCATATAAATGTTAAATTTCTTTATATAAAGTACGGTTAGTATATTTTTACCACACTGCCTCTATTTGGCCTGGAAAATATGTACCTATGTGCTTAAAAGTTAGAAAGCATCCTATATCTTACTTAACACGAGTATATTGTGGTATACCTATAGTTATGTTAACTATGCATTGTATAAGGCAAATATTGGACAAACAAAGTAAACAGTCGACTAGTTTCAACTAGACAAAGAAACTGTGTTTAGGCGAGGCGCTGACGAGGAACTAATGTCGCCTCGCTTTGCTTCGGTTTTATATAAATGTTAAATTTCTTTATATAAAGTACGGTTAGTATATTTTTACCAGACTGCCTCTATTTGGCCTGGAAAATATGTACCTATGTGCTTAAAAGTTAGAAAGCATCCTATATCTTACTTAACACGAGTATATTGTGGTATACCTAAAGTTATGTTAACTATGCATTGTATGAGGCAAATATTGCACAAACAAAGTAAACAGTCGACTAGTTTCAACTCGACAAAGACACAAGATTTAGCCGAGGCACTGACGAGGAACTAATGTCGCCTCGCTTTGCTTCGGTTTCATATAAATATTAAATTTCTTTATATAAAGTAGCGAAAGTGTATATTTACTCGACTGCGTCTGTTTGGCCTGGAATCGAACTACGGAGTTCTTTCAAGAGATCCTGTGATAGACTGACAATAGATAACTTAGTAATAGTAATCATATTATTTTTCTTAGGGTATGGAAACATAAAAAGGGGCGAAAATATGTCTGTACTTAAAAATTGGAAAGTATCATATATCTTACTTCACATGACTATATTCTGGTATACCCATAGTTATGTTAACAATGCTTTGTATAAGGCAAATATTGCACAAAGAAAGTAAGCAGTGTTTAGGCGAGGCGCTGACGAGGAACTAATGCTTTAGAAATGTTGTGATTTGAAAAAGAAGCAGTTCTCGGCGCTAGAAATAGACGGCGCTCTATCCATTTTTTAATCATCCTAATGATTTTACTTCGTAGCTTCGAAACATTGATTGTTGGTACAGGCTAAATTGATTAGTTAATGAAGTTAATAATTACTAATCAAGTTACTTAATTTATTAATTAAGTGCAGTGTTGACTAAATTTTACTTCAATTTCATGGTTCGTCTGTTACGAAATTCCGCTGCAAATTGTAGCGAAATTTGCTGGAGCTTTGATAAGATGCTTGAAGCTAATGTTTCGCATTCAGCAACGCTCATCGCTGTGCTTAAAGTATTCTTTTGGCTCAAGCTAATTTTAGGTTTCCGTATCCGTCGGTCCATCTAGCCGTCTGTCAGTCTGTCTGTCACTAAGCTGTAGTGGACCATGTTAGCTAGGCTGTTGAAATTTTCATTTGAAAGGAATGTTTTATGGCCTCTCAACGTTTATCATCGCGGCGTGGAACACCTTCCCCTAACTGATTTTGTGTATGCTTATTTTATTTTTTACCCGATCAAAAAAGCAAGCATGCAGTCCATCATACATACAGATATCCCTAGTAAGAGGTCACTGCCGACCATGGACATCTGTAAGCACGTTCATACAGGACGAGAGTTATATCTGAAGTCAATCACAGATGCGTTGCTACTACTGATGACCATGATCGTCTCATTTAAATGAGAACCGATAACCACACCCTTCCAATGAAACGCAAGAACAGGTTAACGCTAATAACTGGCGGTGGTATCTCTCCGGTTCCACTGCACTAGTTCTACCAACTGAAAGAAACTGCTCTGAATATAAATTCCATCATACATAATACTAATAGACAATAACGAATGACGTCAAGACAGTAAGCCTATCAGACCGAACGGCCTACACAGTAGATACCTCTTTAAATAGTAAATACTAACCTAAAATAGATTGTTATTTCAGTCTAGCCTAGCCTTGTAGGCTCATGAATAATTAATATTAATTGACATATATAATACATATTTCATGGAACATTATTAACATTTTATTTTACGTATACCTATTATTTAACGTATGACTTTTAAGTTACACGTAGGTAGTGTAAAAGCGTTTTAACCGACTTCGGAAAAGCAGGATAATCTCTCTGACTATATATTTTAACCCTTCAATGCAAAAAGAGTGATATTAAAAGTTGTATCTATATATGTGTGTCAGTGTTATTTTAGTTCTCAAACGGCTAAACCGATTTGAATGCGATTTGTTTTCCTCGACAGCGAGTGTAATCGTGAGCATTTGTAAATATTTGAGTGAAACTTAATTGGCTGTTTAGATTATCTTTTATTATCGACATGGTTCCACAATACGATAATGGTTAGATCAAAATATTACTAGTATTGTGTTTACGTATTTAATCTACCTCCTATATTTTTGTTTTTAAAACGTTTATCGCGCGGTGTCTCGACCAATTGTTATGACAACGACTTTTGCTACCAACACCTTTGAAGCATACTTGTTGCCTTCTTCTATGAGTGGTGAGACTTGTTTTATTCGTATTAATCAGTAACTAATCCAAGTCTCTCTGGGTGGGGATTGAACCTGGAACTCGGCGAAACGGGTCGCCAAACAATAATTTTAACAGTTGTACAAACTATGATCGATAAATGATCAATTTGTAGCGTGTTACCACCGCATCGGATAAGCTGTGTTAATTAACCTACTTTTGACGTGGCAACGTCTTATAACTCGATGAAGCCGGCTGCACGCACCAAAAGACATGACTCATGCGACGTTACCTCGCTTTGAGGCGTTCCATTTAGGGCTTGAAGTGCTAGCGAGAGCGCGGAACGAGCGACAAAGAGGCACAATCAGCCTCGCGTTCCGCAGCCTTCGACATCTGTCTCTCTCCTACTTGAGTGAGCGATGCGTCCGCGAGGACAGCTGCTATACAATAATATATTACATGGTTTTGTCATGTCATTTGACCAGACTGGAGCCGGCGAAGCTGCAGGAATAACCTAGTCTTATAAATCCCATTTCATAGTTCATTTTGCGAGTTACTCGGATTGTTTTTCCAGACCCACCCTTAGACCAATAAAATACGTATTGGGTCTTCAACAAATATTGCATTAGCATACCCCATACATGATTTACGGCTACAACGGACCGCACTCCCCATGATTACGAGATTTGACTGCCAAATGTGATACACATAAAGTAATGTTCTATTTGAATATGAAAAGATGATGGATAGTTTAAGGGTGGATCAGGATGAGTATATAGGCTCGTTTTTTTATAATAATGAAGTAGTAAACGAGCATGCAGTCCACCTGGTGGTAAGTGGTCACCGCCGCCTATAGACATCTGTAAGCGACTTCATATAGATCATAGGTTCTATTCGAAGTCAATCACAGATGCGTTGCTACTCCCGAGGATTAGGATGGTCGCCTCATACAAAAGTGTGCCGGCCACCACACCCTTCCATCGAAACGCAAGAAATGCTTCACGCTAGAAATAGGTGTGGCGGTGGTACCTGCCCGGTCGAACTACACTGGTTCTACCACCTTTGAAAACACTGGTTCTACCACCTTTGTTTACGGTTAAATAATTGTTTTTTCTGAGACCATTTTTTTCATTTTCTTTCATGTTTCGTTTATCAGGTTCATGTTAAGACGTCCCTGTAGTTTCGGGATCAGAATAGGGCTACGGCATCCCCTGCCTGTCGTAAGAGGAGACTAAAACTAACTTCCGGGGTTGCAGGCTGCTAGAGTGGGAGCTCGAACCGTTCGGTCAGGCGATCCCGGGAAGGACGGCGGTATATGTAGTCGCATACCGTCGTAAAGACTAGACGGAGCGGTGGCCCCAGCCGCCCATCTGGGAGGAGCCCGATGGGGCAACGCGCTCAGAGGATTCCGGTTGCGGTCGGACCGAGTTCCCGGAGTCCTCTTTTTAGCGCATAGGACGGCCACCGGGGGGGTTTTAGTGCGGTAAAAATCCCACATAACCCTACGTCGCTCCCACGGCGTCGGGTACCTTTTGAAGGTTTCCCCCTCGAAAACAAAAAAAAAGGTTCATGTTAAGAACAAGTAAAAATAACCTTAATTAATCGATTCTTTGATTAGTCGACCTCAGATCACATCCCTGATCCAAACATAATGGCGAATATATCTGTCACATGTAACATGGAAGTAAAGTTAGATACTTATTAATTTAAGAAAATTAACTCCAAAGGGATTTTTTCAGGAAATTGGCTAAAATACCTAAAATATTTTAGTTATTTTTTCTATACAAAAATCATTGTGACACAACTCTTTTTTTTTCGTTACGGAATTTCTGGATTCGGTACCCGCGCTCAAGGCCCTCGATAGAAGCTATGCAATAACTTAAAAGTTGCTAGAAAACAGTAGAAAAAGTTATAAGGGACAATCTCCTTAATTTAAGAGAGAAGTAAACCATATGTGATTGACTTAAGATCTTTGTTCTGTATGCAGTTGCTTACAGATGTCGCAGGGTAACAGTGACCACATACCACCAGGTGGATTGCATGGTCGTTTGCTACTTCAGTCATATAAAAAATATCTTGTGAACAAATAATCATGAGACATGCCCACAGAGTTAATGACCGTAAAGATGCATTGAACCGAGACAACCTTTGATCATCCCATTGACGTCACGTCAAACCTCTCCAGTCACTTTTGTGACTAGAATAGATCTAGGCTTGCTAGACTATAATGGTACACCCATCTATAATTGTTTCTGTTAATTTTAGAAGTAGCCTTAGTAGGACTTTATTGTTTCAAAACAATTACTTAGGTACTGTTCATGTTTTATCATTTAAAATATATTTAAGTTTTGGCTGAATACGAAAACGAAAGCGTGTAATATTTAGTGCATTAAATACTTATAGTAATTATAGGGACAATACGCGGCGCGAACAAAAATTATTATACCTTCCAAACAAAAAGATAGCAGTGACGAAAGCCACGCTCTGTATCGCCTTATAGTTATTTAATAAACTACCTTACCAATTAAAACAAATAAAGAAAGACCACATATGTGCCAGAAAATTAAAAAAAAAATAAAAGAAAAATGCTATTACACGTATGACGAATTCTTAAACGATGACTTAAAAATATAAAAATCTAAAAAATACTAATCTAAAGTTATCAGATTGTAATATAGTGTCTGATTGTCTTTTAATGATAAATACGAGTATGTGAGTGCCATACATTTAGAACGCCTTAACCGGCATATTCAATTTTGGCGCCCTTTTTTAAACATCTTATGTAATCAATATTATTGTAACCCAAAAATTGACTAAATAAAGATCTTTCTTTCTTCCTTTCATTGTATAAGACAGAACATAAACAGTGATTATTTTAGGAAATGAAATAAACTCTTGCTAAGAGTAAGTAAGTAGGTACTGGGTCTGAGTACTAGGTCTGAGTTGAGTGGATATTGTCATTTGTAGAAGAAAGATCACCCACCAGGCTACATTATCATGCCTGGAAGTATCCGTGCTTCGACAGTCTGAATTTGGAAATTGTTAATACACAACCCACACCATAAATTACGGTATTTTTAAACTGATTTAATATTTTAAACCCTACCGAAAGCTAATGAAATATTTTTTTAACAAGATACTAAGACAATTATACACCTAGATAGTCTACTAGTGTCATATGTTGTCTATTTACAAGATATGAATTTTTTAAACATTTTTTTACATTTTTGGACTTAGTACAAGAATTCCTTCCGACTTCGATAAATCAATCATGTTAGACGACCCGCGTGGCGGAGCGGTTACCATACCAGTCTGAAGCGCAATGGGTCTCGGGTTCGATTCCCGGCCAGACAGGTATTTAAATGATGAGTTTAGATACATGTTCTGGGTCTGGGTGTTTGTGTATTCGTCGTGTGTGTCCATGGTACCCACGACACAGGAAAAAATCCTAGTGTGGGGCTATGAGTGTAGAAAGCGTGTGTTTTTTAAGAAAACTTCGATAGTGCGATTCAGGTTATAGTAGCGGACTGCGGAGATCGTAGTTCAGCTATCACTCACTTCATTGAAGTCTGCTGTTTGACAAAACAAGGGTTTTGTTAAAAAAGGTTTTAATAAGGGTTCTTGATAATAGTTCCATGGCATACGTGTTGGTCACTGCAGTGAGTTTTGATGTTAGACAGACAGACGCGGCTGCCATCCACGGCATGACATAAAAGAGATTCTTCAAGAACACGCAGCACTTTGCAATGTAATGAATTCGATGAACTAAAATATCTACTCTAGTCGACCAAAAACGTTGTCTAAGAGTACTTTGACGTATCATCCAGCTGATCAAAGGTTGACGCGATTCACTGCACAATGAGCATGTATGCTCATTAGTTCCGTCTCGTTCATCGTTTAATGACACAGGACTTTTAGCTTATGGAGATGTGTTCTAATACTAGGTGGTAGAACCAGTGTAGTTTGAGGGAGGTGCGCCACTTATTTGTAGTGAAGGTGGTAGAACCAGTCCGACCGGGGATGTATCACCGCCACACCTATCTCTAGCGTGAAGCATTTCTTGCGTTTCGATAGAAGGGTGTGGTTGCTCGCACACGTTCACGTGGAGCGATCATCATAGTCCTCCGGAGTAACAACGCATCTGTGATTTACTTCAGATGGAACCCATGTTCTGTATAAAGTTGATTACAGAAGTCCATGAGCGGCAGTGACCATTTACCACCCGGTGGACTGCATGCTCGTTTGCTACTTTAGCCAGATAAAAAAAAACATTTTTTTATTCCAGACCACCAGTGTCACTAGCAATGGCGCTGTCTCCAGCGCGGTACCCCCTACTGTCTCCGCACTACGCCCCGCTGCCTCCCCCCCAGCCGGCGCAGCTGCCGCAACCGGACTCCTCGCACGACAATAACGAAGAAGGCAACACACATTCGGATAGCGATGGTAAGTTAATTGTACGTAGGTACCTACTGTATGTCCACCAATTCACACTTGGCCAGCGCGGTGGCCTATGGCCTATAACTCTCTCATTCCTGAGAGAATACCATTGCCCAGCAGTGGGACGATAATGGGTTGACGTCGCACCTACTGTATACTAAATGGTAAAATGACTTCGTCTTTCTATAATAACTGGAAGTACAGTAATAACTCGACTTACGCTACTCCTACTTACGCGAACTCGGAGTTACGCGGTTTTCAAATATCCTCTTATATTGAGTGCCACCTGCGTCACACAATCTCTATATTATCGATTACATAGTCCTACTATACAATACTGTTAAATAATATTGTGGGATAGTATGGCTATGTCCAACGTATGTACTATGTATGACAGCTATAATTTACCTTGTGTTACGTATTCCTATACCTCGACTTACGCGAATTCGACCTACGCGGTTACCAGTCAGTCCCACCTATCGCGTAAATTCGGTGTATTACTGTAGTAAACGAGCATCCATTCCAACTGATGATAAGTGGTGTTTTTGTTTAATTGAAGACGAAAACGAGCATGCAGTCCACCTGTTGTTAAATGGTCACTGCCGCCTTGAGACATCTGTAAGCAACTTTATATAGAACAGTAGTTTTATCTGAAAGCAATTATATTTGCGTTGCCATTCTCGAGATGATAGCCGCCTCATATAAAGGTAGAGTTAGGCTATCACTGCTTACTTAAATAATTGCAAATCAATGCAAACATCTATTTGCAGATGACAGCATCGATGTAACGAATGAAGAGGACTCAACATCGTACTCTCCGCCAGCGGTGCCCAGCTACCCTCAGAACTGTGCACCTTACCGGTTAGTGTACCTAAAAATAAGCTAGCTAACTTATCCTTTTAAAGACTTCTGCCGTCAATAGCATATTAACAGTAAGTATGGTCTCGACGGTTTGGAGAGAAACGCGGGAAAAGTTTTGGTACGAAATTCTTCCATACTTAAATCATTTGGTTGTAATCGGATCATGGTGATTTAAAGAGGACCATAGCACCTATGACTTAACATATTAATGGTATAGATGCTGTACCCACTGTTATCATGCTTGGTTAAGTTACAAAAACTTACAGCAAAATATTAATTGATAAAGAACGATACCTACAAACAAATGTGTTTGTGAAAAATTTAGATCTCGTTATTGTGATCACGGCTATATAACCAAAGCACGGCTATAAATCATCAGTTTTGCCAAAAATCCGACTTATTGCAACTATGCTATTAAGGGCAGATTTATTTATGCATTTTATTTTTTATGTAGCTGACTCCTGCAAAATTGAAATAGCTCGGTTTTATTGAAGTAACTCTCATGATTGATTTGTTGCTATTGCAAAAGTTATAGGCGTTGAAGCCTGTATTCAAGTCGCTGTTTAGTATGAAAAACCGCACAATTCAAAATCTTGAAGGATTTTTATGGCAATGATAAAGTTTAGCATTGTAAAAAGGCTTAGCCTATCAGTTAATAACCTTTCAATCTATTTAGGTAAGTACTTATATCATTTTAATTCATAATGACAAAGATAAAAACAAAAAACATAACTTTTTAGGTTTTAACTGGGTTTCCTGTAACGTTGTATTTTTTGTTTTATGTTACTACTAAATCCAAGACTGGATTTATTGTTATTGATTTTTATTAAAATAAAAGGCTAGGGAAGCATTAATGAACCACGCAATCAATACCTACCTAATTTTTTATTTTTGTGCGAATAACAACCTATAGATTTGTAATTAAGTAAATTTATTTTATTTATTTTATTTTATAATTTTTGTACACAAACAATACATAAAAAACAGACATTATAAACTTAAGTACAAAGGATTTCAAGATGAAATTTCTTCCAGCAGCCCTGGAATCGGAGTGTGCATTTGTAAGGCAAATTAGGTGTGCACAACTGGAAATTAACATTTATAGTTAAAATATGATATAAATATATAATATAAATATGTAATATATATACAAATACATACATATGAATATATACATACAATATGATATTATGAAAGTGAGCGAGCAGAAATATATTTAAGTGATGTTACAAATATTCGCATTTGTTATTTTTCGTATGTTTTGACATATTGGCATTCGCAAGGATTATGCGAATGTTTCGTGAATGTAGAGCTGCAGATTGACGACCCAAAAAAGTCCCAAAATCTACATTTTACCGCCTGTTATGTTGGCGTCAAAGTAAAAAAATAAAACTGAGTCTAACTCCGCCACAGGTGGTAAGTACTCGCAGGAGTCGTCTACTAAACTACTACGTCTACTAAGTAATCGTCACCTTGTATTCCAACTCAGATTTTTGTAACGAAAAGAATTTGATCCGACAATTGAAACGAAATTGAAACGACATCCTCAACGCGCGCACAAAAGACAATGTAACGAGAAAAAAAAACGTTGATAAAAGAGAACTTATCGATATTATGTTTTATCAGTGCTGTTGAACTGAAGCCAAGAAGACTTTAGAAATCTTTATGGTTTGATCCCAGATTAAACGATGCTCCTACCTGAATTAGTTCTTACGTGTCCACATAATATTTGTTGTTTAGACCTCTTGGCGTGGAGAGTTCAGCGGAGACGGCTGCCCGATTGCTCTTCATGGCTGTGAAGTGGGCTAAGAACCTGCCTTCCTTCGCCAGCCTTGCGTTCAGAGACCAGGTTAGTTGTTAGATTAACTTAGGTTAGTTTAGGTGCGGAACGAAGACGAATGCTATTAGCGTACCCGTGGTGCCGAAAAAACATTCAGAGGAACAGAGAGGAAGAAAAACAGTAGGGTTTTACACCAGTTTTATAACAGTAGGGTATTATTTAGAGCAGTGATAGCCTAATGGTTGAAACTTGCCCTCTCGATCGGGAGGTCCGAGGTTCAAACCCAGGCACGCACCACTGATTTTTCTAAAAATATGTGCGTATTAGAAATTAATTATCACTGCTTTACGGTGAAGGAAAACATTGTGAGGAAACCTACACACCCAAGAGTTCTTTAAAAGACAAAAAAGAAAGTTCTCGGAGGTGTGTCTCTCTCATTCTGAGAGAAGACTCGTGCCCAGCAGTGGGACAATTATGGGTTGACGAGAGACGAGAGAGGGTTTTACCCTGGAATCCGGAATATCCTCTCAACTGCCCCCGTGGCCGAAATGATCCTGTGAAAGGCTTCCCAACACAAAGCAAGGTTAGGTTAGGAAGAGTTTTGAATTTTAAACATGTTTATGTTCTGGATTGATGGCACATTTATGCTTTTATTTTTTTCTTAACATTTTAAAGTAGTTTACGAGAGTGCAGTCCACCTGATGTTAAGGGGCCATCGCCGCTCATGGACATCTGTAATCAACCCAATGCACTAGTCCATAGTCGGCAATGACTTTTTTTTCTGGGCGCAAAAAAAAGTCATTGCTGAATATGGACTTAAATAAGGAAATTCAAATAGGATATGGGTTCTATTTGAAATCCGTTACAGATTGGATAATCACTACCAAGTGGCCGGCATGCTCGTTTGCTACTTCAATCCTGTATAAAATAAAAAATGTGTGCGTGTACTAGCGTAGGTACACTCGTAAGAAGTGAAACTTCTTTATGACGTTATTTTTCAAAAAATAATTTTGTTAAAGCGATTAGTCTTCATAGATATAATAGCGTGTATTGCATTTTTAAATCAGTCGCAAATAAACCCTTGTAGACGAAACACTGTTGTGATTATTCAGACCCCGAGTCAAGCCATAGTGAACCTTAATTACATAAACATATGGTCGAAACGAGCCGGACGTGTTTGTGTCACTCATCGCAAAAAATATTCAATAGGCCGACCCGAGAGAACAAAGGAACCGCATTCTTGAAGAGTTAAGAAATATTAATTGTGCATTTTTACTAATATTTACGAGAATCGAGTGCATTACTTGTTTACTATGGCTACTACCACAGAACAAGCGATTAGCGTTTTGGAAAATACAGCGATTTTATTGAAGAAGGCTCAAATTAATTTAAAGAAATGTCCGAAGGAGCGTTTTACTAAAGGCTACATTGAAGCGAGAATAAAAACTAATGATGAGTATTGGACAACATTTAAGAAGGCACATGAAGACTTAGTGAGAAATACTACACGGGAGCAAAGGGGAATATTACCATATTTCGTAAACGAAGAATTTCATCTAACCGAAGATCTTTATATATATCTACATGCTGAACTTAATGATATGTTAACGGCGAGAACACAACCGGTCGAGGTTCGAAATTCCAGTTCATCCTTTGATGGTATTAACTGCTCTCAAGTCAGACTACCGACGATTCAGCTACCAACTTTTACCGGAAACTATGAAGAATGACCTACTTACCAAGATATGTTTCTTTCGCTGGTTCATCAAAATACATCGCTAAGTCAGGTTCAGAAACTGCATTATTTAAAAACAACGGTCGCCGGTGAAGCCGCAGCCTTATTGAAACATATACAAGTTACGGAAACAAATTACGCTCAAGCTTGGGAAACGCTGTCGCACCGCTACGGTAACCTACGCCTTATAGTTAATGCTCTTTTACGAAGATTATTTACGCAACGAAAGTGCACTACCCAATCGGCAAATCTATTGAAATCTGTTTTGGATACTACTACTGAATGTCTAAATAGCTTAAAAAATTTGAAAATTTCTACAGATTCTTGGGATCCACTCATAATATTTCTGGTAGTGCAGAAATTGGACCCAGAGTCCCACCGAGATTGGGAAGAGTACGCCTACAGTAGTAGTTCAGATAAACTACCTACGTGGGAAAGTCTACAAAGTTTCTTGGAATCGAAATTTCGTACATTAGAACTCATCACGCCCATGTCATCAGTTCGAGAGAAGAGTAATAAAGAGCGTACATTTCATATGACTACCACAAATAGGGGCTGTATTAAATGCAAAGAAGATCACACCCTAAGTCATTGTAGCGAGTTTGTAAAAATGCAACCATCGGAACGGGGTCTATATGTGAAGAACAACAATGTGTGTTTTAATTGTTTAACACCTGGACACAATGCTGTGAAATGCCGAACAGTACAATCGTGTCGTGTATGTAACAGGCGCCACCATTCTCTTCTGCACTTACCAAGAAGGGTGAACACGTCGGAGCATAAAGAACAAAATCAGCCGTCACTGCATCCAATGTAGAAGAAGTGAAAGTAAATACAATGTTGGCGTCACACGACATTAGCGATAATCAAGTTGCATTGCTGGCAACTGCTTTAGTCATTGCTAAGAGTGAAGAAGGGCACGTCACGATTCTCAAGGCGCTTGTGGATAAGGGGTCACAGGCATGTTTTCTCAGCGAGAAGGCGGCTCAAATACTTAAGTTGAGGAGATATCCTACTACGAAAATCGTTACCGGAATGGAGTCTATGAGGGTGGCGGTAAAGCAGCAAGTCCATATCCATGTGAAATCACGCTGGGAGTCAGATTTCAACCTGCCGGTGCGGGCTTATGTAATGTCTAGACCACTGACTACCTATTTACCTGAAACGAAGATCACACGGATAAATCAATGGCCACATTTATCAGGTCTGAACTTGGCAGACCCAGACTACTGCAAATCTGGAACGATAGATTTATTGCTGGGAGTGAAGGAATATGCTACAATGTTGAAACAAGGATTAATCAAGGGTCCCCCTGGCTCTCCATGTGCTCAAAATACAAGTCTTGGGTGGATCATTTTTGGAGAAATAAATACGAACTCGGATACGAGTGAGAAGACGTCCATTGTAATGCACCAGCAAATAGAAACAGATAACGACCAAGAGGTAAACATGCAGGATTTCTTAAAAAGAATATGGGAAATCGATACAAATTCAAATAGAATATTATCTAAAGAAGAGCAACAATGCGAAGAAATTTATGAGAAAACACATACACGAGATAAAACAGGAAGATACATAGTAAAATTACCATTCAAGAATGAAGTTCATAAAGCAACGAAAGGCGATACCAAAACAATAGCAATGAATAGATTATTACAGCTTGAGAGAAGATTTAAAAGAGATCCAAACCTGAAAAAATAATACATAAATGTTATTAAAGAATATGAAGAATTAAAACACATGGAAGAAATACCTAAAGAAGAAATAAATAGAAAAAAAACATTTTACTTACCTCACCATGCTGTATGTCGCGAAGATAAGGAGACCACGAAGACGCGCGTTGTCTTTGACGCTTCCTGTAAGGGTTCTAACGATGTTTCTCTCAATGACGAACTGTTATTGGGACCTGTACTTCAAGAGGACCTCCGTAGTCTGTTGATGAGATGGCGAATGCATGCTGTTTGTTTCATAGCAGACATACACAAAATGTATCGTATGATATTAGTGGACAAAGAAGATTGCGATTTCCAAAGAATCCTCTGGCGAACTGATCCATCGCACGAAGTTAAAGAGTACCGACTGCTGACGGTAACCTTTGGTACGGCATCGGCGCCCTATCTAGCCGTACGTACTCTCTTGCAGCTCGCTAAAGATGAAGGAGAAACGTATCCAGAAGCTGCAAAGGTCCTCAAAGAAGACTTCTACGTAGACGATCTTATGTCTGGTTGCGACCTGCCATGTGAAGCAATTCAAATCTACAGGGACCTTAAAGCATTATTACGTCGAGGTGGTTTTGAATTAAAGAAATGGGCTTCTAACAACGCAGAATTGATGACGTCAATTGAACCCAGTGATAGATCAGCACACACCCAAATAGATCTGAATGTTGATGGAAAGGTTAAAACCTTGGGTGTCGTGTGGGACTTGGAAAATGATCAAATTGAATATAGCTTACCCTTATCTTCCCTGCAATGCAGCAATATCACTAAACGATCTATTCTTTCCGCGCTGCAAAAACTATTCGATCCATTGGGTTGGATAGCACCGTGCCTTATATTAACGAAGATACTATTACAAAGACTATGGCTCGAGCGACTAGCATGGGATGACGAAATAACTTCTCCATTAAGGGAAGAGTGGCTTAACATTCATGATGACTTATTAAACGTCAATAATGTAAAGATACACCGTTGGTATGGCACATCTGCAACAATGGACTCTATGCAACTGCATGGCTTCTGCGACGCCTCTGTCAAAGCTTATGCAGCTGTAGTATATTGCAGAGTAAGTTCAAACGACAACATACGCACCACACTCGTTGCTGCTAAAACCAGGGTGGCTCCGTTGAAGACAGTCTCGTTGCCAAGATTGGAGTTATGTGGGGCGGTTCTCCTCTCACAACTGATGAAACAAGTTGGCTGTGCTATGAGAGTTCCTTCAGAAAAAATGTACGCCTGGACCGATTCAACTATAGTTCTAGCTTGGTTGTCGGGTGAACCTTCCAGATGGAAACCATTTGTAGCAAACCGCACAGTCGAAATTCTTGGTAATATAAGTGGAAGTCAATGGCACCATGTCCTGTCTCAAGAGAATCCCGCCGACATTGCATCCAGAGGTATGTTATTAAGAGACCTGGAAAAGTCAGATTTGTGGTGGAAGGGACCAGACTGGCTCTCTAAGAAGGAAGTAAAGAAAACAAATTTAAATCAATATAATACAGAATTGGAAAGAAGAATACAGTCACACTTAAACATCGAAGAAACTAATGAAGAAAATGAAGTAATAAAATTCAAAGAATATTCAAGTTTAGTAGAACTGCAAAGGACAATAGTATATTGCATACGATTTCTAAAGTACAAAAAAATAGAAAATAATGAAAATATGAAACAAAAGGCAATCACAACAGAGGAATTAGATAAAGCTTTAAAAATATGTGTAAGAAAGGCACAAAGGGAAAGTTTTCAAGAAGAATTATTGTCAATTAAATCAAGAAAAGAAGTGAAACAGAATAGTAAATTAAAATCCCTAAATCCTTACCTGGATGAAGATAATATTCTCAGGGTGGGCGGACGGCTTCGCAACGCTAACATAAGCCATGAAAATAAGCATCCTATTATTCTAGACAGTAAAAATAAATTTACTTACCTTGTCATCGCCGAAGCTCACTCGAAGACGCTGCACGGAGGTGTAGAACTCATGCTGTGTTACCTAAGGGCTAAATATTGGATAATTAAGGCGAAGTCACTAGTCAAGAAGTATAATCATACATGTTTAATTTGCTCCAAACAATGTTCTATTACGAGAACCCAAGTAATGGGGGATTTACCCACCGTAAGAGTCACGCCCTCACGACCCTTTAGTAATGCTGGTGTCGATTTTGCTGGCCCAATACACATCCTAAATACTAAAGGAAGAGGCGCAAAGACACTAAAGGCCTACATAGCCATATTCATATGCATGGCCACAAAGGCTATACACCTCGAGTTGGTGGGTGACCTCAGCTCCGCAGCCTTCATCGGTGCATTTAAAAGATTTTGCGCACGCCGAGGTAGATGTTCGCACCTGTGGAGTGACCAAGGCCGTAACTTTGTAGGTGCCAATAAGGACTTGGAAGGAGCTCTTAAAGACGCAAGTTTAGATTTCCCTGGCCAAATAGCAGAGTCGCTGGCCTTAGATGGCACTCAATGGCATTTCATTCCTGCCTACAGCCCGAATTTTGGCGGTCTTTGGGAAGCAGGAGTGAAATCTTTGAAAAATCACTTAAGAAGAATCCTTACGACCAACTTGACTTTTGAAGAACTAAGTACTATTCTGTGTCAAATTGAAGCTTGTTTGAATTCCCGGCCTTTATGTTCAATAGATGAATGCGACGATAGTATACAACCTTTAACGCCAGGACATTTTCTTATAGGAGTAGCACCAATAATTGTACCGGAACCAAGCTTGCAAAATATAAAAATTAGTAATTTATCACGCTGGCAGCACGTACAGAAACTACTTAATGATTTTTGGAAGCGGTGGCAAGTAGAATACTTGACAAGACTGCAACAAAGACCAAAGTGGTTAAAACCACAGAAAGAAATGGAAATAGGAGATATAGTCCACATAAAGAATGACCACTTGCCACCAGGAAAGTGGATGCTAGGCAGAATTACAGACAAGCATCCAGGACTTGATGGTCTTTGTAGAGTGTACAGCGTTAAGAGTGGAGATACAATTACAAAAAGATCTGTAACTAAATTATGTCTGCTTCCTATAAGTCAAAATGATTGTGATTAGACTATAGTATCCACACTATATGTTATCGTTATTGTACAATTTATTCTATCTATAGTTATATCTATAGTTAATGCATGATAGGACGCCCACATTTTTATAGAAAGTAAAATTACATTAAAGTGGAAATAGAATATTAGTTTACTAAAGTTTAATTGTTTGTTATTTAGTAATTGATGTTGTTTGTAAAGGACTTATATAGTCCTTTGGTGGGCGGTATGTTAAAGCGATTAGTCTTCATAGATATAATAGCGTGTATTGCATTTTTAAATCAGTCGCAAATAAACCCTTGTAGACGAAACACTGTTGTGATTATTCAGACCCCGAGTCAAGCCATAGTGAACCTTAATTACATAAACAAATTTACTATATGCAACTTGACAGAAATTGGTTAAATAAAGTTAAATTAGATAAAGTTTAATAAAAGGCTTTTATTAAACTTTATCTTATAATCTAAATCTATAATAATCTATCTAATATCACGCGTGGTAGGGATAAGAAAAAGATAGCGCGTAACGGAAAAAAAAGATGGCGCGTAACGAAAAAATGTTACACTAAATTTTTTTCCAACCCCGATAAAGAAGTTTCACTTCAAAAACAACTACCAATAATCTACTTACCATACCTACCATCTACTACCTATCTACCGTCTATCAATCTTCTTATAATAAAACTACATCATAACATTTCAGGTGATCCTCATAGAAGAGGCGTGGTCGGAGCTATTTCTACTGAACGCTATCCAGTGGTGCTTGCCGCTAGATGCCGCCTGCGTCGCACTGTTTGGCAGCGAACAAACTGACCAAGGTACATCTTTCTACACTATCTTTTTACACTCATAGGCCTATACTAGGATTTTCTCTCGTGGGGACCATGTACACACATTTACACAAACACACAGACGAAGAATAGGAATATAAATTTCTCGTCAGAGCAGTGTGGTAACCGCTTCGCTACTTAGATCGTCAAATAAGTAATCGTTAAGTTCAATGGTTTCACTCTTATAATATGTTAAAAGTAATTATTGTTTATGATTTCGTCAAAATCCATGAATTTTTAATTAAAGTTAAAGTTATAAGCAAAAAATGTTTGGAATGTAAAACTTGGTGCTTTAACTACATCGTTAACGGTTATTTAATTTAATTACATTTTTTTAACTCCATTAAAAATCTAGAAACAAACAGCTTTGTTTCATTTTTACATCGCAATTAGCGTTTATATGTTGTATTATTATTACCAAATATACCAAACAGCGATTTTAGCACTCACGACACGACCACGTTAACTACACGATGTTATATGCTTTACGATTTCCAGAGAGCGGCGCTTCGTCACCGACACTACGACGACTCCGGGAAGTGCTTGGACGTTACCGTGCGGTATTAGTGGACCCTGCGGAGTTCGCCTGTATGAAGGCCATCGTGCTCTTTAAATCCGGTAATGTCTGCAACTGTTTGGCCTGCTGATACGTATAGGGTCTTTTTTATTACTGTCAAATAACAAACGAGCATGCAGTCCACTCGATGGTAAGTGCTTACTGCTGCCCATGGGCATGTAACTTCATATAGAATAGGGATTCTATCTGAAGTCGATCACAAAAGCGTTGTTCTATTGAGTAGGACGCCAATATAACACGAGTTTTTAAGAGTACCTTCTTTTTGTACTGGACTAGTACAACTTTAGATGGAACTCATGTTCTGTATGAAGTCGATTACAGACGTCTATGGGCGGCAGTGACCACTTACCATCAGGTGGCCTACGTGCTTGTTTGCTACTTCAGTTAGATAAAAAAACGTGAATATGTAAAATGAAGTTGCAATTTGTATTTGTGCGTGTTAGTGCTATGTAAGACAAACGTGAGGCAATGAACTTGTCTCGGACAGGACATAGAATAGACATGACATAGACTACATGCTCGTTTGCTACTTCAGTAAAAAAAAACTCTTGCCTTATATTTGGCTGTCCAAGAAGCATATTAGCAATACAAATTGCAATTTTTTACGTTACATATTCACTACTTTCCTCTCATAGACAAGAAGTCTAAGTAGTCTAGGAAGTCCAAGAAGTAGAAGTAAAGCCCTTGCTACAAATAGTTATTTTATTTTATTTATTTAGACATACAGACAGCATAGTATACAAAACATTTTCAATAAAATATTATGTTATAGTAGAATTATACCCAAATACATGCCAATTATAAGTATGTATAGGATTCTCATAATAATGTGAAGACACGTTATTGCTTAGGTATTGTAAAAGTTATTTAATAATGATAAGTAAAGGATATATACTAAAATTTAAGCCTGATTAAAATTAAATTAAAAAAAAAAACATGCGTGCGTACAAAGTACACATGTTAGAAGTGAAACATCTTTGGCGAACTAATTTATAAATCTTGTTTATATTTATACAAATCTAAAACTTTAAATTTCCAAGATTAAGAGGAAGGGAAAAAGGCGTGATACGACGTTCGCTCTGTCTCACTTTTTCTCTCAATCTTTCTCACTCGCTTGCTCCCTACTCTCACTCCACGGCTAGTTGCTCATGCTACGTTCGCCCTGTCTTACTCTCTCTCAATCGGTCTCGATCACTCTCTCTCTCTTTTCCGACACTTCCGTTGCATACCGGCGTGACGTTTCATCTGTAAAAAATTTACCCTCATGCGCCTAAAGAAGTTTCACTTCAAAAATAGTAACATTAGCAACAATCCTCAGAAACCCGCGGGCTGAAGGACCCGCTGCAGATCGAGAACCTGCAGGACCAGGCGCAGGTGATGCTGATGACGCACGCGCGCGCGGCGCACGGCGCGGCGCCGGCGCGCTTCGGCCGCCTGCTGCTGCTGCTGCCGCTGCTGCGCGCCGTGCCGCCGCACCAGCTCGAGCGGGAGTTCTTCGCCAAGACCATCGGACACACGCCCATGGAGAAGGTGCTCGCTGACATGTATAAGAACTGATGGCTTACCTTACTGTCACACTACGCACAGAAACATGGAGGTGCTGGCTGATATGTACAAGAACTGATGCCTTACGCTACTGTAACACTACGCAAACAACCATGGAGCTCGCTGACATGTATAAGAACTGATGGGTGACACTTTACTGTAACACTGCGCACACAACCATGAAGAAGATGCTGGCCGATATGTACAAGAATGTATGTACAAGTACAATGTATATACAAGAATGTATGTACAAGAACTAATGGGGCGAATTGATTCATATAAATTGTGTCGAATAAACGTTGTGTGGAATGACACGTTACTGTAACATTGTAAATTTTAACAAGAAGTGAGCGAACGAACGTTGACACATTACTGTTATACTGCAGATATATACAAGAATTCATATGATGAAAAACGCCACACGCAAAAAGGTGCTGATGGATATGTACAAGAATTGATTGAAGCGGAACAAATAAACATCAACACATTAACAACATTATTAACTGAGGGTATCAAGAAAGAAATCGACAGCCCAATAATTTTCCAACGCTGCGCTCGGGTATTTTTCCAAAATGAGAGTTTTAGACAATAGTCCACTACATTGGCAGTGTTAATTAATAAACTTCATACGCCGTTAAGATTTTTCACAACTACCAAATATGCAGGTTCTGTCACGGTGTTATCCTCCACCATAATACAATGATGATAATTTTATAATCTGGCTCGAAGGACCAAAATCAATATCAAATAAATAACGCTTTTTTGACACATAGCCCCACACTAGGGATTTTTCTGTATCGGGAATGACATAAAAATACACAAAACGACCCAGAACAGAAATCTGAAAATAACGTGAAATCAAATTGAAGTTGAAGTGTCAAATAACGTAAGAAGATCGAGATAAATAATTTAAAAGCTACGAAGACTATAATTTGCTTCGAATTTGAAAAGACATGACATGGATATGAAAGACTACCTCAAAGGAAAAATATGTGAAGAAAGAAACTGAGTCAACTATATACTGAAAATTGAATGTTACCAATCCGCAATTTCGGTCAATCGGTTCATAATCCGTACAATTTCGGTCGGAATCCAGTTTAAAGAATCAAAAGTAACATTTGATTACAGTCAAAAAGTGTACAAACTATATACTATCGTAAATATTCAAATGAACTCCTGATTCAAAGTTCAAAATAAATGACTTCAGAATTTTTTATATGCTGTCGTTTTAATAATCTGTCAGACACTTGATAAAGTTACACTTAGATTGTAATCTTAACGGGACACGAGAACTAAGAGTAAGTAAATATATGATTTTTTGTTGTATTGTAAATAAAATAAAAATACGTATAATGCCATAAAATACTATACATTTTCGAATAATAACACCAATTTCACTTAATCTGCAAAATTGTACATAATTTTAAGCACTTAACAAAAAAGAAAAGTGAATTTTAAAACAAGTTTTAAAATTAGAACAACTAGTTCACACTGTTAATAATTAATGTTTTAAATTTTTATAATACATTGCACATTATTTAGAGTAACTTAAAATTAATTTAGAATTGTTAATTTTATGAAAATTATGAATATAATTTGTTAAGAATTGTACACTGTCTAGTCATTTTAAGTATAAATAAATAAATAATTGAAAGTTAAAATTTAAATTCTCCAGAAACGAATTAAAGGCCTCGGATTAGAATAGGTTTAGAGTTTAATATAAAGCATTTTTGCTTACTTACCTAATTATTACGATTTAACATTTAATTATAAGGAGCACTTGCATAATTACCTACACGAGGCTATATTTTTAAGAGTTATCCATAGATAAATGTTTGACATATTTGATGATCGGAAAAAAATGTCAAAACCATAGATGTTTTAGATTTTAAATATATTTGGCAAAATCATTCAAATTGACACACTCGACATTTTTGTCACATTTAATGTGTGTGTAGGTACAATTTATATGTACAGACATAAATACGCTATACGCATCATATAAAAGTATACTGTTTCGTCGGACGAGCAATATGTTTGTAGTTGTAAATGACCCCGAACCGCTTGACCACGACAATTATTTTGCGCTGCAAGAGTCAGCGTTGAATGAACTTTGGCTAATGTCGCTTTATTTTGAAGCACTTTTGAACGATTGCCGTTTTAAACGAACATGTCGTGGCCTCAGATTTATTATTGTTAAAACAAAATTCAGGTTCTTGATTTCATTTCATACATTTCTGTATATGAAGGTGTTTACTTACTTTTTACTCTGAACTTGTCTACGAGAAATATCAAATTGATCCACAGAAGCGTATTTGGGTTCACTTTGTTGTAAATCTTTGACATAACGGTAACGACAGACAGACAAAAAAAGTGGTAGAACCAATGTACTTCGACCGGGGAAGTACCACCGCCACTCCCATTTCTAGCGTGAAGCATTTCTTCCGTTTCGATAGAAGAGTGTTGTTGCCGGCATACTTTTATATGAGGAAACATCATAGTCCTCGGTAGTAGCAACGCATCTGTGATTGACGTCAGATAGAATGCATGTTCTGTATGAAGTTGATTACAGATGTCTATGGGCGGCAGTGACCACTTACCATTAGGTAGACCGCATGCTCGTTTGCTACTACAGTGAGATAAAAAAAAAATACGTGTGTCAAAAATGAAGGAAATGTGGAAAAACTACAAAAACTTGTATAATTTGCAAATTTTTGTTTTATGTTTATGATATAGATTAAAACTGTAAATAAGCTTGTAGTTACGTATTATTGTTGTTCCTTTAAAATAATGTTGATTATAATTGTAGATCCTCGATACGCTGCCAAATGTAATCATGTCATGCCGATTGTAAAAAATACATGTAATAATATTATTTTTGGTGTTTTCTTTACAAAGTACTACCATGTACCGTTTGTTTTATGATTTCGTCTGCATTATCTAACATTTTGTACCTACTTATTTAAGCACTTGGTACGGGGTACTTCAACAATGACGACCCATTTGACGACCCGCGTGGCGGAGCGGTTACCGGTCTGACGCGCTATGGGTCCCGGGTTCGATTCCCGACCAGACAGGTATCTGAATTTAGATTCATGTTCTGGTTCTGGGTGTTTGTGTATTCGTCTTGTGTGTGTCCATGGTACCCACAACACAGGAGAAAATCCTATTAAAAGAACGGCTGAAGACGAAAAAAAGGTTGAATAGTCACTGAGACTTTTTCACCTCCTATGTTAAAGGATGTCTGGAATAAACAATAAATAGATTACCTAATTTATCAACAAACCCTTCCTCAAAGCAATCCTTTCACTTCTATTCTTTTGAGTTTACCTTGAGCCTATGGTAGGAACGATACCTTTTTTTAGAGGGAAACCTTCAAAAAGTACCAGACCCCGTGGGAGCGAAGCGGGTTATGTGGGATTTCTTTCCTCGATGATTATTTCCTTTGAGCGCGATGCCCATTTCAGGCTCCTCCCCGGTGAGCGAACTGGGTCAACGCTAGTGTACCTCATACAAGTGGCACTACAAATGTCCCATACAAAAGAATGAACTGTCACACCACCTCAAACGCATTTTATGAACCACTTCAAACACGTTGTGGCGTTGAGCTTGTGAGTAGTTTAAACTGAAGTTGTCGCTTGCTCACTCATTCCCTCGAGAAAAAGTATTTTGCAAGAAAGAGTAAATGAATGAACGATGTGGTTCGCACTTCGTAACCAAAGTATTTTAATGAATACAAATACAAATCATAGTACTGATTTGTATTTGTATTCATTAAAATATCTATTCTTTTTAATTTCATCATTTTACGTAATTTTATGTTACCTACTCAAGTTTCAAAACACTTCAAACTCAAGTCTCAGGTCGTTTATCTTGATTTGCAATATGTGTGTACGGCTTCATTTGAGGACCTCAATTGAGGTGGTACATTGTCCTACCTCATTTTTCAAAATGAGTCTCTCATACAAACTCATCGTTTTAGTTTGTCCTACCCATCACTACTCAACGCACCTTTTGTTATTTACGGTGGAGAAACGATATCTACGCCATCTGTTACAAAATATTGTATTAAAGGTATCCGTACTTATCTCACTGGTCAACTAATATGAAGGTCCAACCGAAGCCCGATTTTTAACCGACTTCCAAAAAGGAGGAGGTTATCAATTCGTCTGTATTTTTTTTTTTTTTTTTTTTTTTTTTTTTATATTTGTTACCTCATTTCTCCGGACTGGGTGAACCGATTTAGATGATTTTTTTTTTATTTGAAAGGTAGTGCGTGTCATAGGGTCCCATTTTTTTTTAGTATTTTTTTGACAAGGGCATCCATAAGAAAAACGCATAAGTCTTAAATTTGCATTTTCAATGTACGCGATAAATGTATGAATAACTCAATATCCCGCCAACCGATTTTGATGATTCTTTTTTTATTAGAAAGGATGTACTCCAGGGGTAGTCTGATAAGAGTTTGATAAGGTTCTAATCATAGGATCTTCAACTTTTTGGAGCAAAATAATAAAATTAGTGATAGTCGGCCGAACCTTAGCTGGAGAAGTCCAATTGAGTAAAATATAGAATAAAATTACTATGTAGGTATTTACTATGAAAAATTTGACCTTCAACTCTTCAATCCTGATGATGCAGGGGTACTGCTAGCCTGAACTATAAAAGTTGGTCGTTTGATGTTTGCGAATATATAATGAAATTGTTAAGCAAATTCATGGGACAAAAATTTGACCTTCAACTCCTCAACCCTGATGATGCAGGGGTACTTAAAGCCAAAACCATAGGAATAAGCCATTTGGTGCTTACGTATATGTTATAAGATTACTGAGCAAAAACATAAGATGAAAAATTTGACCTTCAACTCCTCAACCCTGATGATGGAGGGGTACTTCAATCCTAAACCATAGAAGTTGGCAATTTGGTGCTTACGGTTATGTAAAGAAAATACTAAGCAAAAATATAAAATCAAAAATTTGACCTTCAACTCCTCAACCCTGATGATGAAGGGGTACTTCAATCCTAAACCATAGAAGTTGGCAATTTGGTGCTTACGGTTATGTAAAAATAATACTAAGCAGAGGCACAAAATTAAAATTTTGACCTTCAACTCCTCGACCCTGATGATGAAGGGGTACTTCAATTCTAAACCATAGGAGTTGGCAATTTGGTGCTTACGGGTATGTAAAAATAATACCAAACAGAGGCACAAAATTAAAATTTTGACCTTCAACTCCTAAACCCTGATGATGCAGGGTACTGCAAGCCTGAGCCATAGAAGTTAGCCACCTGGTACTAACGTATATGTTATAAGATTACTAAGCAACAATATAAGATGAAAAATTTGACCTTCAACTCCTCAACCCTGATGATGGAGGGGTACTTCCAGAGGGGGCGCCCTGTTTGTATGAATTGTAAAAGTGTTTTATGTTTAATTTTTGTGAATATGTAGATGCACAAAGCAAACTTAGAGGCTTTATTTAAATACAAACATAAAAATATAGTCACTAAAAAGTGTAAAATAAAAACTTTTTAACAAAAAATATCTACCGACTTCCATGTCACAAAAAAGTAAAAAATAATTTAAATATATTTTGGTCTAGAACATACTCAGTACTTAGTACATAGTTCTGAAGTCGGTGCTCATATAGGACGTAGTTACCGTCGTCCAGCGAAATATGTCGAGCACCGACTTCAGGACTATGTACTAAGTACTGAGTATGTTCTAGACCAAAATATATTTAAATTATTTTTTACTTTTTTGTGACATGGAAGTCGGTAGATATTTTTTGTTAAAAAGTTTTTATTAACCGAAGCTGTAGCCAATCGATTATTCGACTATTGTGCCTAAGTCTGTATTGTTAAATAATTACGAGTATGTGAGTGCCAAAAATTTAATTTAGAACGCCTTAATCGGGATAGTCAATATTGGCGCCCTTTTTAAACAGCTTGTGTAATCAAAATTATTGTGAACCGAAAATTGATTAATATAGATGATTTTTATTATAATTGCTTCAACCTTCGGTCGCTGCCGAAGTCGAAGCAGGTTTAAATATTATAAAAATATTAGTTCCCATATGACTAAAGTGAATAAAAGCTGCTTTTGAAAATCTTTGACATATAAAGTTTAATGTTTATTGTACTTAGACAACTCTTAGATTTTATTACAATTAGTATAACGAACATCTTTAATGTGTGACAGATTAGCAACCATCCTAGTCTATCACACATGCCTTGCATCTCACGAGTTGTATGAACCATCCTAGTTTTTATGAAATGCAAAGCATGTGTTACGGACTAGGAATTATCTTAGTCAGTCACACGTGCCTTGCATCTCACGAGGTACAGAACCATCCTAGTTTTCATGACATACAAAGAATGTGTGACGAGCTAGGAACCATTCTAGACCGTCATAAATGCCTTGCATCTCACGAGGTGTATGAACCATCCTTATCTTCATGACATGCAAAGCTTGTGTTACGAGATAGGAACCATCCTAGTCCGTCACACATGCCTTGCATCTCACGAGGTGTATAAACCATCCCAGTCTTCATGACATGCAAAGCATGTGTGACAGGCTAGGAACCATCCTAGTCCGTCACACATGCATTTCACGAGGTATATGAGCCATCCAATTCCGTCGCACAGGCCTTGCATCTCACGAGATGTACGATTCATACACATCCTTTCAGTATGAATCATCCTAGTCTTCATGACATGCAAAGCATGTGTGACGGATCCTAGTCCGTCAACAAATTTAGTCCATTAAAGAAATTTTGTGTGTGTAAAATCTTGGGTAAATTGGGACGCGCCCCCAAAATACTAAGAAACAGGACGCTCAGCGCTAATTTGTAAGTGCATCTGGTAACACTTTTGCTAACAACGTATTTTGAAGTTTTTATGCAGCCCAAGATTATAATTTCCTTATGTTTCTTCCTCATATTTATGTTTTTACCATGAAATGTTAATGCAAGAACAATCAGTGGCGAGAATAAATATTCAAATGTTGTGAAATAAAGGTATAAGTACATTGTATCTACCGCATTTAGTAATAAGTAGGTAGGTACCTAAATTACATTAGCAGTTGTAAAACCATAATGTAATGTCCCACTGTTGGTCTCGGGTCTTCTCTCTGAATGAGAGAGTTTTGAGAAACAGTCTACAGGCGCTTGTCAAGTGCGAATTAGTAGACTTCATATACAATATTTTTAGAAAACACTTTGGTATACAAGTATCCTCACGTTATTTTCCTGAACCGTAAGTATTAATTAATAATACGTACCTACATAATTTTAGAGAAATCTGTGGTACGGATTCGAACCTGAGCCTCTGGAGAGGCCAAATTTCAGCTATTAGGCTACTACTGCTAACGACATTAACAGTGAAGGTAATTAAACTAATATTTATTACGAAAATATTACTGATAATATTTACATAAATACTATCTTACTAGTATGTACATTACTAATTACTTTAGGTTGACTCAAATTAAGCTAATGGTCAGATTTCGGTGATTTTTGGCACACAGATATGTATGGCCTTTTTTGTGTACCAGGGGAAAACCTTCTAAAGGTACTCAAAGCCGTGGTAGCGACGCTGGTTATGTGACCGTCCTAAGCGCTGCGGGATGGAATCCGGGATCTCCAACGGAACACAACCGGAGTCCTCCGAGCGCGATACCTATTTCAGGCTTGTCCTTGCTAAGCGATACGCTCACCGCACCTTCTGTGATTTACGGTGGCGTGCGAACACACATGCTTCCGTCCTTCCCGGGGTCGCTTGGCCGGACGGTACGAGCTCCCACTCCCCGCCCGCAACCCCAAAAGCCCCCTTTAGTTGCCTCTTACGGCAGGCAAGGGATGCCGTAGCCCTATTCTGGTCCCGAGACTACAGGAACTCACATATGGCCTAGCCACAATATAGACAACGAACTATATTGTGGCCCAGCTTTATAACCTGGATAAACACAAAGGATACAAAGGATTACAGCGGTAAACATGACTAAAGTGTGAATAAACGAGTATATTATATATTTCTTATTTTCGTGTACCAAAGTCTACAAAGTAATTTTCCCAAAATAAACGTTTATAACAGAATAGGTAAAACGTTGGATCTCATAAAAACAAAGGTAAATGTATGTACGAGTTAAGTGACCATTTTATTGCATGAGTGGTTTTATCCGACGTTAGTCATACTAAGCTACATGTATTGTATGCAGGTACTTACAACTTATGCCAAGGTAATAGAAAGATGGTTCGACCGGGAAAGTACCACTGCCACGCCTAATTGTAGCGTGAAAACTATTTTAAGTAAAAACAAAATCGTGTTATTAAGCAGATACATGAGACTTGATAAGATTTAAACCGATTGCCACTTAGGTACTTATACCGATTACCCCGATGATCCCTTAGGTAACTTGAGGTACTCCCCACCGGAGTACCTCAGGTTACCTAAGGGATCATGGGCATGGCCTGGTTTTTTTTTGGTTTTGTAGGGGCGGGGGGGTCAAAAAATAAAACAAGTGGCACTCCATGAGCGACCAATGGGGGGGGGGGGGGTATTTGGGCCCCCATACCTATTTATTACTTCGATCATTGAGTCTACGAGTCTACGAGCGCCCTTATCATAAGCCCACGATAAAATCTTATTCGTCTTGGTTACATTCTACACGTAGGTGAAACTATCACTAATAGGTACACCATGAATGAAGAACGGTTGAAAACTGACGGGGACAAACAGCAGACGCCGAATTTCTTGTAACGATTACAAACGCGGATAATAAAAATTGCTACGATTCCACCGTACTGCTAACTCCTGCTATGGTCGTCGTCAATTTATTTAATCAATGCGTTTTGGTTTTTACGACAAAATAGTAACAATAGTTTTAATATATATATCTCTAGTGTATATTTGCTCGGTTTTATTTGATACCCTTTTTTTTTCGATCCGAAACCTTCAAAAGGTACCTACCCAACGCCGTGGGAGCGACGCAGGGTTATGTGCGATTTTTACCGCACTAAAACCCCCTCGGTGGCCGTCCTCGGCGCTGAAAAGGAGGACTCCGGGATCTCGAAACGACTTCAAACGGAATTCTCCGAGCGCGTTGCCCCATCGGGCTCCTCCCAGATGGGTGGCTGGGCCCACCGCACCGTCTAGTCTTTACGACGGTATGCGACCACACATACCGCCGTCCTTCCCGGGATTGCCTGACCGAACGGTTCGAGCTCCCACTCTAGTCGTCTTTAAGGTGGTAGAACCAGTGTAGTTCGACCGGGGAAGTACCACCGCCACACCTATTTCTAGCGTGAAGCAGTTCTTGCGTTTCGATAGAAGGGTGTGGTTGCCGGCACACTTTCACATGAGGCGACCATCATAGTCCTCGGGAGTAGCGATGCATCTGTGATTGACTTCAGATGGAACCCATGTTCTGTATGAAGTTGATTACAGATGTCCATGGGCGGCAGTGACCACTTACCATCAGGTGGACTGCATGCTCGTTTGCTACTTCAGTCAAATAAAAAAAAAAAAAAAAAAAAAAAAACCCCGGAAGCCCCTTTTAGTCGCCTCTTACGACAGGCAGGGGATGCCGTAGTCCTATTCTGATCCCGGAACTACAGGGCGTCGTTACTGGCTTTATTTGATACCCTTAGTGTTATGATAACTAATAAAACTCCTTTTCTATGATCGCAGATGCCATATTTAACCCTAGATAGCTAACCTCCGTCGATTCGACGGGCAGTGCAAAGAAATATCGCTCGCATTTTTAACAGCGTATCCGAACGTGCTGTCTTGGCTAACCAACTCAGCCGCCAGGGAGCCCGTTGCAGTGGCACATGCAGCGAACAGCTAAGTATCATAGTTTATGAGGTACCTGACCTTTGCCCGTCGTTTCGACGGGTGGTTAGCTTTACCGTCAGTAATTGAATTCGATTGCACTGGTTATTTTCAAAGTAATTTGCGTTTTTTTTTTGATTTACGTCATGTTTTCTTTAAGTTCTTTACGAGAAGATGAAATAATTGATCTTCTACAACAAGAACTTAGTGACGCTGCCCTTGATTATAGTTTTGCTAGCGAGACAAGATTTTATAGTGGAAGATAATGTGCAGATTCCGAGGGGATGCTATGTAAGCGCACTACCAGACTTTCCTTCAGACGTGGATCCTGATTCACCTATTATCTCGAATACTGCACCTTCACAAACCATGCATTGTAGCATCATATTACTTCCTCAAAGGAAGGTACGAGATAGGAATCAGCACGATTGGGTCACACTTCCACAAGAACTTCGGCAAGAAACATTGTGCATACTCCGAAGGGACCTACCCGTTCCTGTAGGGGATAAATGGGAGAAGCATCATTTTTTTAAAGTTTTTAACCATCGACATTTTTGAAGATATTGTAAAATGGAGTAATGTCGAAAAATCTGTCAAAATTATGTCATTATCTACCAATCAAAATCGCAAATCATCTCCTCCTGTACAAGGTCATAACACCAGAGAAGAGCCAGCAACATCTAGTGGAGAAAGTTGTAAAAAAAAAGCGTTTCGGAAGTGCCACTAAGAAAAAAAGCGTATGACCAAAAGCACGTGTTCCAACTGCATCGCTCCCATATGCAGTGAACATAAAGTATGATTTTTGTGTTACTTGCGCTGAAGAAAAATAATTTGTTTTATGTTTTAATTATTTATAATGTTTCTATGTACTATATGAAGCCAAAAAAATATTGTTTTATTTTAATTTATCGTTGATTTTGCTTGTCAAAGCAGATCATTAAAAATGTTCCAAATTTTTTAAGGAGTTTAGAAAAAGTTATTTTAATATAAATATATAATAAAGAAAGTCAATTTACAAAATGATTCATAATTAGAATAACATTTATAAACGAAACCATAAAAAAGAGGTCAACTTTTTTAATTACTTGTGCCAAATAAAAATATTATTTGAATACCCGTCACTTCGACGGATGGTTAGTTTAAACAGAGTACAGTATAAGGTTAGCTATCTAGGGTTAAAAATGATAATGATATGTCATATGTCTAAATCTGTCAAGCCGTTTAAGCTGACGCGTTTACCTATGAAATAGTACGACAATTCCATACAAACATAGGTTATGTCGCACATATTTATGTCACAATACTTTTTCCAGCGCTTTATTTATATCTTTGTTCTGCCGTCTTTTATTTTTCTCTATTTTTCTCATTTTCTGTCTTATGTTCAATTTCTCTTTGTGTTTGTTAATTTGTTAATTCTCTAATTTCATTTTTTTCCACTGTGTACTTAATGTTACTTATTTATCCTACTATAATTTCTGTCCTTCATTAATCCTTTTCTAACTTTACACACACTTCCCACTCTTCATTCCTGTTATCTTCCCAATTCCATGCATAGGTCGTCTGGAAGAGATCGCTGCCGAGCGATAAGACCGCCTATTGCATACTACAGATCTACTTTGTATGTTAATGTTTTTTTTGTATGTGTTATAGTGTGCAATAAAGAGTATTCTATTCTATTCTATGTACCTATGTTTGTACTTTTATACTCGCTCGTAAAATATTATCTTCCTTTTGAACATTGGAGTTAAAAGGGTAGGTTTGTTCTTAGTGTACCTATTTTAAGGTGAGAGGACGAAAATTTAATTTATCGGTACCATATTTTTCAAACAAAACAAAATCTCCAAAAATTGTGGCGACCGTACCTACAATAGGCATAGTATGTGCAAGGGCAATATTTTTGAACTAAATATATTCTTGTGACCTCTAAAGCGTAACCTCAGTACCTAAGTTCAGAATATCTCATATAACTTAGCGAAAGTTCCCTATCAAATACCCAAAATAGGGTTACCTTTAATGTACATAGGTTATGATCTGATTCCGAAACTTCGAAATCTTATTCTCTCCTATTGTTAACATAAATGCTCAAGTTTGTAAGGATGTATGTGTGTTTGTTCCACTTTCACGCGAAAACTACCAGACGAATTTCGGTGCAATTTGGTACACACATAGTTCATGACTTCCATTAACACATAGGATGCTCATTACTTTGTTACACGTGACCGAAGCGGGCGAAGCCGGGGGAATCACCTAGAGTGGAATATTTGACGCATTCGCAGGAACTTGATATACCTACTAGTGATGTAAGTAATATTTATTATTATATTAATGGAACATACCTGAATGCGAAATAGATATTAGATTTTATTAATTTGACCTCAACATGGATGCCTAAAAAAGAAAAACGAACTAGACGTAGGGTACTGGTTAATTTACCACTAGTGCTTGTCAACGGTTTCTCCCTGCTACCGCAGTTTGACCATGACCACGATCCATCCGACTGGGTCGAAATATCGGCCAAAAAAATTCTATAAGAATTCATAAACCATGCGGTAAGCAACTTCATATAGAACATGGGGTTCTATCTGAAGTCAATCACTGATGCGTTGCTACTTCCGAGGACTAAGATGGTCGTCTCATATAAAAGTGTGCCGGCAACCACACCCTTTCATCGAAAAGCAAAAACATAATAAATATCCAAAAAATAATATCTAAAAACTAAATAAATAAATATCTAAAAACATGCGAATGCGAAAATTCGTTACATCTTAAATTTTATAGAATTCGCTATTATTTTGGTCTACAAACTGCAGTTCCATATTCGCCAAAACATTCGCACAATTATTGCAAATATGTAAAACCATGCAAATATTCGCGAACATGAATGAGAATATTCGCTACAACACTAATTTAAGCTTAATTATGCAAAAATTCAATGTCTGTTCGGAACAGAGGTGGTTTACCTTCGAAATGATGTGCATGTTAATCCGAGATTGTTTTTAAATAACGTATAAAACTACGAGTATTGTTAATTTAATGTTATAAAAAGTGCTAAACAAGATATAAATCATGTATTTATAATTATTAGGTAGGTACCAGTAGATACATACATATAATGTCTTCATAACCTAAGTTGCAAAACTATTTTATTTTAACCCTATTTTATTTTGACCCATTTCTAACCTATGACTTACCTATTCTAGTGTGAAGTATTTCTTGCGTTTCGATGGAAGGGAGTGGTTGCCGGCACACTTTCACATGAGGCGACCATCATAGTCCTCGGGAGTAGCAACGCATCTGTGATTGACTTGAGATGAAACCCATGTTCTGTATGAAGTTGATTACAGATGTCCATGAGCGGCAGTGACTACTTACCATCAGGGGGCCTGCATGCTCCTTTGTTACTTCAGTCAGATAAAAAAAACGCTAGGGCATCTCTAGCCGCTGAATGACGTTGCAGGGGGGTTTAATCTAAGTAGTTTTGTATATCTAATCAGGGGGGAGAGGGGACAGTAGCTGCACAAAGCAACTAGAATAACAGAAAACACGTACTGTTTTAATATACATATATTATTCCTAATTACTTTGCACAGTATGCAATGGCTGATGGTAAATGGTTCATGCTAGCCATGGACATACGTAGGCGACAAGCAACACACACACACGCACACAAAATTGGTTCTACGTGAACTCTATACTAATAATAATATTACTAACGACTACAGTCAGGTTGTTTTTACTTTATAATGATTGAGTTTAAAATAATCTAGAGGCATAGTTGAGTTAGAGCAGTAATATTATTTTCCTAAATTACCTAAACCTAATATTACCTGTACCTTTAACTTAAGATTGTTAATAAAATTGCGAATTGTACGGTCGTGACAAAATGCAGATAAGCAAGAACTGCGTTACGCTAGAAACAGAGTGGTGGCAATAAACGCTTTCTATACTCATTTTCCTATGATATTCTCCTGTGTCGTGTCGTGGGTGCCATTGAAACAGAGAAACGAATATACAAACACCGTGGCCCAGAACAAGGGTCTAAATTCATCGGTCAGTTTTTTTTTTTTATAAGATTAATTAAAGTAGCAAACGAGAATGGCTGCCCACCTGATGGTACCTAAGTGGTCACTGCCGCCCATGGACATCTGTATGCAACTTCATGTAGCTTCATGCTTCATGGGTTCTACCTGAAGTCAATCGCAGATACGTTGCCTCCCGAGGACTAAGATAGTCGCCGGCAACCACACCCTTCCATCTAAACGCATGTACTGCTTCTCGCTAGAAATAAATGTGGCGGTGGTAACTCCCCGTTCGAAATACATTGGTTTTACCATTTGGTAAAATGTCTGACCGGGCATCGAACTTGGCACTCACTTGGTGTCAGACTGTTATAGACACACGAGTATACGACGACGGGTAATACCTTATAATCGAAACATATTAGTTTTATCACCTCTCAAAATTGTGGACTCATTTTGGAAACAGATGACGTGAGAATGATGTTGGTGTAATACTTATTGCAAAGACCTGACTGAGTCAGATTTAAACCGACAACGATGACGTCACTTTGATAGTAATTATACGTAATTAAATTATTCATACAAACATCAAAGCATTAAATGATATGCTTAATATTTTACTTTTCCGTACCAATGACTAATTCACACTTCTAATATTGTTTACTATAGTCATTTAGTGCTCATTCACGTATTTAAAACTATAATAATAAATATAGTAAGTATCCTATAAAATACTTATATTTGTAAACTGCGTAGTTATTACAATTCGATTGATTGATGACTACAGGACCATAGATGTTATAATAAAAATTAAAAACATTATTATTAAAAAAATAATATAGAGACAACCCTATCGATTTAACAGAGTAGGTATATTTAATTATTTTATTAACTAGGCTTGGCTTCCATACTGTTCTACATTTGTAATGTGACCTGTGACCGAAGTTCGGTTCCATGACAGCGCCCAAGACTATGATTAGAAACACAAAATTAGGCATCTGAATTTCTACCGCGTAATTTCGGCAGTGAGCAGTGAGTAGCAAGATTAGTGATAGCCTAATAGTTGAAACTTACCCTCTCGATCGGGAGGTCCGAGGTTCAAACCCAGGCACGCACCAATGATTTATGTGCGTATTAGAAATTAATAATCACTGCTTTTCGGTGAAGGAAAACATCGTGAGGAAACCTACACACCCGAGAGTTCTTTAAAGGAAAAAAGAAAATTCTCGGGGCTGTGTGAAGTCCACCAATTCGCACTTGGCCAGCGCGGTGGACTATGGCCTAAACTCTCTCATTCTGGGAGAAGACCCGTGCCCAGCAGTGGGCCAATAATGGGTTGATACGAATTTCGGCAGTTACGGTGTGTCATATCTACCGAATACGCCAGAACGTAAAATCAGCAGCTTAACTTCGGTCCCGTATCTTCAGGCATAGTGTGTTTAGATCTTCGATCATTAATAGAACCTGGATACACAATCCCATGCAAAACATGAACTTAAAAGTGGCGTCAAGTGTGCTTAGAAAACTTGAAACAATGTAACATTAATGCAAAATCAGCTTTATCACCACTCATTAAAGGTGTTTTTATAAAACTGCGTACCAAAAGCAAAACAAATTCAACGTTGTGAACTTGTGAAGATGAATTAAAGTCGAATTTACAAATCAAATCGTCACAAAAGAATTTATCGTCTAGTAACAGACTTTACAATTGAAGTGGTTCATACATTCTCCCGATAATTTCGAAAACATAAAAATCAATTATTTACGAAGGAAATATCAGTGTTTATAATAGAGTGATAGCAATTACATACTCATAATATGATTATTTATCGAAAATATGAGATTCCATCCTTTTTTAGCGTCCTAGATGTGTGATTTTTGCAATTTTTAAACGAGCACTAAGGCATTATAACGCTTTGATCGTTCAAACACTATTATTCTAAAAGAACATCAGGGTTATCAAGTCTCGAAAATATATTCCCCTAGAGCCTTCATTAAAAACCCCTAAAATCCCCCACAATTAATGAATTGGAATTCTTCATGGCCACCTGAACTGACGATGAAAAAAAAAAAGGTTTTTTTATTTTTTCGTCGTGAGGCATGATCGTATAGCTTGGCGGGGAGATTTCCCTTTAAAAATGCCTATATGTTGAAGTTATAAAAAACCCCTAAAAATATTACACCCCTAAAAAATCCCCATCCTGCTTATTTATCCCCTAAATTTGGGAGAAAAACCCCAAGTTGAGAACCCTGAAGAACACCCATATCTCGAATTGGGCGTGAGGTCTTTTTTGTCACTGGTTGTGTATCTAGTTCAGTGATCGAAGGTTTAGATACTAACACATAGGGTACTAATTACCGCGGTAGACGTAGCCGAAGCGAGCAAAGTCGCAAGATTTTTAAGTTTGATATAAAAAGTATGAATATGCATCAGTTAAGTATTGATTTAGATGCATGTAATGCCATGCTTTGCTCCTTTGATGAGTTTTATCACTTTTATCTTTTCATCTATCGTTGCGGTTTTCCCCGGCACATTCCGAGGTGCAATAACATGGTTTCCAGTTTTACGACAGATTAATTAATCGAAATCGTTACAGGTAAACCACAGGCGAATGCGTAGTTGCCAAATACAACTTGCAACAAGTGTTTTTGCCCGACTGCGTAAGAGGAGAGTAATGTTTTTAGAGCGTACGCATGTATGTTTGTATGTAAAGTATAAATGTGGTGTCTACAATTAATGTAATTGGTTTTTTTATACCATTTTAATTGTAGTTAATAAATAAATAAATGTATTTATGTCTGTATGTACATGTAGGTATGTATGTATTTTTTTATTGAAATAACAAACAAACATGTAGTCCACCTGACGGTAAGTGGTCACTGCCGCCCATGAACTGTAAGCAACTTCATCTAGAACAGCGGTTCATTAAGTCAATTACAAATGCGTTGCTACTCCCGAGGACTAAGTTCAATAATAAATGTTGGGAGTTGGGATTCTCCTCTGACCGGGGCCAGTTGGTGGCCCGTGACATTTTGACTTGCGCCCTGTAGTTACGCCACTGGCTTCACGCTAGAAATAGGTGTGGCGGTTGTACCTTCCCGATCGAACTACAATGGTGAAATGAAATGTCTTTATTTTGTGTAGGCCTATACGGGGGCATTTACAAATTGTCAGTTACACATTTTTTCGGATTTTCGGAACACGACTTTTTTACTTGACCACAACAATTAGGCGGATAAAACAAAAGTGGTTCAATACCCCGCATCTCGCTTCTTACCCCGCGCATCCCCTAGTGACGTGCAGTTGTGTATCGACTAGGTGTTTACGACTTTACGTTAGCCAGCACGTGTTTAATGTTATTTCGTTATACTGTTAGTTTAATCAGTGATTGTTGAATTTTTAGTGTTATTATCAAATTAGTTGATTATTCGTCAATAAATCTCAAAATGGGTAGGAAAAAGATTATTATTCGTGGAGGAGAAAGCACTCTTACATTCAAAATATGCATTTTTTTTAAAAAGAGAAGAGTATTGGGCTCAGTACTACTTTCTCCAAAGTCGAAAATCGAATGTGTGCTGCAACAGGCATCAGTCTCTTACACACATTAAAAAAGTAACACATGAAAGTGTTTTAATAAATACTCGACTATTGAAAATACACCACTATGGTGTATGTTTTAATAATGGTATACCTACATACTTTTGGTATTTGGTTATAGAATATACTTCGTATCGGGATGGGAAATCACTAGTTCTAATGACATTTAAACTGTCGTGCGCCTAATTGTTTTGGGCGAGTAGTACATTGTAATGAAAGTTATAAGTATTAATGTAATAAATGGTATAATCATATGTCGATACTTATAATCTGACTTCTGTTATGATGCAAAACTAGGTGAGACGGTGGTATTTATTGCGACATATTTGACGCATATGTGCCACTTGGTTAAGGATAACGTGAGCCTGTCAGTAAAATATACTACATAGTAAAACACGGTAAAATTAATTATGTATTACCTACACACAAGGTTTATATGGCGTAAGGTGGCGTACATCAGTGTTATTAAACCTTTTATATGGGACAGTCCCTTAGTACCTTAAATAATTAGAAATATTTTGTCGTAACTTGTATTTTTAATTATTTTCACAATTGAGTAGGACAAATGACTTATAATTGGCATTTTTAAGCTGTAGGTATTTATATTTACTTCTAGTGTCCGAACGAAGATCAATTTTTTCAAAGCTTAGGTTTTTATTAATTTTCATAATTGAGTACCTACAAATACCTTTTCTATAAAATCAGTACGTTATAGAGGTTTTTAACCGACTTCCCAAAGGAAAGAGGTTATCTATTCGTCACGTATATATTTTTTTTTTTTTTTTTTTTATGTATGTTCGGGCGAAATGGCTAGAAATCGTCGACCTACCGACACGATTCATACGACATTGTATGCGACTAGTTTCACAGGCAGTCCCATATTGAGGAAAATGAAAACCTTCCAGCGGTTTTCCCGGAAAATTGGAAAATGTCGGTTTCTTAAAATCTTGAATAACTTGGGTGTTTATAAATCGATTTCCATTTTCTTTCTTTCATTTGATAGGAAATTTTGTCACGCAACTTTTTCTCTTGGACATGGGTATGCTGTGATGCTTAACTCTTTGAGTTATGGGGTGGAAACCACCACCACTCCTCAAGTTTTTTAGATAATTTGAGATAACTCGGCTTCTGCCGAATCGATTCTTATGAAACTTGGAATATGTATTATATATCTATGCTTATATAGGTTGACGAAAAATTTGACCTTCAACTCTTCGATCCTGATGATGCAGGGTTACAGCTATCCTAAACTATAACATTAGCTATTTGGTGCTTACATATATGTAACAAGACTACTAAGCAGAGACATGTGATGAAAAATTTGACCTTCAACTCTTCAATCCTGATGATGCAGGGGTGCCTCAAGCCTAAACCATTGGGGTTGACCATTTGGTGCTTATGGGTATGTTATAACAATTTTAAGCAAAGACATATTATAAAAAAAATGACCTTCAACTCCTCAACCCTGATGATGCAGGGTGCTGTAAGCCCAAGCCGTAGGTGATGGCCATTTAGTGCTTACGGATATATAATAAGATAGCAAGGCAAAGATGTACGATGACAAATTTGACCTTCAACTCCTCAACCCTGATGATGCAGGGGTACTGCAGGCTTAAACCATAAACGTTAGACATTTGTTGCTCACGGATTTGTAATAACATTGCTAAGCAAAGGTATACGACGAAAAATTGGACCTTCAACTCCTCAATCCTGATGATGCAGGGGTATTGAATGCCTCAGCCATAAAACTTAGCTATTTCAATCTTACGCATTCAAAATGATATTTAAAAAAATGTAAGGTAAAACATTAGAAAAATGGTTGTATACGGTGGAAAATTGGACCTTCAACTCCTCAATCCTGATGATGCTGGGGAGCTTCAAGCTTAAACTATAGGCGTTAGCTACATGATCTCTACGTATATCTGATAAGATTACTAAGCAAAGATATAAGATGAAAAATTTGACCTTCAACTCCTCAACTCTGATGATGCAGGGGTACTTCAGGCTTAAACTATAGGCGTTGGCCATTTGATGCTTATGGGTATGTAATATATTTACAAAGCGAAGACGTATGATAAAAAAGTTGACCTTCAACTCCTCAACCCTGATGATGCAGGGTACTGTAAGCCCAAGCCATAGAAGTTGGGGATCTGTTGCTTACGTGCATGCGATGAGATTACATAGAAAAGATATGACATGATAATTTTGACCTTCAACTCTTCGGCCCTGATGATGCAGGGTACTGCAAGTTTAAACCATAAGCATCGGCCATATGGTGCTTACGTATATGTAATGAGATTACTAAGCAAAGATATGACATGATAATTTTGACCTTCAACTCCTCAACCCTGATAATGCTGGGGTCCTTCAAGTTTAAACCGCAGGCATCGGCCATATTGTGCTTACGTATACATAATGTTGTTGTTCACAATACCAACAATGAGTTTCGGAGAGGATATAATTATGATCAAAAATTCCACTTTGAATACAATTACCTGAAAGATGCAAGAGTACCACCAACCTTTTTAAATTGGATGGGTTATTTTTATCAGTATCAGTTGAATTATACTCTTAGTTATAAGGTTTATATTACTTTTTCTACTTTAAATATTGATAATTATAGGTCTATTCTTTAAATAAATGTTTACTCAGAAAAAGTTGTTTTATTCGGTTAGGTTAGGTTCGAACAGATTTTTCCAATTCAGAATCTAAGGGAGGGGGCGCGGTAGCGCCCCCGACCGGTTGTGTCAAAGAAGTCTATTTTTATATGATGATGTCAGCACATAATTTTATTCATCCGAAAATCGGACGAATAATTAATTTTATTCATCCGGTTAGCGGACGACTAGCAACAGCCATAACTGATTTTATCGTGACTGAAAAGCGTGAAAAAAAAAATTTTAAACAAAAAATACAACCGACTTCCATGCCACATAAAAGTAAAAAATAATTTAAATACATGTTGGTTTAGAGCAAACACAGTTCTTAGTACATAGTTCCGAAGTCGGCGCTCATATAAGATACATGTAGTTTCGTCATGATCCAGCAAAATATGGTGAGCGCCGACTTCGGGACTATGTACTAAGAACTGTGTTTGCTCTAAACCAACATGTATTTAAATTATAATACTTAACGGGTACTCACGATATGCGGTTTATGAATTCTTAAAGAATTCTTTTTGCCGATATTTCGACCCAGTTGCATGGATCGTGGTCACGGCCAAACTGCGGTAGCGGGGAGAAACCGTTGACAAGCACTAGTGGTAAATTAACCTATCTACCCTACGTCTAGTTCGTTTTTCTTTTTTAGGTTCCATATCACGACACACAACACTAACTGTATCCTTACGCACCACACTTTGCACTATTTGCGATTTACATAAACTAACCACCGGATTCCACGCTTGTGCAAGTTTAAAACCATCTTCTCTGTTAAAATTCTTAGGATGTTTTTTGATCTCTATAGCTTCTCTTACTAAACGTGGGAAGTAATGACGCTCAGCGGAGATCACCTGAGGTTTATGCAGTTCGATCCAGTGGTTAGAGCCGGAATTAAGGATGTGTTCAGCTACCGCAGACTTCTTCGGGTCATTCTTTTTGACTGCGCTGATGTGTTCTTTAATCCGTTGGGATATGGCTCGTTTAGTCTGTCCAATGTAGGAGTTGCCACAGCTACAGTCAACCTTGTAAACCCCGGGACATTGGTACGGGATGATGTCTTTAGGTGTACGTAGGTAGGCCGCAAGTTTTTTAAAGGGCGTAAATACAGATTTTATATTAAATCTTCTATCCAAAATTCTACCTATCTTATCCGTTACACCTTTTACATATGGGAAGTATGCGCAATGTCGCTCAACTCTACTGGTAGTGTAATGTTTTCTGTCCTTTTGTGTAGTCCTAGGTATGTGGCCATTACGGCGCAGGACATCATCTATGTGTTTTAATTCCTGTGGCAGGTGTTCATCGTCACATAATGCGTGTGCACGGTTTGTGAGTGACCTTGCAACCGATGCTAGGTGTCGAGGATGATGGTGTGAAGTGCCATGTAGGTATCTATC